>JASJET010000029.1:3342500-3675000 GCA_034092305.1 Diaprepes abbreviatus | reverse complement strand
GGATCCGCCATAGTGAATTTTTTAAAAATAATTTTAGATTCGTTGTGTACGACTCCGAAAATTCCCCCATGCAAATTTTGGAGAAAATTGGACAAAATAAATTTTTTTGGCCGCCATATTGTCAGCGCCATCTTGAATTTTACGTCCAAAAAAATATAAGATCCCCGCAGCAACTTTATGAACATAACGTAAAAATTTTATTCAAATCGGTGCCGCCGTTCCGGAGTAATCGGTGTACATACATAAAAAAAACATACATAGTCGACGAATTGAGAACCTCCTTCTTTTAGAAGTCGCTTAAAAATACAAATAAGTTTTTGTTTATTTTTTGAACATTTTTTCTCAATTCTTCTGGTTTATTTTATACAATTCCAGGATTTTTTTCATTCGGACCATTCTTAGAGTTTGACTTATTTCTGGGTTGCGCAAACCCTTGATAAAACTATATACTGCTAACTCTTGCTTTATTTCTGCCGGATATGTTGAGTAAGTGAAATTTATTAGACTCATTATATCCACCTCATATTCCTGCAGGCTTTCGTGCTGTATTTTTGTTTTCTTCCTTGATGTTGGGCCTTATAAACTTCTCAGTATGGGCTTCCCCATAGCGCATCTCCAGAAAAATACATAGCGGGGGAATCGAGAATCTCGGTTAAAAATAAAATTTAAATCTAGTAAAGTGATCTCTGGTGGCCCACTAAAAAAACATTTTTCTACCAGAAAGATAGAAGCCATTAAGCGTGCCAAATATCAACTTGATAAGTTAAAAAGTAAACACAAGATGTTAACAATTAATAAAAAGAAATGAACTTTCCAAGGCTGTAACTCGAGAAGTGTTAAGTTTAGTGCTTTTTGTTATGATTTACAACCTTAATCTTACCATTTATAATCACGTCTCCAAGTATCTTGATTCCATTATTTTCTATAATTAGTCCTTTATTTTCTCTCTGTTTGTCACCTACAACTTTGCAGATTTGTATTTATTAATCATTTCGTTTTTTTATGTGACTTTCTATTTTTAAAGCTTTCAAGAGAATTTTAATTTTTTACAGTTATATTTTTAACACTATTGAATTTTCGTTCACCCTGTATATGTTCAAATTCTAATTGATATTTAAAACTAATTTCTTTGTCATTTTAAAAGTTCATTAAGAAATTTGCCAATCTCACTATGAATAATACTGTCTATATATTTTCGTTTACGTGTCATGTAACTTTCTGAAAGGCTAATACCCTGCTTCTTCAGGAATTAGCAAAAATGATCGATTAGAAAGATATCTACATCAATTGGCTTCGTAATTTTTTAATTTTGGACTCTATTTTTTTAAAATGTTGGTTCACTTAGTTTTTATTGTTTTATTGCCTAGTCTTGGTAAGTAAAATTTACCAGAATTACATTTAGGTTACAAAGAAGAACATTATTTTTTCTATATTTTATTATAGATTTATTCAAAATATTAATTTAAATATAATTTTTTTGATCAAGAATCATATTGCATTATCACAGATTAAATTTTAAATATCTTCCTTTGTATTTTTCAAAACCTATTCACTATTACCCCACTCGACAGGGCAAGTGAAAATGCTAACAGCAAACACTTCAATTTTCCTTGGTACACCGCTGATTTTTTTTTAATTGTATTTATACATCAGTCAAATAAGCATTTTTCCGGGACACTCAATCATCCAGACAAAGACCCGGATGTTCGGGTAATATAGGCCTATAGAAATAAAACGTATATGTTCTTCGCACGAGATTTTGTGTCATTAACTTTTTGTTAACAATTAAAGGTCAAAAAATAAATTTTTTGCACTTTTTTGCTTACCAGCGAAAACTAAAGAAATTTTTGGACCAAATGGAATAGCTATCTTGTAAAGAATTAAAAAATCTACAATTTGGTTTTTTACCCATCTCGATATTTTTATTTGTTGCTGAGAAAAATGCAAAACTAGGTCAAAATTGTTATAGTATTCAATTAACAATAACTATTGCGAAATGCAACCTACTACTTTGTTGTTACGTAAAAAGTTGGGTCTTTTAGTGTTTAATATGTGGTAAAAATTGCAGATCGATTCATCAAATAGTTTATGCAAAATTTAATTTGTTTATCACAGGCGAGCGAATTTTGCAAAAATATTCTAGCTCCGTCGATCAAGATACACCCATTCTGAGCACATCTTATGAAATAGGAACTCTTCTTCTATGAGAAATAATACATGGAATTGAAGAAAATTAATTTTAAATTTGTATAAATTTGATTAAAAAACCACTATCATTTTTACCTTATAAACAAATTGAATAACTTTTTTGTTTTTGCCGATAAAAAAATTTTGTTTTCATATTTGGGAAGCTGCCATTTTTAGATGGATTTAGAAAAAAAAACGACTTAGGTCAATATGCGCCAAAGTTAACAATTTTTTTTTAAATTCATTCCTATATTGTTAATACCAATTAAGAAACGAAACGAGTCCCATTCGAAAGTTTTGGTCTAGGTGTGAGTTGTCTAGAAAATGAAAACACAAAACCAAAAGCCTCGGTAAAGTTTAAAAAATGTTAATTGTTTAAAAGACGACTCGACAAGAAGATGAGTTGCTAACAAATCCGCGCGTTCAAAAAATGAAACAGCAACTTCAAACTGCTACCATTAGCTATATCTCCGAAATTGTTGACGAATTTTGGTGATTCCTTTTTTAACCGACTTCTAAAAGAAGGAGGTTCTCAATTCGTCGCGTATATATATATATATATATATATATATATATATATATATATATATATATATATATATATATATATGTATATATATATATATATATATATATATATATATATATATATATATATGTATATATATATATATATATATATATATATATATATATATATATATATATATATATATATATATATATATTTTTATGTATGTACACCGATTTCTCCGGAACGGCTGCACCGATTTGAATGAAATTTTTTACGTTATGTAAAGGAAGTTGCTGCGGTGGTCCCATATTTTTTTAGATGAAATTGGTGCAGTAAAATCCAAGATGGCGCTGACAATATGGCGGCCAAAAAAATAAATTTTGTCCGATTTTCTCCAAAATTGGTATGGAGAAATTTTCGGGGTTGTACCCAACGAATCTGAAATTATTTCTAAAGAATTCAAAATGGCGGATTCAATATGGCGGACAAAAAAATTAAATTTTGTCCGATTTTTTCCAAAATTGTTATGGGGGAGTTTTCGAGGTCGCACATGACGAATATAAAATAATTTTTAAAAAATTCAATATGGCGGATCCAATATGGCGGACGAAAAAATCAACTTTGTTCGATTTTCTCCAAAATTGGTAGAGGGGAGTTCTCGGGGTCTCATATAACGAATCTGAAATTATTTTTAAAAAATTCAATATGGCGGATCCAATATGGCGGACAAAAATATTTAATTTTGTCCGATTTTCTCCAAAATTGATATGGAGGAGTTTTCGAGGTCGCACATGACGAATCTAAAATTATTTTTAAAAAATTTAATATGGCGGATCCAATATGGCGGACGAAAAAAACAATTTTGTTCGATTTTCTCCAAAATTGGTATGGGGGAGTTTTCGAGGTTGCACATAACGAATTCAAAATATTTTTAAAAAATTCAATATGGCGGATCCAATACAGCGAACAAAAAATTAATTTTTTCCCATTTTCTCCAAAATTGATACGGGGGAGTTTTCGGAGTCGCACATGACGAATTCAAAATATTTTTAAAAAAAATCATTATGGAGTATCCAATATGGTAGATAAAAAATTAATTTTGTCCGATTTTTTTCAAATTTGATTTAGTGGTGTTTTTAGGATACCACATTACGAATCTGATATAGAGGATTCTTGAGGGTGTAAATTATGAATTAAATAGAATTTTTCAAGATTCAATATTTCGAATGAAAATATAGCTAACTAAAAATTTTTTGATTTTGTTCAAATGTGGAACTAAATAGTTTTTGAGGATGCAAATAGGGAATATAAAATTATTTTAAGAAAATCTAATATATCAGAGGCAATATGACGGTCTAGAAATTTTAAATTTCTAGATTTCATCTAAAATTGGTACTAGGGGGCTTTGAAGGATTTAGATTTAGATTAAATTAAGACCTTAAACTTATTTTTTTGAAATTCAATATGGCGGATCCATTATGGTAGGTTGAAAATTTTACCTTATTCGCATTTTTTCAGACTTGATATTAGGGGGTTGGGAGCGGTGTATTACGAATATGAAGTTAATTTTTTACAACTATTAGGTTGATAAGATACAATATGAAGGAATAAAAATTTTACATTTTCTGGTTTTATCTAAAATTGATATTGCTGGGTTCTTGTGGCGTATACAAGCTCAATATGCAATATAAAATATATCGGGCTAAGAAACTTAGGTCTCAAATTCTTTAAATATCGATATTGGAAGGTTTTGGGCCTATTTTACCAATTCAAGATTAATTTGAAATTTAAGATAGTGGATTTACTATGACAGACTAAATATTTGGTTAACACAATTTCATTGGTATTTGGAGAACTCTAAGTCAGAGAATTTTTAGTGGTTCATTTTAGGGTGATTTACAATTCTGGATAAAATGGATACTTTTTTGTCACCTTGGAGTCATTGCGAGGTACACTAATCTCGATTAGTACTTAGTTCAAATAATTTCTGAATATCGTAATGAATTCAAAACTAAAAATCGAAAAATAAAATTTTTATAAAAAAATTAAACCGACTTCTAAAAGTGCGCTAAAAAGTAAAAAATAACTAGAAATTTTTATATGAAATTGAAATTTTTGAAGTCGGCGCCAAATTATTTCTAAATGAAATAAATAACTACTAATATATACAAATTATGGTAAGAAAGCAATTGCAAATAAAGTACTGTTAATCTGTTTATGCAAATCATAATTTATCAGGTATTAGTTTGGCGCCGACTTCAAAAATTTCAATTTCATATAAAAATTTCTAGTTATTTTTCACTTTTTAGCGCACTTTTAGAAGTCGGTTCAATTTTTTTATAAAAATTTTATTAATTTAAGGTACCTTTGTGCGTACATTACAAATATGCATACTATTTATTTATTTGTTTATAAATTAAACATTTAATTTGTTTAAACATTTTTTTCCATACAATTTTTTCATTAAAAATAAATAATTTTTTTGCTATGTTTATTGGCAAACATGGTTATAAGTCTGAAAATTTGAATAATTAAATTACTGTTATAAAACATTAAATTACTATGTTTTTAAGATTTTTATGGTTAAACATAATTAAAGTAAATTATTTTAACAGCCAGCTTCTCAAAGATGAAAACAGAATTTTTTATCGGCAAAAACAAAAAAGTTATTTAATTTGTTTACAAGATAAAGTGATAGTGGTTCTCTAATGAAGTTTAAACAAATTTAAAATTAGTTTTCCACAATTCCATGTAATATTTCCCATAGAAGAAGAGTTTCCCTTTCATGAGATGTGCTCACAATCGGTATACCTTCATCGATGGAGATAGAATGTTATTGCAAAATTCGCTCGCCTGTGTTAAACATATTAAATTTTGCACAAACTATTTGATGAATCGATCTAAGTTTTTTACCATATATTAAACACTAAAAGACCCAACTTTTTACGTAACAACAAAGTCGTAGGTTGCATTTGGCAATAGTTATTGTTAATTGAATATCCAATCTGGGACCACTACTGTTTCTTTTATTTATCAATAATCTAACCAAAGAGATTAATAATTCAAATTCTTTATTGTTTGCTGATGACTTAAAATTATACAAGAAAATTGAAAATATACAAGACTATGAAAACCTTCAGGATGATTTGAACAGGATTTATCGTTGGTCACTAAAATATGGTCTACACTTTAATATTAGCAAATGTAATGTAATCAGCTTCACAAGAAAAAAAAGTAAAATTGATTATGATTATAGAATTAATGGAGAAGTTCTGTCTCGAGTTGGTGAGATGCGGGATCTTGGTGTTGTTTTTGATTCACAACTTGATTTTAAAAAGCATATCAGTGAAATTGTTCACAAAGCATATAAAATGTATGGATTTATAATAAGCAACTGCAAGAACTTTAATAATTTAAAATGTATTTCAACGCTTTATGTTTCCTATGTTAGAACCACCCTAGAATATTGTTCTATTATATGGAACCCCTATTGCTCTAATCATAAACATGCCATAGAAAAAGTTCAAAATAAACTATTGAGATACACGTATTACAAGCAAACTGGCACATATCAATTACACATTCCAAAATTCGATATTATGAAAACATACAACTTAAAGACATTAGAATGTCGCCGAACTATGGCATGTTTATTATTCTTACATAAAATTATTAATAGTAATATTGACGACTCTGATTTGTTAGCTTTGATAAATTTTCATGTACCGGCTTACCCAACAAGATATCCTGTGATTTTGTATGTGGATGGAGCAGGTACTAACTATTATTTAAATTCTCCTATTATAAATATTTGCAAATTGTATAATGAAATAAGGCAACAGTGTGATATATTCAGTATAAGTCTCAATAGTTTTAAAAATTTGCTCAAAGAAATATTGTAATTTTTCTTTATTTTTCCTGTAATTTGTAGTTGTTATGTACTTGTATTTATTGTAAAAACATTTCTGTAATGTCTTCAGCTATTCAAAGTACTATTTGTATGTTTAGTGGATAGATGGCGCCAGTTATAACATGTCGGTAATGTAGATAAAACAGGAAGCAGTGTAGTACAAAAATGTATTGTTTAGTTCAGTTAAGAAGAGAAGAGGAATCATATTCCTGGTTAGGTCCTGTGGGCAAATCATATATTATTACTTTTATTGATCACTATTCTCATTTTTGTGTGGCATACTTACTTAGCAATAAGAGTGAGGCATTGTCAAAATTTAAAAGTTATGTTGCAATGGTTGAGGCAAAATTTAATACCAAAATAGAAAAATTAAGATGTGATAATGGTGGGGAATATACCTCAAACTCTTTCAAAGATTTTTGTTGACAAAAAGGAATAAGAATTCAGTATACAGTTGCTTACAATCCAGAGCAAAATGGGATAGCAGAACGCTATAATCGTACCCTCTTAGAAAAAGCAAGATGCTTAATTTATGATGCAAAATTAAATAAGGAAATGTGGGGTGAAGCAGTAAGAACAGGTGTATATTTGTTAAACAGATTAGAAACAAGAGCTTTGGAGAATAAAAAGACACCAGCTGAAATATGGTATAATGAAAAACCAAATTTTGATAAAATAAAGTTATTTGGATGTAAAGCAAATAATTTAATACCAAAGAAGTGAGAAAATCTAAATTGGAACCCAGATCTGAGAAATTAATAATGGTTGGTTATAGTGATAATGGATATAGATTGTGGAACGAACATGAAAGGAAGATTATTCATGGAAGGAATGTGATTTTTGAGGAAACGAAGTTCAAAAACAACCATGAAATGATACCTATAAATACTAGTGAGAGTGACAATGAAATATCAGATAATAACAGGAATAAGTTGCAAGAAAAGCAACAGAAAGAAAATGAAAAGAGTGAGACAAAAAGTAATGAGGAAAAAAGAGAGGAAAATCCAAATTTCGAACATGGAACCAGAAGGAGTATAAGGAAGAAAAAGTTACCAACATATTTACAAGATTATGAAGTAAATCATGATGATAATTTATTTGCAGCACTTTCAGCAGGAAATTTATTAGCTGAAATGCCAAAGACATTTGAGGAGGCTATAAATAAAGGATGGAAGGAAGCTGTGAACGAAGAGTTAAGTGCATTAGAGGAAAATAAGACATGGAATTTAGTAATTCCACCAGAAGGTGTAGAAACTATTGACTCAAGGTGGGTTTTTACCCAAAAATTAGTGAACGGGAGTGTTAAGAAAAAGGCTCGTTTAGTAGCTCGTGGTTTTAAACAGACTGTGATTGAAGATGACATTTATGCGCCAGTGGCAAGAATGGCAAGCATTAGAATGTTGTTATCTTTATATGTAGAGTTTGATTTACATGTTTTACAGTTAGATGTAAAATCAGCATTCCTTAACGGAACCCTGAAAAACCCTGTTTATATGTTACCTCCTGAAGGGCTTAATATTAAAAATAAAAACCTAGTTTGTGAATTACAAAAAGCTTTATATGGTCTTCGACAATCACCCAAATGTTGGAATTCTAAAAAGGATCCGTGTTTATATTTTACCAATAAGACTTATCTTTTGATACATGTTGATGATATAATTTTATTTTCATCATGTCAGGAAAGTTTAAATTTTATTAAGAATTATCTGTCTAAGAAATTTAAAATTACAGAATTTCAGAATAAAAATATTAACTTTCTTGGTTTAGAAATCACAAAGTTTGAAAATTATATTTTTATTAAACAGACTGAATTAATCAAAAGAATTTTGCAAAGATTTGATATGTTGGATTGTAAACCACATGATTTACCGATGCAACCAAAATTACAAATTAATTGTAATGATAATAATATCCAGATTTGTGACAACAGTTTACCCTACAGAGAGTTGATTGGTTCTCTAATGTATGTTATGCTAGGTTCAAGACCTGATTTAAGTTATGCAATCAACTACTTTAGTCAGTTTCAAAATTGTTATACAATTGATCATTGGAAATATTTAAAACATACATTGAGGTATCTAAATAAAACACAAAATTATAGTTTAAAATTTTCGAAAAGTGATAATTCACCAGTTAAATTTTATGCATATGTAGATTCGGATTTTGCAAATGATGTATTAGATAGAAAAAGTATTACAGGTTTTTTAATTAAAATAAATAATAACTTAATACATTGGAAAACTAAAAAGCAAAATGTTGTAGCTTTATCGAGTGCAGAATCTGAATATCTAGCATTATCTTCTTGCATCACTGAATGTTTGTTTCTGGGTCAAATGTATTCAGAAATTTTAAATTATAACGTTTTTCCTATTTCTATTTTTGAAGACAATCAATCGTGCATTAAGATGGCATCTACTATGGAAACCAAAAGAACCAAACATATTGATGTAAGGCATCATTTTGTTCGTGAATGTGTAAATGAAGGACAAATTATTTTAAGTTATGTTCCTACAGAAAAACAGCAGGCTGATATCTTAACAAAACCTCTTTCCGACCCAAAATTTAAATATTTTCGAGATTGTATGAATGTGGTTAAAATAAATGAAAATGAAAATAAACTTGCTATTTTTCAGGAAAATTAAAATGATCATTAAGACCATTACAGAATTGTGGGGGAGTATTGTAAAAACATTTCTGTAATGTCTTCAGCTATTCAAAGTACTATTTGTATGTTTAGTGGATAGATGGCGCCAGTTATAACATGTCGGTAATGTAGATAAAACAGGAAGCAGTGTAGTACAAAAATGTATTGTTTAGTTCAGTTAAGAAGAGAAGAGGAATCATATTCCTGGTTAGGTCCTGTGGGAAGTTTATAATAAGAATAAATATTATGTTGTGTTAGAGAAGTACAACTGAGTATTATTTAACTGTGTAACCATGGTATTAAGTGATTTTGTAAACCTTCTTACTCTGTAACTGGACATATGTCTGTAGAGTTTGTAAATAAATAAATAAATAACAATTTTGACTTTGTTTTGCATTTTTCTCAGCACCAAATAAAAATATCGAGATCAGTAAAAAACCAGTTTGTAGGTTTTTCAATTCTCTAGCAGATAGCTATTCCATTTTGTCCAAAAATTTTTAAACTTTTTTTTGGTAAGCAAAAAAGTGCAAAAAATGTATTTTTCGACCCTTAATTGTTTACAAAAATTTATTGACACAAAATCTCGCGCAGAGGACATATACGGTTTATTTCTATAGGCCTATATTACCCGAAAATCCGGGTCTCTGTCTGGATGAATGAGTGTCCCCAACTAGGTCTTTTTTTCGCTTATTTGACTGGAGTATTATTTTAAACAACTCTTACATAATAGCGTTTAACAACTATTTACTCAGCGAAATATTTTTTTTTATTTCAGTTTTATCTCAATCCTCTCAATGCTACAGATGCTTCGGTAGCACTTGGTGCAACAACTTCACAGATCCAGATTTTCCTTCAAACGTCCATGTTGTTGATTGTCCTGTTACAGATAATCTTTATTACGAGGGAAATAACCCCTACACTAAAAATTTATTAAAAAGTATCCAAGATGTTGCTCAAAACATAACTGAACCAGGAAATTTTGATGGTAGTTTGATGGGATGTCTGACTGCCACTATTCACGAAGGTAAATAGAGATTCTGTAATAACTTTTCTTAATTTCCATTTAATAGTGCAAAATAATAGTTACTTCTGAAAATAATTCAGCAATAATTATGGCTATTCCATGGAAAACAGACTTTCATCAGTAACAAAAATGTAACATTGGTTTTTTTGCTAGAATGTGTTCATTTCGGCATCCTATAAAATATATCTCAATGGTAACTCTGAAAGATCTGTGCAAAAAAATGGCGGACCAAAAATGGTCATGATTTTCGGTTTTTTCAGTTTATCTCGAAAAGTAAAAGTAAAAGTTTTATCGAAAATTACTATAACATAAGTTATAGGTGGCGCCCCTAGTTATCGAGATATATATTTTTTTTTGACAAAATTTACGGTTTCTGTTTTTTAAAAATAAAAGACATTTATTAACAAACTACCGATTTAAAATTTAACATAAATATAGGTATTGTCATTCTAAAAAAGTGTAGCAAACCTGGAATCTGTGAGTTTTTTATTTTCCGAGAAATTCGATGTCAAAGTTGAAAATACAACCTCAATTTTCCGCTTTCATAATTATGGTAAAGTGTTCAATTTAAATGGAAATTGTTTGTATAGTTTTATATTTTGAAGAACTATTGAAAAAATTTTTTTTCAATTGTGGTCCGAGAAATTTTGCAAAAACCAATTTTTGCACCAAAAAAACTTTTCACCGGATAGAGATAAAAAATTTTTTAATGCGTGCATTGAATTTAGATGTATCATTTCCGATCTCAAAAAAAAAAAAATTTGTATGAAAAGCACGTTTTTTTAAATTTATAATAGCGTGACAAATGAATATTAAGGGCTCAAATTTGCAGAAGATGCTTTTTAATACTTGTACTTTACCTGTGGATTTTTTGGATCCAAGAAATACACTTCCATGCGATCTGTGAACCTTCGAAAATTGGGCCCAATCTAATCGAAAATAGCTGCTGCAGGCCGCTGTCGGCGGGTTGCCATCGTTCCGACGCATTATTCATTAGCGCTTCAAAACAACTTATGCATCACAAGTAATATTTATAATATTGATGTTGTTTTATTAATTTATATGATAGTAATAATTTGTTTAGTCTTATTAATTATTAATTTGTCTATTAACAAAATTTTTACAGAAATTATAGAGAAAATCATACAAATATTTAATTCTATATTACATATTATACAGGGTGTCTCAAAAGAAAGTACACATTTGTTTTGCTTATTGCGTGAACGCAACTATTCCGAGCGGCGCGGGGGGTATGTCAATCGGTAGCCTGGCTCTTGGGAATTTAGTCGCTATGGAGCGTTTCTCGGGAGCGGATCGTGCTTTGTGCATACGTGAGTTTTACAAAAACGGTAATTCGGCGACTGTAGCGCGTAGAAAATTCGGCAATTTTCGACATATTCGTCACTTAAATGATGCGCCAAGCACTCGGCTTATTGAAAAATGGATCCAGAAGTTTGAAGAGACCGGTTCAACACTAGATAAACCAAAATCCGGGCGTCCGAGGTCTTCGAGAACGGTCCAAACCGTAGAGAGTATTACTCAGTCTGTTCGTGACGACCCAAACGTTTCGATTCGTAAGCGTGCTGTTGCTTTAAATGTGCATAGATCATCATTTTTCCGCATTTTACACAAAGATTTAAAGCTGAACCCCTATAAAATTCAGTTGGTGCAAGAATTAAAGCCTCAGGATGCTGGTCAGAGGCTTGACTTCCTAAACTAGATGACTGAACGCTTTTCAACGTTTACCAACATCTTCTTTTCGGATGAAGCCCATTTTCATCTTAATGGTCATGTAAACAAGCAAAATTGCCGCTATTGGAGTGCAAACAATCCAAAACATAAACATCAGAAACCTCTACATTCGCCGAAAGTGACTGTATGGGCTGCGATGTCGGCGCGAGGAATTATCGGCCCGTACTTTTTTGAAGATGAAAGAGAACGCACAGTAACAGTGACTTCAGAGCAGTATGTGAAGATGTTAGACGACTTCTTCGTGCCTGAACTGCAAAATTTTCCTGGCTATAACCAAAGAACATGGTTCCAGCAAGACAGAGCAACTTCACACACGTCCAACATGTCTCTGCCAGGAGTGCGTGAAATTTTTCCTGGCAAATTGATCTCAAAGAAAGGTGACATAAGTTGGACTCCACGCAGTCCTGATTTATCACCTATAGACTTTTTCCTATGGGGTTATGTCAAATCAAAAGTTTACGCCAACAAACCGACTTCCCTGGCACAATTAAAAGAAAATATCCGCAACGAAATGGCAGACATCACGGAGAATACCTGCCGAGCCGTCATGGGCAATTTTAGTGCTCGATTAAATCAATGCCGCGAGCGCAACGGATTACATTTGGATGATATCATTTTTAAAAAATAAATTCCCAAACAATGTATTTCAATATGTAATAAACATTTTTTCAATAAAGTCCTGACTTCTTTTTAAATCGATTTTTTAAATGTGAACTTTCTTTTGAGACACCCTGTACTGTTTTTTTTCTTTATAATATTATTACCCAATAGTTTATTAACAAAATTTTTACGAAAATTTCTATAAGCAAATTATATAAAAATATAATAATAAAATATAATACGCCATATAAATATTTAATAATACATTAAAATTACGTACGAGAATCATACAATTACAATTTATCAATTATACATTCATCTTTCTTTTTTTTCTATTACTTCTATGCAATCGGCGCCCATTTCGTCATCGCAATTATTACTCTCACTTACATCGCACTACCATTTTTATCATTATTCTCATTTTCATTATACATATCATTCTCATCATTATTAATATTTTCATAGTCAAAATCATTCTCACACATATTATAAATTTCCTCTGAATTGTCATGATCGTTTTCCAAAATCGCAGGAAATAGAATTTTTAGAGCAATTATCTCACTGTCCATCGCAGTGCTCAAACCATGAGTGTTACATGTACATTTGATAATATATAAATATTACTTGTGATGTATAAGTTTCCTTGAACCGCCAATGAATAATGCTCCTGAACTAACGCAACCCTCTGACAGCGGCCTGCAGCAGCTATTTTCGATTAGATTCGGCCCAATTTTCGAAGGTTCACAGATCCTATGAAAGAGTATTTCTTAGATCCAATAAATTCACAGATAAAGTACAAGTATTAAAAAGCATCTTCTGCAAATTTGAGCCCTTAATATTCATGTGTCACGCCATTATGAATTTTTGACAAAAAAAGGTTTTTTTCATCCAAAATAATTTTTTTTTATAATCAAAAATGGTACATCTAAATCCAATGCACGCACTAAAAAAGTTTTATCTCCATCCGGTGAAAAGTTATAACAATTTTTTTGGTGCAAAAACTGGTTTTTGCAAAATTTCTTGGCCCACGATTGAAAAAAAAAAAATTTTAATAGATCTTCAAAATATAAAACAATACAAATAATTGCCATTAAAATTGAGCATTGTATCTTAATTAGGAAAGCGGAAAAATGCGGTTGACTTTTCACCTTTGACATCGAATTTCTCGGAAAATAAAAAACTAACAGATTCCGGGTTTGACATACTTTTTTAGAATGATAATACCTATATTCACGTTAAAATTTAAATCGGTAATTTGGTAATGAATGTATTTTTTTTAAAAAAACAAAAACCGTAAATTTAGTCAAAAAAAATATAACTCAATAACTAGTGGCGCCACCTATAACATATGGTAGGTTTTTTCATTCTCCACAACTTTAGTTTGAAACATTTTTCGATACAACTTTTACTTTTCGAGATAAACTCAAAAAACCGAAAATCGTGACCATGTTTAATCCGCCATTTTTTTTGCACAGGTCTTTCAGAGTTACCAGCAATGAACACATCCCAGCAAAAAAACTAATGTTACATTTTTGTTAACAAAACAGCTGTTTTTTGATCTAATTTCAGAACCATTTTTCATTTTTTAGCTCACGAAGATCATACTGTTAGAGTATGTCTTAACCAAGCATCCATAATATGTCCCACACTCAGAAATGTAGTTTTCTCAACTGTGAATGACATATCACCTGACGTGACTTTAAGTTGTGCAGGATGCACAAGTAATATGTGCAATACACATACTTTTATAGAACCACCACCTGCAAGCACTGAATCGCCACAAACAACAAGTCAATCGCCACCTAGTTCCAGCGAACCATCCCCAACTACTACAGAATCGCCATCAACAACAAGTCAATCACCACCTACTTCTAATGAACCTTCACCAACTACTAGTGAATCACCATCACCAACAAGTCAATCACCGCTTACTTCCAGCGCATCATCCCCAACTACTAATGAATCGCCATCAACAACAAGTCAATCACCACCTACATCCAATGAACCTTCACCAACTACTAGTGAATCGCTATCACCAACAAGTCAATCGCCGCTTACTTCCAGCGCACCATCCTCAACTACTAATGAATCGCCATCAACAACAAGTCAATCACCACCTACATCCAATGAACCATCACCATCTACTAGTGAATCGCCATCACCAACAAGTCAATCGCCACTTACCTCCAATGAACCATCGCCAACTACTAGTGAATCGCCATCACCAACAAGTCAATCATCCCCTTCTTCTAACGAACCATCTCCAACAAGTGAGTCATCAGGACCAAGTGTTTCATCATCTCACAGTGACGACCCAATAACAGTACCATTATCAACAACAAGTGAATTACACTTACCAAACTCTACTGATCATTTTTCTACCGATTCTAGTGGATTAGATGAAACAACTACTGAATTAATTATTGAAACAGATGACGGTTCATCAGGATCATCTATTCGATTAAGACATGCTGTTGTTTTATCATATGTAATTTTTTTATTTGCTGTTATATTTGATTTTCTAGTGATCTAATAATTATAATTAAAAAAAAAATATATTAAAGAAGAACATAATTGAGTACTGAATTTTAGAATGGTATGTTGCATCAAGATAACTAGTTATTTACTTTGTACCACATGTATTTTTAATACGAGAACACGTGTTAGTGTATACGTCCTTTAACTATATTTCAATAAAAACATACCAGTAAATAATATTAAGAACGTAAATACGCAAGCTTAACTTTTACATCCAAAATTATAATATTGGCATAAATAATTACGTAAACACAACTAATTTCTTGATAGCTATTTGAATTTTAGGGAGTCAGGACATTTTTGAAGAAGCTTGTTTAGAATAGCACGATTTAATTAGAAAAATTTCTATACATTAACTTTTTAAATTTTAAAACATAGTTTTAAGAGAAATCGCAATACATGACGTAAATGTAAAGGTGGACTTTTTTCGGTAGTCCTGAGAGATAATAATATTAATTTTTATTCCTAAGGAATTATTACTGATTTTTATATATTTAATTACATATGGACTAACGCTTATAGGGAGATACTTGATGATTATTGAGGGTGAATTCCCGGTAATTTGTATAAACAAAAAAATCACTACATAGTATAAAACAAAGTCGCTTTCTCTGTCCCTATGTCCCTTTGTATGCTTAAATCTTTAAAACTACGCACCGGATTTTGATGCGGTTTTTTTCAATAGATAGAGTGATTCAAGAGGAAGGTTTATATGTATAATAACATCCATTAAATAGTGGAGAAATACTGTTATTTTTGAGGTTTCTAATGTGATGTCGTTAATTATCATATTTTTTTCCGCTTACATTGCAAACGCAGGCTGAACCCTACGAGATTTATCAAAATAATGTACTAATTATTTGTACACATTGAAAAGGTCTACAGAAAACTCCGCGATGGTATATGTCTATCTCTCATGGATATCCCACAATAACATTTTTTTGTCATTTACTTTTTACGACAAATAATGGCAAATTTTGAACCGATTTTAACCAATACAGCATTAATCCTTATCCAATTAAATAGCTTAAATACATTGTTGATTTAATATAGATCTATATGGTCCTTTACAGCACAAGATTTAAATGAATATTTTCGAAGATATTACAGATTTAAAATTGCGGGAAGTAGCGCTTGCGGCGGTACTGGCCGACCGGGGCGGCGGCAGCGTGTCTATAAATAGCGCGTCGGAGGCCGATGTAATAATTGTTGTAAAAATAAAATAAATAGTCACAGTTTTTCTGTAGTGTATTTAGTATCAGCATTGCACCCGTGCGAAGCCGGGGCGGGTCGCTAGTTGTTAATAATTTAAAAATTCCTCGCCCAACAGTTGATAGTTCAAGTCAAGAACTACAAGTTATAATGTTTTTCCGAATATTGAATTCAGTTAGTTTTAGCGTTTCAGTTGGTCACAAATAAAACAATGAACTCCTGTGAAACTCTACTTATGTACTTGGTGGGTCTTTCGTTTCTAAGATGACAAGTGCAGGACCTAAGGGGGATTTTCAATATACATTTCATCATAAAGATATTTCATTTAAAAGATGGAATGGTAACTTAATATAATTACATGTTCGTTTACATAATTTTAAGTATTTATAAATTTCAAAAGCACTTTTTAAAAGTAAAGTTACATTTTTCTGATAAAATAATAAGAAAACAAAATACGGTGTAGACCAATAAAACATAGTATTACAATAATTAAAATTTTACCGAAATTTTAAACTTAATTAAGTTTTTACACGATTGTCTTTAATTTAGAAACCTTGTGTGTTTATTTGGGTAGATCACAGCTTGCAGAAAATAATGTTTATTAATTTCTTGAAGTCCGGTCAACTTACAACTTCTCCAATACAATATTATATATATATATATATATATATATATATATATATATATATATATATATATATACAAAGAGTACTTGTAAATAAAATAGTGTTTGCTTTTTAATATTTTAGTAGTTTAATAAAGATAAACCCATATCGTAAAATATCGGCATGATATTACCAGCAAAACTTAATGCCGGACTCTTATCTTAAACAGTACAAACGAACATGTAAATATACCCCGGAGTGGTAGGAAATTATTAAAAGTAATCAATTTCATGGACTATGTATTTGGAAAAGTTATTTTATTCTCCTTGCAACCGTTAATAAAGGGGACAGACAGTATATAAACTTTTTATCTGCCATATTGGATACGCCATATTGAATTTTTTAAAAATAATTTCAGATTCATTGTGTACGACCCGGAAAACTCCCCCGTACCAATTTTAGAGAAAATCTGACAAAATTGATTTTTTCGCTCTCAATATTAGATCCGTCATATTGAATTTAAAAAAAAAATATTTTAGATTCGTCATGGGCGACCGCGAAAACAAACTCCACCGTACCAATTTTGGGGAAAATCGGACAAAATTGATATTTTTTCCGCCATATTGGATCCGCGATATTGAATTTTTTAAAAATATTTTGGATCCGTTTTGTGCGACCCCGAAAACTCCTTCACACCAATTTCGGAGAAAATTGGACAAAATTAAATTTTTTTGTCCACCATATTAGATCCGCCATATTGAATTTTTTTTAAATAATTTCAGATTCGTTGTGTACGATCCCGAAAATTCCTCCATACCAATTTTGGAAAGAACTGGACAAAATAATTTTTTTTGGCCGCCATATTGCCAGTGCCATCTTGGATTTTACTGCACCAATTTTTAACAAAAAATAAGGGACCACCGCAGCAACTTCCTGAACATAACGTAAAAAATTTCATTCAAATCGGTTGCGCCGTGCCGGAGTAATCGGGGTACATATATAAAAAAAAATACATAGTCGACTAATTGAGAACCTCCTTTTTTTAGAAATCGGTTAAAATACTAGACTTAAAGAACACAAAACCGCAATTTTAAATAATATGTAAATTCAGCAATGTCTTCACACTGTATAGATTATAACAATTTCATTGATTTATATAACATTATATTATTTCATTCCGAAAATAAAAAAAAAATATATTACTAGAAATCCAAATAAAAAAAAATTCAAAAAAGAATCCACATCTGACTACCAATAGCCAACAAAACTTTCTTTCAACCTTTCTTATAGATAAATATTTGACGTCCTCCTTCCAAGATTTACAGTAATAGAATTAGTTTCTTTAGAATAGATAATAAAATATTAGGTAAATTAAAAAAAAAAACATACATATAACTTAAGTATTAAATATACTCTAGAAAAAGTCTGAACAAGGCGAAACATATGTAGAGTTTGCCTATGTTAAACTACTGAAACATTTAAAAACAAACAGTATGTCAAAAATGTTTCACATGCAGAATCAATACATTGTATATAAAAGAAAATTAAAAACAAAGTTAAATCCGTTCACCCCTTCCAACCGACTCAAAACTCGGCTTACACATGTGGTCACAGCACAATATTCTATCAAATTTGATTATCCGATCCACCCTTAGCTTCCAAATTTCCCTAAACTTCTGATTATAAATTAAGTGAACAATATTTCATAAAACTTGAGACAGTTTGCCCACTCCCTAGGATAAATTAGTTTGTAAATGGCTAAAAAATATAAAGTAAAATTAATTTCCGAAATGCCTGCATGCTAATTAATAAAAGTCATCCAATAACGCATCTTGAGTATCCATTATATCGTTTTATTGGCACTTCACACTTTTGGTAATTTACTTAAATGCAATGCAATTCAAAAATATATGCACTTTGACCTGTACAGGGAGAGTCAACGATTGGATGAAGTAGGTTTGTGCCTTTTCGGTGAAATTAACAAAGAAACTATATTTATTGTTTGATACAGTTTATTTGTACGCAGATTTTAAAAATATTTAGGACTCTACAGGGTGAGCCAAAAAACTAGGACAGCTTAAAGTTGTATTTTTTAAAATAGAACACCCTATATACGAATCGTATTTTCGATTTAGCTTATAATTTTAAATCTTTTTTATTAAGGGTTTACTATAACAAAACTTTATAGTTTCTGTGATAATTAAGTTTAAAGAAAAAAAGTCACATTTTCAAGCATCAATTCAATCCTAAATTACGTTTTCAATTTTGTGACAAATATATTCAAATTTGGAATTTAGCAAGGCTAAGGACAAGTTAACATAATTTTTACCTAATATTTGCAATAAAAGCTACAAGGGTGTTGAACACATCGGCTCAAATTTGAACAAGTTTAAATGAATAATTTTTTTTTAAATGGTACACCCTGTATATTTTCATGTTATTTAATAGAGTAATAAAAACCCTAAAAGTTTTGTTCAATATATTCTATACCTATTTATAATAGTTTTTGAGATATTTCAGTTTTTCTTATTTTCCATACTTTTTTACAGAAATAGTCTTCATTATCATAGTAGCCATGTAAAATAATAAAAAGAAACTACAGAAACAAACAGAATGTGGTTAAATATGATGAAATACATTATTCGTTATATTACAACGGCAATAGTTTAATTAAACATAATGTGAAAAAATTAACACAACAATAACGACAAGGCAAATACATATTTACTTTTATACTAAATTGAAACAAAAAAATTACCTATTAAATACTGAGATTAATTATTTCTTTTTAATAAGTGTTCGAATAAACGACCCTCTTGTGCAATGCACAAATTTAGTCTTTTTTGCAGATTTTCTCGGACCCTGGACAAAATTAGTGGCGTTATTATTCTACAGGTATCCCTAATCCTGTTTCGCATATCTTCCACTGTTGTTGGTGGATTAACATACACCTTATTTTTAATATAACCCCATAGGAAGAAATCTAATGGGGTGATGTCGCAAGACCTTGGTGGCCACTCAATGAAACCCCCATGTCCAATCCATTTTTACGGATATCGTTGGTCCAAAAACGCACGAACTTCACGATGGTAATGCGGAGGCACACCATCGTGCTGGAACCACATACTGTCGAGCTCATCCCTATCGAGACCTTGAAGCAGTTGGGGTAGTCCTTCTTGTAGAAAGTTCAGGTAACTATGGCCATTTAGTGGTTCATTAAAAAAGTGGGGTCCAATAATTCGATTATGATGAATACCACACCAAACATTTAATGACCAGTGGTTTTGATGTTGCACCTCTCTAATCCAAAATGGGTTTTCTGTGGCATAATAATGCATGTTGCGTCTATTTACGGCACCGTTACTTCTAAAAGTAGCTTCATCACTAAACATTACCTTGCATAATAAATTTGGATTTAATTGAATCTCCGCATTTATTGTACGACAAAAGTTTACACGACTTTCAAAATCCTGTCCATGCAATTCTTGGTGTAATTCCATGTGATATGGATGATACCTATATTTCTTAGTAGTACGATTAGCGGTGGATTGTTATGTTTCACATAATGCTGCTAACTGACGGCTACCATTATAAGGATTTTCCTGAACATTTAACAATACTTGTAGTTCTTTTTCTTCATTAGTTGCTGGTTTGTTGACCACTTTACGTTTTGGATAATCAACAGTACCAGAAGAATCAAATCTTTGCATTAAATTTTGAAAAGTATGGGTATTAGGCTGGCGTCGATCAGGATACTTCATTTTGTAAATTCTTTGAGCAAGAAGGTAATTTGTTTGAGCCTCTCCTATTGTATAAATCATATCTATTAACTCATTCTTTGGAAAATTCATTTTACAATATAAGATGAATGCAAAAAAAAACCAAACTACACTACATAAAAACCAAAAGAAGCGATTGCGGTTATAAATTTGACACACAGAAAAATGTTCTTTTACATTGTTTTTGCCATGGCTACTATGATAATGAAGACTATTTCTGTAAAAAAATATGGAAAATAAGAAAAACTGAAATATCTCAAAAACTATCATAAATAGGTATAGGATATATTGAACAAAACTTTTAGGGTTTTTATTACTCTATTAAATAACATGAAAATATACAGGTTGTACCATTTAAAAAAAAAGATATTTATTCATTTAAACTTGTTCAAATTTGAACCGATGTGTTCAACACCCTGTAGCTTTTATTGCAAATATTAGGTAAAAATTATGTTAACTTGTCCTTGGCCTTGCTAAATTCCAAATTTGAATATATTTGTCACAAAATTGAAAACGTTATTTAGGATTGAATTGATGCTTGAAAATGTGACTTTTTTCTTTAAACTTAATTATCTCAAAAACTATAAAGTTTTGTTATAGTAAACCCTTAATAAAAAAGATTTAAAATTATAAGCTAAATCGAAAATACGATTCGTATATAGGGTATTCTATTTAAAAAAATACAACTTTATGCTGTCCTAGTTTTTTGGCTCACCCTGTAGAGTCCTAAATATTTTTAAAATCTGCGTAAAAATAAACTGTATCAAACAATAAATATAGTTTCTTTGTTAATTTCACCGAAAAGGCACAAACCTACTTCATCCAATCGTTGACTCACCCTGTATATATTTTTGAAACGTTTGTTGGCGCAAAATTTCGAATAGGAATAAAATATTTTGAAACAGTTTTCGATGCATTTCAGTCACTTACATAACACATAATATATGATAGTAAGAAGGGAGAATATAATTTTAAAACAAAACTGTTTATGTAATCAACTTCCTCAGTTTTAGATTTTATGCCCATGATGTCAACAAGAGAATTTTCTCAAAATGTATAATAGAACAATTCGCACATAGTTTACAAAATGTTTCTTGGCATCATGTCCTGACGGAGGCAGACGTCAATAAGGCATATGATAAGTTTAACAGCATTGGATCAACCAGTTTTTTCCAGTAAAAAGGTATTCTGTGGGGGGGGGGGACCTAGCGAAAACATGGATTACGAATGGAATAAGAATTTCTAGTAAGAAAAAAAAATTTTTATATGGAGAAGTAAAGGTAGGTACACTGTCAGAGGATTACTATACATCCTACTCAAACATTCCAAAGCTGGTATTAAAAATGGCAAAAATTATGAGTTAGACTTCTTACATAAATTCAGCGGAAAATAAAACAAGGGCGACTTGGTCTCTTATAAAAGAAATAACTAATACCGATAAAAAAAACATCTCAATATTTGATTCTTTTCCAGGCATAGATAATCTTGATCTCCTTAATGAATTTAATAGTTATTTCCTTAATATTGGTTCTAATATAAATAAAAATAAACAAATAAATTTATAGAAAATTAGACCATGTAAACATAGCATTTTCTTTGAACCAATAGTTGAGTATGATTTATTTAAGTATATTTAATATACTTATAATAAGTTGTTAAAAAATAAAAAATCAGTCGGAGACCATAGCAATTCCATTAACATATTTAATAAAATTATACTTTCAAAAGGGTGTATACCCTAGGGCGCTTTTGGAGACCTGGATTAGACCCATACACAAAAAAAAACTGCTAGGGACCAATTTGATTACTACAGAGTGATCTCGCTTCTCTCAAATGTTTGAAAATAAAGTATTTGATAGGGCAATGTGTGATCGACTAGTGATATTTCTTGAGAGAAATGATGTTCTTGCAGAACAACAAAACGGTTTCTGTAAGGGTAAGTCTACCATGACTGCAATCTATCTGACCATACAAAATATCATTGCTTCTCATTTACAACAAAACTTAGTTAATTTTTTCACCAGAAAGTTTATTAATTTTGAAAATAATAAAACTGTAGCCACACACCAACCCCACACACAAAATAGTTATAATAACTGAAGTTTTTTATGCTATTGTGTTGTTTATTTTACGATTCTTCGTCTTCTCCTCCTCCTCTTCCTTCTCCTCCTCCTCCTTCTCCTCCTTCTCCTCCTTTTCCTCTTTCTCCTCCTTCTCCTCCTTCTCCTCCTTCTCCTCCTTCTCCTCTTTCTCCTCCTTCTCTTCCCCTTCCCCTTCCCCTTTCCCTTCTCCTTACCCTTGTGATAGTCTACGAACGCCAAGTAAAGGGGTGGATATGTTCTACTGTTGCAACTATTTTCGAAAACCTGCTTGTTCCACTAGTTGATAGGCATCGAACTTGTTTATAAGTGAGTTAGTGATAATTTTAGTCAAAAGTTTATATAAAAGTGACAAAAGGCTTATAGAACGGTAATTCTCTATATTGATATTATCACTTTTTTGAATAGTAAGACCATTTCTACATTTTAAAGCCCCTATAGATGTTTTGAAGTAGAATTAATTGTTTAAAAAATGTGTTAAAGAATTTAACGCAAAACTCTTATTTAGTTATAATCTTCATTATACTGAAATCATACATTTTAGTAGTTTTTTTTTTTCATTTTAAAGAATACAAGATATTACTGCTAATAAATTAATCTAAAACTATGAATCCCCATTATGACATGCTTTTGTTTTCTTAATCCTTTTTAAAACTTTTTGTTTAAGATTTTTTATAATAGACATATTTATAATAACTATTTGTTCCAGTGATCTAACTGTTATAAATAATTCAAATTTATGATCTCTGCAGTCAAGTAAACAGATAAAAGTTTTATAATGGGATGAAATGAATAATTTTTGATATATAGTTATGTACAGGATGACGCACCATATTTTCGTCGGTTTATATACAAAGCGCGATAAAATATTCTCTCTCTGTAATTAATTATTGTAAAATGGACAGTGTTGTCCGTCGATAAATAAATGAATAAATAACCCTGAAAAATTTTTTGAGATCATTTTTATATTACAAAAAATTGTAATGATTTTACTAAAAAACCAATACCGGGTGAGTCAACGATTGGATGAAGTAAGTTTGTGCCTTTTCGGTGAAATTTACAAAGAAACTATATTTATTGTTTGATACAGTTTATTTTTAAGCAGATTTTAAAAATATTTAGGACTCTACAGGGTGAGCCAAAAAACTAGGACAGCATAAAGTTGTATTTTTTTAAATAGAACACCCTATATACGAATCGTATTTTCGATTTAGCTTATAATTTTAAATCTTTTTTATTAAGAGTTTACTATAACAAAAACTTTATAGTTTCTGAGATAATTAAGTTTAAAGAAAAAAAGTCACATTTTCAAGCATCAATTCAATCCTAAATAACGTTTTCAATTTTGTGACAAATATATTCAAATTTGGAATTTAGCAAGGCCAAGGACAAGTTAACATAATTTTTACCTAATATTTGCAATAAAAGCTACAGGGTGTTGAACACATCGGCTCAAATTTGAACAAGTTTAAATGAATAAATATCTTTTTTTTTAAATGATACACCCTGTATATTTTCATGTTATTTAATAGAGTAATAAAAACCCTAAAAGTTTTGTTCAATATATCCTATACCTATTTATAATAGTTTTTGAGATATTTCAGTTTTTCTTATTTTCCATACTTTTTTACAGAAATAGTCTTCATTATCATAGTAGCCATGTAAAATAATAAAAAGAAACTACAGAAACAAACGGAATGTGGTTAAATATGATGAAATACATTATTCGTTATATTACAACGGCAATAGTTTAATTAAACATAATGTGAAAAAATGAACACAACAATAACGACAAGGCAAATTCATATTTACTTTTATACTAAATTGAAACAAAAAAATTACCTATTAAATACTGAGATTAATTATTTCTTTTTAATAAGTGTTCGAATAAACGACCCTCTTGTGCAATGCACAAATTTAGTCTTTTTTGCAGATTTTCTCGGACCCTGGACAAAATTAGTGGCGTTATTGTTCTACAGGTATCCCTAATCCTGTTTCGCATATCTTCCACTGTTGTTGGTGGATTAACATACATCTTATTTTTAATATAACCCCATAGGAAGAAATCTAATGGGGTGATGTCGCAAGACCTTGGTGGCCACTCAATGAAACCCCCACGTCCAATCCATTTTTGCGGATATCGTTGGTCCAAAAACGCACGAACTTCACGATGGTAATGCGGAGGCGCACCATCGTGCTGGAACCACATACTGTCGAGCTCATCCCTATCGAGACCTTGAAGCAGTTGGGGTAGTTCTTCTTGTAGAAAGTTCAGGTAACTATGGCCATTTAGTGGTTTATTAAAAAAGTGGGGTCTAATAATTCGATTATGATAAATACCACACCAAACATTTAATGACCAGTGGTTTTGATGTTGCACCTCTCTAATCCAAAATGGGTTTTCTGTGGCATAATAATGCATGTTGCGTCTATTTACGGCACCGTTACTTCTAAAAGTAGCTTCATCACTAAACATTACCTTGCATAATAAATTTGGATTTAATTGAATCTCCGCATTTATTGTATGACAAAAGTTTACACGACTTTCAAAATCCTGTCCATGCAATTCTTGGTGTAATTCCATGTGATATGGATGATACCTATATTTCTTGGTAGTACGATTAGCGGTGGATTGTGATGTTTCACATAATGCTGCTAACTGACGGCTACCAATATAAGGATTTTCCTGAACATTTAACAATACTTGTAGTTCTTTTTCTACATTAGTTACTGGTTTGTTGACCACTTTACGTTTTGGATAATCAACAGTACCAGAAGAATCAAATCTTTGCATTAAGTTTTGAAAAGTATGGGTATTAGGCTGGCGTCGATCAGGATACTTCATTTTGTAAATTCTTTGAGCAAGAAGGCAATTTTTTTGAGCCGCTCCTATTGTATAAATCATATCTATTAACTCATTCTTTGGAAAATTCATTTTACAATATAAGATGAATGCAAAAAAAAACCAAACTACACTAGATAAAAACCAAAAGAAGCGATTGCGGTTATAAATTTGACACACAGAAAAATGTTCTTTTACATTGTTTTTGCCATGGCTACTATGATAATGAATACTATTTCTGTAAAAAAGTATGGAAAATAAGAAAAACTGAAATATCTCAAAAACTATTATAAATAGGTATAGGATATATTGACCAAAACTTTTAGAGTTTTCATTACTCTATTAAATAACATGAAAATATACAGGGTGTACCATTTAAAAAAAAAAAGATATTTATTCATTTAAACTTGTTCAAATTTGAGCCGATGTGTTCAACACCCTGTAGCTTTTATTGCAAATATTAGGTAAAAATTATGTTAACTTGTCCTTGGCCTTGCTAAATTCCAAATTTGAATATATTTGTCACAAAATTGAAAACGTTATTTAGGATTGAATTGATGCTTGAAAATGACTTTTTTTCTTTAAACTTAATTATCTCAGAAACTATAAAGTTTTGTTATAGTAAACCCTTAATAAAAAAGATTTAAAATCATAAGCTAAATCGAAAATACGATTCGTATATATGGTGTTCTATTTAAAAAATACAACTTTATGCTGTCCTAGTTTTTTGGCTCACCCTGTAGAGTCCTAAATATTTTTAAAATCTGCGTAAAAATAAACTGTATCAAACAATAAATATAGTTTCTTTGTAAATTTCACCGAAAAGGCACAAACTTACTTCATCCAATCGTTGACTCACCCTGTACAGTTTAAAACATCTATCTTCAATTGACAAGACAGGTCGGCCTTTTAAATTTTGAACTACAGTTTCAAGAATAGGTTAATATCGAACTTGAACAAATTTTTTAGTAAGTAGTCTATAAATTGGTACGAGGGGTATGTTACTATATAGCTTCTTATCAAACCAGGATGCTTTATACTTAACATATGTTTAATAGCTTATCGATTCTCAAGTACTTTCGTATTAAAAAATATAAGAGATAAAATTTGCACATACTTTTAGGATTAAACTACTGTATTTAAATTAAATATAATTTGATAGTTTTTCACTAATTCTACTAAAGGTAATGGAGCGCTTTACATTGTTACTGTATCTTCTGAGCGTTTTTGCTTTTAGAGCATCTTTAACGGCACTTTGCGTAGTGAGTGATTTTGATCAAGTTCTTAACGCAACTAAAAATTGTACGGACATTTTATTGCAAGACCTGTATGTTCCTGGTGGAATTACTTTAAAATTAGAACTGCTACCAGGAACTCAACTCACTTTTAATGGGACCACAATTTTTGGATTCAAGAATTGGGCTGGACCTCTAATTACCTTAAACGGTACCGGAGTTTTGGTACGAGGTGGCGAGGGTAAGTGGAAATAAAGAATTGTTGAACTTTTTACTAAAAATTTTGGATTTTCTTTCCAGAAATTTAAAAATTAAGATTATCTAACGTTTGTTTGAAGGTCATAGACAATGTTGAAGATTGACTAAAATGTGATCATCTTTACTTTTATATTTACGACGTTTCGATTAGGTTGTATCTCTAATCGTTATCAAATATAAACTGAATGCTTTGTCTTAAGGCTACGAGCTTATCAAGGGACTGTGTCCATTGAAGCGCAAAGTTTCGCTTCACTGTACACACTTCAATGATTTGATGTTACAAAGTAGTGATTGCCAAGGATTAGGTATCTCAACACTGAGTTTACTGAAGATTCCATTATTTTTAATGTAAGCTGCTTCTACAAATTACTTTATTTTTACTGAAATTTTGATTTTTTAAAATTAACGAGTTATGTTGTATATTGTGTGGTTATTATTATTTTAGGATCAATCATTGACGGTCAAGGCCAACTTTATTGGGATGGCAAAGGTGGCAGCGGCACCCCAAAGCCACAGTTTTTTACTATTCAAGCTTTTAACTCGACTTTTACTTCTTTCCACATTAAAAATACTCCAGTAGATGGTATTCAAGTTACTAATTCAGACAATGTCGAATTTGATAATTGGGTAATTGATAATTATGAAGGCGATAAGGTAAGTTCGATGTCTTTTCTGTTATGTGCCTCCATCACAGTTTATGATTCATTCAACATTTTTTAAAATTTTTTCTCACTAATTTGGATCTGTAGAGATATTTACATTATATGAGTGTTGATCTCGATATGCTTTTTTTAACATTCTTGAAGCAAGTCAAGTTCGAATATCGTGCAAATATTCTTGAAAAATTGCATTTTCAGAACGGGATAACATATGTTTTAGGGTGTGGCACCTGCCGGACATGAAGGGCATAATACAGATGGATTTGACGTTTGGAATTCAACCAATGTGATCATAAGAGATTCGATAGTTTTGAATCAAGACGACTGTTTAGCAATAAGATGTGGTAGGTCTTTATTTATTTATTTATTTATTTATTGAAACACTTAACAGATGCAACATTCAAAGTAAAATGATCCAATTACAAAGTAGTTCTACAAAATGTAAATCTAAAATTATAATCTAACCTAATTTTAAATAATCTATAAAAATTCAACAATTCTTTTGTTAAAAGAACGATGATTAGCATTGAAAATGTCTGCCTCAGACTGTAGTCTATTGTATGGATGACGAAGCCTAGTAGTACAGTCACTGAAGGTAAAAATAGGCAATTACCTTAGAATTCTTTGAATCTCAATCGATTCTCATGAAAATTTAGGATCAACCTTATTTTACCCATAATTTTAAAAGTGATATGTGCTCGACTTGCGCTTTTTGCATTTTAGGAGTGAAATCCACCCCTTCTGCAAGAAATTGAAAAGAAATGCAAATTTAAGAATTCTATCGGTGGAAATCTTATTTGGTTAAGTAGAGTAAATATTCTTTAACATTTTGAAGCATGATTTATGATTTCCATCAATTTTTCAACCCTTAGAAACCATCCCTTAAGTCGAAAATCATGCAAAAATTATTTTTAAAATATTAAATAAAATCGCACATTAACGGTACACACAACATTTGTTTACTACTTTTGATATAATTTATTGATACACTGTGAATTTGCAACCCCTAAAAACCACCCTTATCCTTAAATCAATGAAATATTTATTTTTTAGCAACTTTAATAGTTTTAATTGTGCATTTATAAATCAAAGTCGTTTTTACTGAATATAAAAAAATTATTTATTTATTGTGAAATTTCAACCCTTAGAAACTACCCCTTGTCGTGAAATTAATAAAAACAAATGACTTGACTGTTCAAGTCAAGTCAAGGCAGTTATAGGGTTAAAAATGTAATATCCATTCTTCTAACCGGACTGTTAAAAATACTTTTGAAAAGTGAATACACAAAAGAGTGAGTGATTATAATTGGTTTACGATGTAATTAATTTTTGTTTAAAACAAAAATCTCTGTTCTTAATGCATTCGCCGAAACCGTCAGTTGAAAAAGATTCGAAAGAATCGAAACGTCCTGAAAAATAAATATATATATATATATATATATATATATATATATATATATATATATATATATATATATATATATATATATATATATATACAATAAGTATGACTACTTTATATATGTAGTTTCAATAAAAAATGAATCATATCCCCAAGAAAATAACCAACTAAAAATATATTTAATAGTTCAAGAAAAATTAATTCCTTCTTCTTCTGTTGGTGCCTATCCTCTGTGGATGTTGGCAATCACATTGGCCCATATGACCTTATTGACAGCTGTTCTAAATAAATGTACCGTCGTCATTCCTGTCCATTGTCTGATATTCCTCAGCCATGATGTTCGTCGGCGACCCTGAGTTCTTTTACCCTCTATCTTACCTTGCAAAATTAACTGAATTAGTTGGTATTTCTCATTGCGCATTACATGCCCTAAGTATGATATCTTTCTGATTTTCACATTGCGCATAATTTCTGGGTCTTTTTTCATACGTTGCATCACGGTGTTATTTGTGACATGATGGATGTACGAAATTCTGAGCATGCGGCGGTAACACCACATTTCGAAGGCTTCCAGTCGTTTAGATGTTGTTTCTGCCAAAGTCCAGGTTTCCACTCCATATAGAAGAGTTGAAAATACATAACATCTCAAGACTCGTGTTCTTATATCAATGTTCAGGTGCATATTGCACAGGATCTTTCTGAGGCGGTTGAAGACAGCTCTCGCCTTCTCTATGCGGCATCTAATCTCCTTTAAGTGGTCCCATTCTCTGTTCAGACTACATCTTAGATACGTAACTTTGTCAACAGTTTCCCAAGTTTCATTATTTGCTCTAAATTGGTGGTGTATTTCGTCATTTTTGCTTACTATAAGGATTTTTGTCTTTTTATAGTTTAATTTCATGCCGTATCTTTCACAGGCTTCCACTACGCGGTCTATTAGTGTTTGCAGATCCTCTGCATTATCGGCCAACAGAACTGTGTCGTCTGCATATCTTAAATTGTTAATGCTTTCACCATTAATTCTTATGCCCTCTCTCATTCCACTGATAGCTTCCCTGAACAGCATTTTCGAGTACGTCTTGAATAACGTCGGCGATAAAATACAGCCCTGACGAACTCCCCGTTTAATTGTAAATTCTTGTGATGTTTCGTTGCCTACACGTACAGTCGCCCTTTCCTGTGAGTAAAGGTTTCTAATAAGGCGTAAATCCTTGTCATCGATACCAGATTCATTTAATATTTGAAGCAGTTTGTGATGTTGCACTTTGTCGAATGCTTTCTCGAAATCGATAAAACATGCATAGACATTGCAGTTTACGTCCCGAGCTCTTTGTATCAAAATTTGAATAGAAAATAGAGCTTCTCTAAACTGAACATTGCTAACGTTTTCTTCAAGTTTTCTATATATACGAGAGTGAATGATACTGAGAAGGATTTTCAGCGCCTGGCTCATTAAGCTTATAATTCTGTAATCAGAGCATCTGGTAGCATTTGTTTTCTTCGGAAGAGGAATGAAGGTGGAAACTAGCCAATCTCCAGGCAATTCGCCAGTTTCGTAAATTTTATTAAGTAGACTTGTTAGGAGTTTAAGTTGGTCATCTTCAAATAGTTTTAGTATTTCTGATTGTATATTATCCGGCCCAGGTGACTTATTGTTTTTTAGTCGTTTTATTGAATATGTTACTTCGCTGAATGTTATTTCTGGTCCAGAAAATCCAAGGACATCTGTTTCTGTCTGCGAATAATTCTCCCATATATTCCTCCCATCTTTCAAGTATTTTTTCACTCTCGTACAGCAGATTGTTGTGTTTGTCCAGTACTGAATTATTTCTGCGTGAGTTGTTTCCTCTGGTTAGGGCCTTGATTTTCTTATGCAAGTTAAAAATGTCATGTATTTGTTCTAAGGATTTGATTTCTTTACATTCGTTTTGTAGCCACAACTCTTTTGCCTCCTTGATCCTATTGTTAATAACTTTGTTTATGTCTTTGTACCTTCTTTCATTTTTATGTCTGTATTTTCTTCGCTCTTCCATGAGTTCTAATATTTCTTCTGTCATCCACGGATGTTTCTTTATATTTTTCCTGCTTTTAGTTTATTATCCACTACTGAATTACAGACATTTTTTATCTTCTTCCACATATCATCCACATTTATGTTCTCCTTGTTTATATCCGTGGCTATGCTCGCTATTTTGTTGTTTAATTCCTCTTTGACTTGGTCTCTTGTGGTGTTATCTTTCAACCTCTGAATGTCCGGTCGTTTTTGGAATTTTCCTTTCCAGATCTTTTTTATGTGTAGCCTAATCCGGCACAGCAAAAGATTATGGTCTGAAGGGACATCCGCTCCCGGATATGCTTTTGCGGATTTTACGGAATTCTGAAATCTTTTGTTTATGATGATATAGTCTATCTGGTTTCTTATCACTTTTTGGGGACAATCAGCTGGAGACTTCCATGTGTAGAGTCTTCGAGGCGGTAACTAAAAAAAGGTGTTCATTATCGCACTGTCCATTTCTTGGGAGAACTGAATAAGACGATCCCCTCTATCATTTCTCTTGCCCTCTTAATCCTATACAATATATATATATATATATATATATATATATATATATATATATATATATGTATATATATATATATATATATATATATGTATATATATATATATATATATATATATATATATATATATATATACGATAATTCCTTTATTTTTTATGCTATCGGGATCATACAAAAACCATTTTAAAGGTAATTTCAAGGGCTATAACATCATTCACATCTCCACTTTTTAAAACCCATCATTTTTAAAGGTTAAAGGGTTAAAAAGCTCGGGTCACATGATCCTCGCAATAAAATTTACACTTCTAACGTTGATATTTCGTTTGTTTTTTTTGTCCTACAGAAATAAGAAGAAACAAAATTTTTGTTAAAAAAAATCTAAATTGTTATCAACCATTTTCCACGTATATTTGGTAGTTTTAGAGTTATTATAAATAAAAGAAATTTTTAGAGATATCTGTAAAATTCTGATTTTATTAAATCGTACTTTTTTTCTAAAATAAGCATTCTAAACCAGTCAACTTTTTTAGCTCATTACTTATTCTAAAATAAAGTAAATCCTATAGGGATTACTATAAATTCCAATTTTGGTGTAAATGGCATAAGTTTTATTTATCACTTTTTCTTAAATAATTCTAAAGTTCCGCCTTATTTTCATCATAACTCACTTAGTTCTAATGTAATAGACTCTAATTAGAGCTTGTTTAAAAGATCTTTTCAAGTGCGTTAAAAAGTTTCCTATTGTTATTTTCCGAAAAATGTATCGGTTTCCCATTATTTAATCTCGAACATTTGGATTCGAGTATTCATCAAAAAAATGATCCATTTAACTACCTATAAGTCGCTTTGGATTCAACTGACAATGTTCATATTTACAACAGCCTCTTTGTTTTCTTAATAGCTTCAATTTTGGTTAGAATAGTATTTTTGAAAAAACGCATAGTTTTGAAGTTATTTATAAAAAACAGTTTCAAAACATGCATATTTTTCATGAAAAATCAACATAGTTTACCATTAAAAACTCAAAAAATACTGACTTATCAAAAAACCTTTATAGATTACATTTTACTTAGAATTTGTCTCTTTATCGATTCCTGGATTTTTGATAAAATAATTTCCACCCTCGAGAAGAGGTAGCATCCATTCCTAGAGAAAAGCGCAAGTCTGCACTATGTCACTTTTGTTACTTGAGACACCCTCTAACTACTCACCAATTTTCACGCAAATCGATAAAAGTTCAAATTTTTCTGAGGGGAAAGCCAGTGACTGTACTATATATATATATATATATTGTAGAAAAATCAAATGTATTTAAGTGCTTAGTACCATAGATTGGTAACGAAAAATTCAGCGTACTTAAAAAACTTGTGTTGTCAACCATACCATGCACCATCTTGAATAAATACAAAATATCAATCATTTCTCTCCTTTTTCAAGTCGCATAAGACCATACTTGTGACACGTGGCTGTCATTATCGGTTGACATACATGTGTTTTTTTATAATATATATATTTAACAATTTTGTTTTCGAATTTTTTAACAGATATTTGTAGACTTGATAGTAAGGATTCCAAATAACACCTGCATACTCTAGTATGCTACGTACAAGTGACATATATAGCTGTTTAATACAATTAAGATCGTTAAATTCACATGTATGTCTTACTAAAAACCCATCTACTTGCTTGGCCTTATTGGCAGTATGTATAATGTGATTATTATATGTTAGTCCAGTATCAAAGGTCACACCAAGGTCCCTAATTGCTTCAACTTGGGTTAGTTTTTCTCCCTTTATATAGTATGTATACAATATCGGTTTATTTTTCCGCGAATAACTGATTATACTACATTTAGAAATATTAAAATATAGTTTGTTTTTTCCTGACCATTCTATTGCTCTGTTTAGATCTCATTGTAATTGCAAGCAGTCTTTAACAAAATTAATTCTGTAATAAATTTGCAAATCATCTGCAAACAATAGATATGTTGCATTTTCTGTTATTGCTGTTAAACTATTTATAAACCTAATGAAAAGGAGACCACCTCAATTGGAACCCTGAGGAATGTGCCATGCTAGAAAAAATGACAATAATGGACACCGTTTCACAATAAATTGTGTGTTAGTAATAATGTTAGCTAATGAGATTGGATGATAATTTGTTATATCACGATGTGAACCTTTTTTGACAACTGGTAGAATTTTTAATATTTTTAGCTAATCAGGGAAACGATATTATAATGAATTATTTATGATTTTAAAGGTAGTTTAGTTACTTCAAAATATAAATACTTGTAACATACACTTTTATAAACACTAATAAAGTTGTTTCCACAAACAGCTAAATATTAAATTATAGTAAAAATGGAAGCCGAAGGAGCATAGAAATATTATACATCTGTGACAAATGTCTTCATTCTTATTTCTGCTATGCATAATACAACTAACAAAAACTTCTTGACTGAAACTGAAACTCTAAAGGAATCAACATTTTTAATTTTTCAGTTTGCATCACAATATAATATTTAACGAACTTTATAGTAGCATATACTTCATAGTGTTAGTTGGTGTTTTTAGTTTCTACGGTTTTAGGTTTATATTCTAAAGTTAATATTTTATTTAATTAATTTTACCCTTTGTTAATTTCCTCAGGGGACGTCGATGAAAGAAAGTCTGGAACTTTTTAGAGAATTCGATTCCCTTATTTTTAACATGGAACGCCTATGATGGAAGGTCTAGAAGTCGCCAGATTACTCCTTTTTTTATTTTTATTACACCATGTAGTACGGAAATCCTTCTAAAAAATTTTGAAATCTTCTGGTATCTGCCAAAAGGGTATATAAAAGGTCCAGATCGGCTTTTGGGTACAGCTTGTTTTGAGAAGCCCTTGATGTAACTTGAATTAGTTGACAAGTGTCAGAATTGAAGTTGATAATAAAAAGCTTTTGAAATAATAGAGTGTGTTCAGAGATCGGCTGTCCGGAACAATATTAATTCAAAAAACAAATTGGTATAAACAAATAGTTATCAATTCCGCATTTAAGAGTTTGTATTGGAAAAAAAGGAAATCTTTATAAAATATAGAATTACAATGTTTTAATTTTTTACATCCCACTGTTAAGCCACAAATTTGTCACCCCTTGTTTTGATTACCAAAATGACTCTATGTCTATTGAAGATTGATTATTAAGAGATACTTTGGGGAAATTTTGAAGATAATGTTCAAAAATTATAATAAATTTTAATTTTTAGGTCAAAATATGACAGTTTACAATTTATGGTGTCATGGAGGTCATGGATTAAGCATTTCTGTGGGATTTAGTAATGACACTTTTTCACTGAATTACGTAAGAAATATCACCATCCGAGATTCGTATTTACTCAATGGTTCAAATGGCATTCATATTAAAACTCATAACCAAGGAGGACTAGGGTATATTACTGATGTTACTTATGAAAATATAGCTTTTGACGGTAAGGACTAATAATTATATTTAATTAGTACAGCAAAATAATTTGCAAACACTAAAAAAATTATGTGTATTTCTCGTTCTGGCGAAACGTCTGCAAGTTTCTATGATACAACAAACGAACGGATACACTCCTGAATTAATACAAAATCATGAGATACGACGTTCTAACAGATATATACAGGGTGTCCCAATAGTAAAATTTAGCAGCTTCGTTATAATGTGAATGATAAGGAAAAGTAGGAGAGCAATATATATATATATATATATATATATATATATATATATATATATATATATATATATATATATATATATATATATTGATATATATTGATATATTTGGGTTACCCACAAAATTCTCTTTACAATACTAAAATTAGTATAAAATTTTTCTGCCTTATTTAAAAATTAAAAATACCAACTTCTTGTTTTTTTTTTCTAAATATTGAAAACGTTTACCGTATAAAATAACCCTTAAAAAGCCTATAAAACTAAAATTTGTAGCATTTAAATTTACCAGTTAGCATCAATGCTACATGTTTTTAGTAATATGATATAATTTGTATATTTTTACCTGATTAAATTTAATTATTTATCCCATAATTTAAAATAGTAAACATAGAATTTATTTTTTTGGTTTACAACTCTTTTGGTCTTGTAACTTATCATTTTTTTTACACAGTTCGTAAATTGCTGTAGTTTATATATCACATAATTTGGTTTGAATTTAAAAGTCGTAAATATTTTATTTTTAATAAACTCTCATTTGTTTACATTCAATTTCAGTATTAAAAGTATAAGGTTATAGTCGGTGACATAGTTCAGTTAGCATTTGCTGTGAATGTATACCCATTCGTTGACACGAACACGGCATGTCGAGATCGATCATTTAAGGTTGAGTATGCAGTATGGATTTGTGGCAATTTTTTTTGAACTTTGTTTTAATCGTGATTAGTGACTTTGAACTGTTTGATCATAATTTTCTTTTTGATAATTTTCCATGGCCTGCCCATACTTGACGTATTAATTGGTGGTCAGTGTAAGTTCGGAACTAGGTTAAAGTGCTCCAGGTTAAGAATAAGGTTGGCAAGACTAAATATAAATATCACTAAGATTTGTCACGTCTGGTTGCAAGAGAGATTTGTATTTTCGTTCCCTTTACTGTTGAACCGCCGAAGGCAGCAGACCAATCCTGCCACCAGCTCTGAAAGGGCTGACGGTCAAGTTTTTTTCGTTAAAGTCCACTAATCAATGAGGTAAGATTTTGCCCCTTATCTTTACGAACATGTGGTAAAAACAACATTTTATTTTAGGGCTATTCGGCTACTTGGCTATTCGACAATTTGGCTACTCGGCTATTCGGCTACTTGGCTATTTGACAATTTGGCTATGTGAATATGTGAAGCCAGTTCTTTTTTATCTTTGGGCTTCATTTCATCTTGATATTGCTGTCATGACTTCCTGATGGTTCGGGTCCTAGTTTTCCTGTCCAGGTGACCACGACTGTTTTAACCGTACCCTGCGTTTGATTGGTGAGTTGGAAGTGGCCCTGTGAAGCCTCAATCCATCCACAACACAACAGGAATCCTAGCAACAGTGCTAAAGTGAGAGGTACCATAGCATATACCAGGTAGGAGAAAAACCTTAAGTTAGGGATTCGAGCTGTGAATAAATTTTTTTTAATACAAACAAAGCAACATAATTATATTTTGGTGTGATGTAGTAACATGTGAGAACTTTTGATAACTCAATAAAACGTACGTTATTGGCGACTAAGGTTCTAGAACGTTTGCGGCCAAATTTTATATAACCTTTCAAAACCGAGGTAACAACGATAGTTATCAAGAGAGTAAAAAAAAAACATTGTAAGCACAATTCACATTTATGTACATAATAATTTTTTATTGGGAATAAAATGGAATTGCTATTTTGTTTTAATTAAGTCGTTTTATTGTGGAGCTATACACCTACCGTCAATAATTTAAAATCATTCCTCATACCTAAGTGTTTTCCTGTTTAATCACTAGGTAAGTAACACAGATAATGTAAAACAGGTGGCGCCTATTGGGTAATCAAAGCAGAGCACAACTATCTCTAAAAGAGATACGAACCTAGCCTCCGACATATTGAGCTGCCGTACGCATCCGTTGCCGTACCCTGTAAAAAGGGGACGCCGCAAAAAATGACGCCCTGAACGTGGAGCTTGTGCTTTGTTTTGAATTTTTATATTTTACTGGTGTTTAGCAAAATAATTTAACGTTGAGTATCTTGAATTGAATTGAAATTTCTATGCGGTTAAATTTGTGTCAGATTTAAATTAATTTTCATTAGTAACATATTTTTATTGTAATTCCATTTTGTTTCGTCTGAGTAATGACAATTTTATAAAACCTAGGAAACATTCACAGGTTACTCGAGTAAACTTTCTCCGAGGTACAATAAGGTTATATTTTACATATTTTTTTTTTAAGAGCCCTCATTGATTTTAATATCACAGTAACTTCACAGTATTTTAGGTATTTTACAGCTTATAGTAGTGAATTTTGTACTTTTTATGTACAGGGTGTTCAGGTGGACACAGTTTTTTATATGTTTATGTAAGGTCTATTATTTTGGCTAAATTGCTGAAAATTTTCTAATTAGTTATGGATCAATTTAGTTTAAAAGGCATTTTATATCGTACATATTTTTGACATTTTAAGTCTCGTAAAGATTTGCATAATTTTTTGAGCTATTTAAAAGTTGTAGAATCATTTTACATTTTATCTCAGGTAGTAAAATATATGCCTGGTTAGAAATATTTTTTTGCTATTAAACCATACTTTTGAACCGATAACAGTTTAAAATATTTTGTGATAAGAAAAATATTTAATTTTTTTTCGGTATTTTACAGCTATTTTCCTAAAAAACTTGATTTAAATGTGTTAAAAGTCCAGCAAAAAGTAATCTAGAGAATTTGATTTTTTATATAAAAAAAAAAAGAAATTGTTGTTGACCAAGCCAAAGAAACTTGAGATTTTATTTTTTGGATACTTTTTATAGATAACAGGATATGAATAGAAATAAATACCAATTTTAAAATTTAGCTTTGCTTAAAAATTTATGCATGATTAGTTGGGACTTATTATTCTGAAGTTTGATAAAATAAATTATTTTTTATTGATACAGGGTGTACGATTACTTTTTTTGTTTCTTCATTTTAATGTTTGATCAATGCAATCATTTGATTTAGATTTTAGTGAAGCCATATAATTGCTTTTGCAATAAAATATTTTTTTCTATTTGATTTGCTATACAGGGTACGACAAATTGTTTGTTTTATAAAGATGATTTAACTTTAGAGATACGGTTATTGTTTTCAACTAAGTAAAGAATACTTTGTCATTTAAAAATAATAACTTGATTTAGTGTATTTATTTTCAAATTTTATATCATCATGGATATTTATAATTTTCAACCCAATCATTTACTTGAATATGAGTTGGACTACGAGTTAAAAATTCGTTTATTAACTTCTTTACGTACTGTCGCAGACAAACGCAAGATACTGGCTAGAATTCTAAAGAGAGAACAATCGAGTCCGGGTAAAGATATTAACTTAAATATTTGTACTTTGACTTTTGAGGAAGAAAAAATCAGTATACAACGCAGTTTAGACTCTATACAAGGGGTGATAGATGAATTTGACGGTAATGCTAATGATTCTCTTATTAATAGAGTGAAGTCGCGTTTAGCTCACGTGGTAGGAAGAGCAAAAAGAATTCCAATGCCCGAGGATGAAAATAGAGCTTCTGTAATATTTTCTTATATTCAAGAAGTGACCGCGAGTTGTCTTTTATTGGAATCGAACTTGTTAGATAAAATTCCGGACCGTCAGCATGTTGAACTTACAACATCTCAGTTGCCGGTGATTAATGTAGCAGCACCTGTAGTGCATTGCGCGACGCGTATTTTACCTATTAGTGAGTGGCAAGTTAATTTTAATGGGGACGAAAAAAAACTTTATCCATTTTTGGAACGGTTAACTGAATTAGCGCAGGCACGTAATATTTCTCCGCAGGAGTTATTTAATTCAGCTGCCGAATTTTTCATAGGAGACGCGTTTGTGTGGTATCGAAGTGTTAAATCTTCGTTAACTGATTGGGATTCATTGGTATCGAAATTAAAGAAAGATTTTTTTCATGATGATATAGATGATGATATATGGGAGCAAATTAAAAGAAGGAAACAAAAGAAAAATGAATCTACGATAGTTTTTATTGCTCATTTAGAAGCTCTTTTTTCTCGATTATCTAGACCTCCAGCAAAAGTTTCAAAAGTTAAAAATATTAAAAGAAATCTTTTACCAGATTTTATTAGTAGGTTGGCTTTGATAGATGTTAATAATGTTTCGGAACTTTCAGAACTTTGTCGTAAGTTAGAAGAGGCTGATTACCTTAAAGATAAATCTAGGCCTAAGGATGAAATTGCTAGCATTAACAGTATGGCTAACACGAACCAAAGTTTAGATAATAATAGTCATTTTAACAAGCAAAATAATTCTAGAAAGAATTTCAAAAAAGATGGTCAAAGATTTTCTCATTTTCATTCTAAAAATTTGCCTTCTACATCTAACAGCAAACCTGGTAATAATTTAAATAAAAATAATTCTAATAAAGATAATAAACCTAAAGCTTCTGTAACATGTTGGAATTGTAAACAGCCTAATCATGTTTATTTGTACTGTAAGGCCCTAGAGGTTTATTTTGTTTTAAATGTGGCGAACCTAACACCAAATCTTCAGGGTGCCCTAAATGTTCAAAAAACGAGTAAGGGAAGTGAATCGAAGAGGCAGTTTCACCTTTCCCAGAACTCGTGCCTCATTTAATTATCGTAGTTTTCAAGGGTCTTTTAAAAGATCAAAAACATTTTTTAATTCTAATAATAAAAATTTAAAAAGAGAATATTTTAGCCATATTGATTGGAAAAACTGGCTGAATACAGTTTCTAAATTTTTTAAAGATAGTACTTATTTTAATCGACTCCATTTTTCTGAAAACAAGCAAGTTTCGCCCTTATTCATTAGTAAATATTTAGATAACCGACCTTACATAAATGTGAAGTTGCTTGATGTGGACATTACGGTTTTATTGGATTCAGGTGCTACATCTTCTATAGTTGGTTCTAGAGGTGTAGATATTTTAGGTAATTTAGGTCTTAAGATATGCCCAGCACAAATTAAGAATATTTGTACTGCTGATGGTAAACAGCAAAGTGTTAAAGGCACAGTTGATTTACCTCTTGTTATTGACAATTCTTGTCAAGTTATTAATGCTCTAGTGGTTCCTTCATTGCCACAAGCATTTATATTTGGGTGTGACTTTGCGAAAAAATTTAATATTGTAGTTAATTTTAAGAATAATTCTTGGCATGTGCAAGATATAAATTCTAAATTAGAAGTGTCCAATAATGATTTGAGTCACTCTTTTAATAGTTGTAATTTGAGATTACATTCTTTGGATGAACTTTCTACAGTAGAGCGCGAACAAGCGGAAAAAGTTATTGAATCATTTAATGAAATTAGTAGTAAAGATAGATTAGGTCGTACGGATAAAATCATTTTGACTATTGACACGGGTGACGCGCTTCCTTTTAAAAAGAGACCGTTTGTTTTGTCTCCATATATGTCAGAAATTTTGAACGACGAGTTGGATGAAATGTTAAAGTTAGGTGTCGTAGAGCCATCTACAAGTCCATGGTGTTCTCCTGTTTTATTAGTTAAGAAACCAAATGGAACGTACCGATTATGTTTTGATGGACGTTCACTTAATGAAGTCAGTCGTCCTGACCGGTATCCAATGCCTAATATTGACAGAATTTTAACATCTCTTCGAAATGCTAAATATATTTCATCGATCGACCTTCGAAAAGCTTTTTGGCAGATCCCTTTGGATGAATCTTCGAAAGAAAAAACAGCTTTTGCAGTAGTCGGAAGAGGACTTTTCCAGTTTGTTACCATGCCCTTTGGCCTCAGAAATGCTGCACAGACGCAACAGCGCCTGGTAGATGCAATATTTGGTCCTCGCTATGAGCCAAATATATTCACCTATCTGGATGATATTTTAGTTGTGTCAGAAGACTTTGATTCACACCTTAGATTGTTATCAGAAGTCAAAGAAAAATTGAAAGATGCCAATCTAACTATAAATCTGGAAAAATGTGACTTTTTCAAATCATCTTTGAAATTTTTAGGCTATATTGTGGGTTCGAATTCTTTGCGTACTGACCCCGATAAGGTTTCTAGCATGATTAATTATAGCAGACCTAGAAATACTACTGAAGTAAAGCGTTTTGTTGGTCTTTGCTCATGGTATAGAAGATTTATAAAGGATTTTTCTACTCTGATGTCTCCAATAAATGATCTCTTAAAAGGACGTAGGAAAGGACAAAAAATTGAGTGGAATAGTGCAGCTGAAGAATCTTTTATTAAAATTAAACAACTTTTAGTATCTGCTCCAATATTATCTCAACCAGACTTTTCACAGCGATTCTATATAGCGAGCGACGCATCAAATACAGGTTTAGGAGGAGTTATAACGCAGATAATTGATGGTGAAGAGCGAGTGATTGCCTACGCCAGTAGATCTTTATCTAGAGCAGAGCGAAACTATTCTGTAGTGGAAAAAGAATGCCTGGGTGTACTTTTTTGTATTGAAAAATTCCGAGGATTTATTGAAGGTGTTCCTTTTACTGTCATTACAGATCATTATAGTTTATTGTGGCTTAACACTCTAAAAAATCCAAGTGGAAAATTAGCTCGTTGGGCTGTTCGACTTAGACAGCATACATTTGATTTAGTACACAGAAAAGGAGCTCAAAATGTCATCCCAGACGCCTTGTCCCGTAATCCACATAGAGAAGAAGAGATAGAAGATTCTGATTCAAGCAGTAAGGAAGAATTAGTGGTGGGAACCCTAGATGTCGATCGTATTGATCCGTGGTACGATAATTTACGCCAGAAAATTTTAGATAATCCAAACAATTATCCACAATGGAAAGTGGATAATGATTTTGTTTTGAAATTTGTCCCAAACTGCCTTTCTATGAATGTGAATGTTCCTGAATGGAAATACTTAGTACCTAAACCCCAAAGAGCAGAAATAATAGACTCTTGTCATAGTCCTCCGAACTGTGGTCATTTTGGATTTTATAAGACATTTCATCGTCTACAAGAAAGATATTATTGGCCAAAAATGCGCCAAGACATTCTTAAATTTGTTAAGAATTGTTTAGTCTGTGGAGCTCAGAAAGCACCAAATACTTCGCAAATGGGACACATGGGTAAAGAGAAATCAGTAGATTATCCATTCCAAGTAATAGCAGTAGACTTAATAGGCCCTCTACCTCGTTCAAGAAAAGGAAACAAATGGCTTTTAGTAGTCGCTTGTTGGTTTACCAAGTATACATTACTTTTTCCTTTAAGAAGTTCCAAAGTTCAATATATTGAAGAGGTACTAGAAAATAAAGTTTTTCATGTTCATGGTCCTCCATCTCTACTTATTTGCGATAATGGCACACAGTTTGTTTCAAAAACTTTCAAAAAATTAAGTCAAACATATGAGTTTAATATAAGATTTAATCCTGTTTATTCACCACAATGTAATTTCGTAGAAAGAAATAATAGGACAATTGGTACAGCAATTAGGAGTTACATAGACAGCCACGAAAATTGGGATAAAGAAATAGCTAAAATTCAACAAGCTATTAATACTTCAAAACATGAAGTTACCGGTTTTACTCCAGCGTTTTTAGTTTACGGTAGGCATGTTCCTTTGTCAGGTAGTTATTACAAAGATTTGAATGTCGACGTCAGTGTTGATGATGAAATAATTCCTGGTGACAGAAATGCCTATGCGGCCAACTTAAAAGGTCTAAAAGATATCTTTGTTGAAGTGAGAATGAAGATTCATAAGGCGTATGAACGTAATTCTCGTGCGTATAATCTTAGAAAACGCGATATTTCTTTTAATGTAGGTGACCATGTTTGGCGTAAAAATAAAGTTCTTTCAAGTGCTGTAGATAAGTATACCGCAAAGTTAGTCCCCAAATATGTTCATTGTAAAGTAAGAAAGAAACTTTCCAACCTTATTTATGATTTAGATAATATTGATGGTTCTAAAGCTGGAAAGTGGCATATCAAAGATCTAAAACCTTTCAATGATTCTATTTCAGAGGATTCTGATTCTGACCTTTCAGAAGAAGAATAAGTTTATTAAGTTTTGAAAAGTTTGCTTCAAAGTTGTAAGTTTGTTTAGGCAACTTATTGGGTGCTGACCCGTATTGATTTTTGGTTATTAGCAATTTTGCTACTTTTAAGTTTATTAAGTTCTGGGAAGTTTGCTTCCAAGTAAATAAGTTGTTTAAGAGACTTACTGGTGCTGACCTGTATTGATTTTTAGTTGTTAGCAGTTTTGCTATTTTGAGATTTTTAGGAAGTTTGCTTCCAGGTTAGTACGTTTGTTTAAGTTAATTATTGAGTGATGACTCGTAGGAATTTTTAGTTATTAGCCGTATTGCTATTTTTTAAGTATTTTGGATAATGGCCATATCCGAAGTATTGCTTAAGTGATAGGTTTTCACCTTGTTTTTTTTAAGGAAACGTTTAAAGTTTTTATGTCTTCTGAGGAAGGGTTAGTTTAAGTATAGACTGGTTTTGAATAAATTTTAGTATTGCTTGGATCTTGTATAACCTAAGGGCTGGTTATTTTAAAATTTTAGAGTTTTTGGCGTCTTCTAATGAAAGATATTTTATTTATTACGAGGTATCATATCCTGTAAGTTTTTTTTTAGTTTGTTTTTATAGGCTGTGGAGTGTTGGGTGCTGCCAGGCATCATTCAAACATGCTTACGCATGCCAAGTCGGAAGGGTGAGCATGGGGGGTGTTAATTTTGGCGTGTCATGCCTAATGAGCTGGCACCATGGCTGGGTTGCACTACTGTGTTTCGCCTGAGCTCCGGTCTCTGGTCGTTTTGTGTGTTGGGCTGGTTGCAGTGGCACTTTACGGAACACCCTAATTCTCAATGTTTGTTTTCAAGCTTACAGTAATGCGTTAGGCATTTTTTTAGTCTGGTGAAAACTATATTTTACTCCCTTTTGTAGGTGGACATCTGGGTCACCAATTCTGTTGTTCTTCCACCTTTCGGGACACCATAATGTGGTGGGTGCTCCTGGTCTTTTCGGGCGTGGGTGAGTATGTTCATCAGATTTTCTGGAGTGAGGCCAGTATACGAGGGTTTTTCATGCCGCTTGAAAAGGCGCAATGCTGGCTTAGTAATTTTCTCGTTTTTCCCACTTCGAAATTTGGTGGATATGACTCGTTCTCGTTTGGAATTATTGGTGGGCATTTCACTTTGGGATGGTTTCCCGGAAATTTGTTTGAATGCTTAGAGCATTCGATTCTATATTGAATTGTATATAAGTAAATCTGAAGTTGTATAGTGTTGATATAATGGTCTCATAACTGGATTTGTTACGGCCGTGTGTCTAAGTATACTGCTGATAAGTTTGTCCTAATTTAAATCTATAGTCATGATAATCTGTTTACTTGTATTAACAATTCTGGGTATATAATGTTAGAGATTTTTTTTGTACATTTTAGTTTATGATTTTTATCTTTTAAGTGATTTCTTTGGTATTTGTAAAATTTATTCAGGAGTTGTAATTCTGAACTTGTACGTAATTTGGCAGACCTTTACCGATTTTGACTCTTCACGACTTTGTAGTTTTCCAGATTTGACTTACCGATGTTGTCTTCCGCAAGGACGTGTGATACGCGTAGATATCAATCCAAATGTTTTTCCAAGGACAGGGTTATGTTTTTCTTTGTTTTCAAAATAGCCTATCAAGATAGTCTATTTTTTTTTTCGGAGAGGGGTAAATGTAGCATTTAAATTTACCAGTTAGCATCAATGCTACATGTTTTTAGTAATATGATATAATTTGTATATTTTTACCTGATTAAATTTAATTATTTATCCCATAATTTAAAATAGTAAACATAGAATTTATTTTTTTGGTTTACAACTCTTTTGGTCTTGTAACTTATCATTTTTTTTACACAGTTCGTAAATTGCTGTAGTTTATATATCACATAATTTGGTTTGAATTTAAAAGTCGTAAATATTTTATTTTTAATAAACTCTCATTTGTTTACATTCAATTTCAGTATTAAAAGTATAAGGTTATAGTCGGTGACATAGTTCAGTTAGCATTTGCTGTGAATGTATACCCATTCGTTGACACGAACACGGCATGTCGAGATCGATCATTTAAGGTTGAGTATGCAGTATGGATTTGTGGCAATTTTTTTTGAACTTTGTTTTAATCGTGATTAGTGACTTTGAACTGTTTGATCATAATTTTCTTTTTGATAATTTTCCATGGCCTGCCCATACTTGACGTATTAATTGGTGGTCAGTGTAAGTTCGGAACTAGGTTAAAGTGCTCCAGGTTAAGAATAAGGTTGGCAAGACTAAATATAAATATCACTAAGATTTGTCACGTCTGGTTGCAAGAGAGATTTGTATTTTCGTTCCCTTTACTGTTGAACCGCCGAAGGCAGCAGACCAATCCTGCCACCAGCTCTGAAAGGGCGGACGGTCAAGTTTTTTTCGTTAAAGTCCACTAATCAATGAGGTAAGATTTTGCCCCTTATCTTTACGAACATGTGGTAAAAACAACATTTTATTTTAGGGCTATTCGGCTACTTGGCTATTCGACAATTTGGCTACTCGGCTATTCGGCTACTTGGCTATTTGACAATTTGGCTATGTGAATATGTGAAGCCAGTTCTTTTTTATCTTTGGGCTTCATTTCATCTTGATATTGCTGTCATGACTTCCTGATGGTTCGGGTCCTAGTTTTCCTGTCCAGGTGACCACGACTGTTTTAACCGTACCCTGCGTTTGATTGGTGAGTTGGAAGTGGCCCTGTGAAGCCTCAATCCATCCACAACACAACAGGAATCCTAGCAACAGTGCTAAAGTGAGAGGTACCATAGCATATACCAGGTAGGAGAAAAACCTTAAGTTAGGGATTCGAGCTGTGAATAAATTTTTTTTAATACAAACAAAGCAACATAATTATATTTTGGTGTGATGTAGTAACATGTGAGAACTTTTGATAACTCAATAAAACGTACGTTATTGGCGACTAAGGTTCTAGAACGTTTGCGGCCAAATTTTATATAACCTTTCAAAACCGAGGTAACAACGATAGTTATCAAGAGAGTAAAAAAAAAACATTGTAAGCACAATTCACATTTATGTACATAATAATTTTTTATTGGGAATAAAATGGAATTGCTATTTTGTTTTAATTAAGTCGTTTTATTGTGGAGCTATACACCTACCGTCAATAATTTAAAATCATTCCTCATACCTAAGTGTTTTCCTGTTTAATCACTAGGTAAGTAACACAGATAATGTAAAACAGGTGGCGCCTATTGGGTAATCAAAGCAGAGCACAACTATCTCTAAAAGAGATACGAACCTAGCCTCCGACATATTGAGCTGCCGTACGCATCCGTTGCCGTACCCTGTAAAAAGGGGACGCCGCAAATTTTATTATTATATGTCACGGATTAGGAAAAACAATATAATTTTTTTAAACAACATATATTTAACAGATCTTCAATGAAAAATAGAATATTATTAAAAACAGCCAAAATAGACATAGGGGTGCCTTAATATAAATCAAAGGGAATATTAATATTTATATAATTACCTGCTTATGATATTTTATGTTTTAGAATATAATTCCTGCAAGAATCCAAATTACTGACACCGGTTGTACACTTAATTGGCGAGCGGTTTACCCCTAAAAGGGTACTTAGAAACGTAATGTAAGAGAAATTACTCAGAAAAATAAAACAAATATAATAAAAAAGTATTATGAACTAGAAATGCGAAAAAAAATTTGTCGGTTCACGCTCCTTTGAGGGGAGTGTATCGCTCGCCTATAAGTACATGATTTTCAGACAAAAAAAATATTACCAGCCGATACGTTAACACCCCAAAAATTTTGTATCTTTTCGTTTATTTAAATTCTAATATTTTAATTTTAGGTCAAGACAGTTTTGGAGCTATAATTCATCAGAACTATCCAAAAGGTGAAGCTGTGGGCAATGTACCGATTAATAATTTAAAACTGATAAATGTTACGGGAACAGTGACTGAAAAGGCAGTGCCGGTATTAATTTTATGTGCTGAAGGTAATGAAATTGATATTTCCGAGATGTAAATAAAATAATATATGCAAATATTCTAAAAATACCAACAAAATAATTTACATTCAGTCATATTAAGAGGTTGTTCGAAAAGTTCCGAGACTGGTACATAGGTGGCGACTCTAATAACATATCTATTGGCTCAGTGCGTGACAGCAGCGCCAACTAATTGATGAACTAAAGGACGATATTTGCATATATTGACATATTTGCAATTCAAAATTATATTTTTTGATTTTAATAAAAGTATGTGGGTTTGTAAAACAAGTAAAAGGATTAATTTATTATTACTATTTATTTTTATCATTTTAGCTAAAAAAAGTAAGTATAAATAATAAATAAATAAATAATCAACACTTATTGAAGTATAGGTTAAGTGTCAAAAAAAAAATACCATTTGGTCATAACGTGAAATAAAAATTATTACATATTACTATGTACTTATCCTGGATGGCCATGAAAATAAAGAGAACTATTTAAACATTTTATTTTATTACTTAAAATACAACTTTATAACGGAACTTGTAACATATAATATACTAGCGATGTAATCTTATCCATTTATTTATTTGATTTAATTTCCATTTTGCTATTGGAAATTTATAAAATTTAAATTGTTTTTTGCTAATATTTTTACAATTTACAACACAACAACTCAGCTTGTTCATTATATTGTTTTTAAATAATTAACAAAAAAATGATACATGTATTTAATACGTCAAGAGTACAAAATATCGCCGCAAAGTACTTGAATTATCTATAGTTTACACTGGTATCGCTTTTGCTCTCCCTTCCACTACTTTGCACTGAGCAAATGTAAATACGATGTTCAGTTAGTATCAACCTTCAAAAGAAACTAGTCAAAATTTGATGACATTTCGACCATTGTGTTATAAAAATATATCTCTACTGTGCCAGAAACTCATATTTTATTTTTCACACGTCTTTTCTGACAGTTGGAAAAAAGAATATACCATTTTAAAGACAAAACAATGACATTAGTCTACTTTATTAAGTAGATGACTTTTTTTTCGATAAACAACACCGTTTAGGTACAAATTGGAATTAGAGCTTTTATTGCCAGTAAATATTTAAAAAAGTTTTATTTGTTAAAAAAAGTCATTGAGGAAAATCTTCTCTCCTATTTTAGTAGAAGTGAAATTAGTAAAAATCTCAACATTAACACGGTATTCAATTATTTACAAAATGACTCATGAATATTTTAATATTGAATATGACAACATGTATTTTTATGATGGATAAACTGAAGGGGAGCCGTGATCGCCCGATATTAGTTCAGTTTTTTTTGGGTGGGGCATTTAAAAACTTTCGTTTATAAAACTTTCATAAACGATGTGTAAAATCTTCGTCAAAAAATAATAAATGCGTTCCAAGTTATCCGGAACATCAAGAAATGTATAGAAATGAGTGGAGATCGTTTTAAAAATATAATGTAACTCTTTTTCTTTTTTAAAATAGTAATTTGGTATATATATATATATATATAAATATATATATATATATATATATATATATATATATATTTGCAAAAAACAACTTCTGCTCTGGCCCAACACTGGTAAAACACAGGACATAAGATAAATTTCTCAGGAACAAAAATGCTATCGAGATGTGAAAACCTGTCCACAAGAGTTATAAAGGAAGCCATTGAAATTGCAAAGAGGCCCAACAACTTAAATAGCAGAGATGATAGCCAGCGAGTGCCTAATACTTGGAAAAATCTGCTTGCAAAACATCAACCAGTATCACTTAGTAACAAAAAACAGATTACAACTCGGTAACGTAACCCCAAACACTGGCAACAGGACCGATGACGCGCAGCAGGTCTCATAACCTGATTGGCCAGAACCATTCGGAAAACGAACGCTTCCGACGTACACACGGGACCGACAGCATCCGAGTCGCACGCGTCAGTTCGCTCGTGGACGCCATACAGTGAGCTTTGAAAATGGTGAATGAGATTTCACCGAAACGTCAGCTGCCTTACAGTCCTGAGAGGGACTTAGCACATACACTGGATGTCCGAAAACCTTCGATTACTATCTATATATATATATATATATATATATATATATATATATATATATATATATATATATATAGATATAAAGGGTGTTTTTTATAGAGGTATAGAACTTTAAGTTGGCAACACTTTTTTAACTGGCGGCCATTTTGTCAACTGTTAAGTGATTTATGTTTAGTTTGGTTTGGCATTTCAACATGAATAGACTGACGCCTGAACAATACTTCCAAATTGTGCAAATTTATTTTGAAAATCGTGGTTCTGTTCGAAATACGTATCGCGCACTACGTCCATTTTACGGTCAACATAATCGTCCATCAGAGCAATTAATTCGATTAACTATGGAACGTTTTCGCACCACGTTTACTATAAATGATAATACGCATCCACAGACACGTCATACAGTGCGTACAGAAGAAGTCATTGCTGCTGTAGAGCGTAGCGTAGAGGAAGACCCGAATCAGTCTATCCGCCATCGTGCACAGGAATTGGATATGTGTCCATTCACTTTATGGAAGATTTTGCGGAAAAATCTTGGTTTGCGTGCTTACAAAATCCAACTCGTGCAAGAATTGAAGCCACACGATCACCTAGCAAGGCGTAGATTCGGTGAATGAGCCCAAAACAAGATTACCATTGATCCCGATTTTCATAAGCCATTTTTGTTTAGCGATGAAGCTCACTTTTGTTTGAATGGATAAGTCAGTAAACCAAACTGCCGTATTTGGAGTCATGATAATCCTCAAGTGTATGTTGAGACACCGGTACATCTAGAAAAAACTGACTGTTTGGTCCGTACTTCTTTAAAAACGATGTTGGTCAGAACGTTACAGTAAATGGTGACCGCTATAGAGCCATGATTACTGACTTTTTCGTTCATCAATTGAACAACCATGATGTGCAGGAGCTGTGGTTTCAACAAGACGGCGCAACATGTCACACAGCTCGTGCCACAATTGATTTATTGAAGGAAACGTTTGGTAACCGCATAGTTTCACGTTTCGGACCCGTGAATTGGCCTCCAAGATCGTGCGACTTAACGCCGCTAGACTATTTTCTGTGGGGATATGTGAAGTCGCTAGTCTACGCCGATACACTTGGAGGACAACATTCGCCGCGTTATTGCCGATATACAGCCACAAATGTTGGAAAAAGTCATCGAAAATTGGACCTCCAGATTAGACTACGTCCGAGCCAGCCGTGGCGGTCATCTTTCGAATAAAGTAAATTTCATGTCAATTTAAAATATTCATCTTTGTTTTATTCCATTTAAAAGTTTTATAGCTCTATAAAAAACACCCTTTATATATACATATATATATATATATATATATATATATATATATATATATATATATATATATATATATATATATATATAGTTATTTAATGGTTAGATCACCTTGATTTTTTGCTTCCATTTATAAAAGTAATTTTACTGATAGTAAAACTTTAATTCCAATTTGCGCCTAAACAACATGGTAGAATTTTTTTGGCATAATCTCTTTAACTAATATCAACTTGATAAGTTAAATACTAAGTGCGAGATGTTAAAAAATAGGAAAAAAACTTAAACTTTGACAGGTTATAAGTCAAAATGTATTGAGTTTAATAGTTTTTGTTATATGATCTACACCTTTATTTTATCACGTAGAATCACCTCTCCAAATATCTCAATCCATTATCCGAACACCCTCTATATTTTTTTATTTCGTAGGTGCCTGCATGGACTGGGATTGGACAGGAGTAAATATCACTGGTACCAAAAATGATAGTTGCAATTACGAACCAATTGGATATAACTGTTAAATGCATTGTCACTGTTTATAAATAAATTTTTCAAAAAGATACCTGTGTTTAGTTCAAGAATATTTAGTTTAAATAAGCTTAAAAACAAGAAAAAAAGATTTCTAAGAGCTGACTAGTAATAAACAGGACAATAATAAACACTATTTTATTAAAGACTAGTTTTTATCTACGACTTCGTCCACGTGAAACTTTGGAAACAAATAATAAATATAATTGTAATAAACAATTAAAAAGAGCGACCTATATTTCTTCTAACAACCTTCTCTTCATATCTATAAAGTTTCATCAAATTCGGTTAAGTTGTTTCGAAGATTTGCCTGCGTAGACACACAGACAGAAAAAAATAGCCTATGTTACTCCTGACAATTCTGTATTTATGTCTCTAAAGTTTCATCGAAATCCGTTCAGCCGTTTTGAAGATTAGTCTGTGCAGACAAACTAACATAAAAAAGCATCCCGTATCACTCCTGACAACCATTTATGTTTGTAATATTTTATCAAAATCAGTTTAGAGATTTTGAAGATTAACTCATACAAACAGACAGACAGACAAGCAAAAAATAGCATATATCAATCCCGACAACCCTTTTTTATTTCAGCAAAATTTCACTCAAATCGGTTTAGCCGTTTGGAAGATTAGCGCGTGCAGACAGACAGTCAGTAAAAAGCCTATATCAGCCCTGACAATTCTTTCAGTGTATTTGCAAAGTTTCATCGAAATCAGTTCAGCCATTTTGAAGCTTAGCGCTTGCAGACAGACAGACAAGAAATAGCCTATATCACTCTCGGAAATCCTTTTTTATATCCGTAAAGTTTCATCGAAATCGGTTCAGCTGTTTTGAAGATTAGCCTGGACAGAAACACAGATATATCAATTTAATATGAAACTAAATATTCCTAAATACTTGAGGTATTATGATAAAAATCCGTAATTCCTAGCCATTACACTTGGTTTTTGAAGGAAAGTATACTCTTTCTCAGAAAAAAGAATATTGAATCACATAAACTTTCCTCTTCAGGAATATTTACGCAGGTCGAATTTTTAATTTATTCTCAAAATAACTTTCTCACATTTAGTCAAAAAATAGTTTAGTTTTGGAACAGGCTTTAAAATTAACAAAAAATTAATATTATTTAAATTTTTTGGTATTTATTTGGCATAGTGCAAGCAAGGACTCTTTAGCTGACATCTTACACACTTCTTATTTTGGGATAGTACAATATAAATCTGTAGTTCCTTTTGACAGTCCCGCATGGTTTTACCATCAATATTGTATTTTCCGCCCTATTCTTTTAAATTTTACTACTTTTACTGTAACATATTTACACATTTTGAATATTTAATAGTTTGTTAGAAAGAAGCTGAAAATATAAAAAATCGAGCCAAAAAAAAATAAGTAAAACCTTTGATGATAGGGGGAAAATTCGAGCCTTTTTGCTAGAATTTAAAGGAGCATAAAATTGCATTTATTCCAACAGCAGCTTAATAATTCACTCTATTTAGTCATTTTGCCTCAAATCTGAATATTATTTAAAGGAAAGACATAAAATATCCTTTATGTCACAGAATAATGCATCATTTAGTGACGTTACTGATTTAATTTAAGTATATATATATATATATATATATATATATATATATATATATATATATATATATATATATATATATATATATATAGGCGCGGATACAAGGGGGAGGGGCGGTGGGGGCGATCGACATATTTAACACAAATCACAGCTGTATTTTTATTATTTTTAATTTTGGCATAGAAACCGTTTTAGGCACATTCAGAATAAAACGTAGCCTTTTTCTCTTAAAAAGTTCTAAATTATAATTTAATACTTATAAAATACCCATTGTAAAAAATACAAGAAGTTAACCATATATAAAAAAATAAATTCGTCCACATAATGTGAAAATTTTGTTGGGCTATCGGTCATTTTATTATTAATTAAAAACATTTTTAGGACATTAAACATTAAAAAGGGATTCAAATGTAATTAATTTTTATATGTTAAATATATTTAAATAATAAATTGTGTTTACGCTGGTAAACATTACGTATCTAATTCGTAATCCAAGTCAGTGAAGCTATCTTCGCCCAAATAATTTATAATTGGTTCCTCTATCTCACGGATCGTGAGATCGAGTGTCCACATTTTCTTTTATTCTTTTATTATATGGATTTTCCAAATTTTCTGCAGTAACTTTATTCCAAAAAATCTTTCAAAAGTTCTGTTAAATTATTAATTTTGTAAATTGTGTTATTTCTAGCAACTCTACCTTTTACTTGAGAAAGATATTTTCTTCGTCAACGGACATTTTCCGAATGATCTATAAGATTTCCTATCTGATTTTTCCCAGCAAAAATTAAGTTCTCTGAGCAATTTCCAGAGCTCAGTTCCTTTAATTTCAGATAAATCCCGATCTTCATTGATTTTAGTTAGAATTTTCTCGACGGTTAGGATCTGCTTCTCATAATAAGATGTATGTACAACTCCTTTGATTGCAGTTTACATCTCTTCTTCCAACGAGGTTTTTCGTCTGCCTGTGATCGAATGTGACTTGGGAGTACTAACAATTCCAGTCGTTTTTTTCTCCTTCAATATTCGGTACATAGTAGAATTTTCATGTCATGTTGGAACCCATCTCAACAGAGCTTTTTACATTATTATCTAAATATTGATATTTTAAGGCATCATAAACATTCATTGTAATAAGTTTTTCGTTGAGGAAAAAATGTCCTGGTTTAACGATTTTGGAATAAATATAGATGTGGAAGCCAAATTTTTTGGGTATCTCACTAATCTCTTATAATTAATCTCATATAATATATAAAAACAAGCAAAAGCAAGATAAATCACTAAGGACACACTGTAAGGTGTACTTTGCTCACTGACAGAAATTAAATTGAACTATCAGAAATTCTATTATTGCAGTAAATTTATAAAACCTTATAATGTGTAAATATAATCAAATATAATTAGATTCACGTCAGTTTTCAGTTACTTGCGGCACTGGAGCAGGTAATTTGGAGGTTTCGGTAACAGTTTTATTACTCTTCTAGTTCTTGAATAGAGTGTAGGTAGTATGGTAGTATGCTTGCGATCGCCTCTCCCCTTCCCAAGAGCTTTGAGTTCAGGGAAATGGAGACGATTCTGCCTTTTATATTAGGAATGTGTATGCTACTAGCACTCCCCTCCCGTTGACAACTTGTTATTCTTGCGATAGTCACTCCCCCCAAGAGCTTTGAGTTCAGGAAAATAGACACGATTCTGCCTCTTATACTAGGAGTGGGTATGTTCCCCACATCCTCTCCTCCTGTCGACAACTTGTTTTTTCTTATGGTCGCCCCCCCCCCCCGCTCTCTCCAAAAACTTCAAATTCAGTAAAATAGACCCGACCCTGCCTTTTACACTAGAAATGGGAATGATGCTGATGTCTCTCCCCCCCCCCTCTCTCCCGTCGACAGCTTGCCATATTGTACTTTTGTGATATCACCGCCCCCCCCCCCAAAGAGAAAAGCTGGATCCGCCCCTGTATATATATATATATATATATATATATATATATATATATATATATATATATATATATATATATATATATAATACTGAATGGACATTAGAACAAGTCTAATTTTATGACAGTTTATAGCATCCGGGAACAATGGCTGGATTTGTCAACATGGACGCCATTTTTTTGTTTCTTGGCCGGCTCATTTTCTGCTATGTTTTACCAAATATGTTAGGTACTGTTGTAAATTAATGTATTTACAATCTTTTTGACCACTAAAAGTTAAGGTGTTTCGTCCTGACAACCGGCGGTGGACACGTCAGTGGGTTCGCCAGTGACTTCCCCAGACACCCTTTTGACGTGTTCTCTATACAACATATCGGTATTTGAACTTCAATTTCAACGGAATGTGTTAGTTAGTAAGATATACCCGCAAGCGGCCGTTACTACGGCAGTACACTTTTATACAAAATGTGCTACGTTTCAGAATGTGTAAATATGTTTAAGTGAAAATGGCAAAATATAAAAAAATAGGTCGAAAAAAAACGAGTGAACATAACGTTCGATTTTTTTTTTTATAAAACTAATAGGTGTTTCAGATAATAATGCCGATTTTACTCTGAGATGGTGTCATTAATATATTTGTTGGTATATACTAATAACATCTATGGCATTTCAAAAGGTAAACATACACCATTAAAAGTCACTTTGTTATCAATTGTAATTGTGTAAAAAATATAGTTATTTATAGGTTCGAAAATTTTGAACGTTTAGCGGAGAAGCTTAATAACCTTCCTTCATTTAAAGAAAACAACTGTTCCAGCGTCCAGGTTGAGCGGAAAACGCTTGAATATGCAGATTTGCAAGAAATATTAGATGAAGACTTAACTCAAACGTTAATCCATTATTTCCGAACATCTACACGCATTGGGAAAGATCCAGAAAGAATGAAAATGGGTTCTGTATGAATTGAAAAAAAGAGACGTTGCATGATGAAAAATCACTTGTAAAATTTTGCGTGACAGACAGAAAAGAAAAGAAGTTTTGCATGGAGTTGTGATAATGATGAAAAGAGGGTCTGTTTTGATAACCCGAAGCGCAAAAAACGATGAGTAGATCCAGACCAGTCCTTAATATTACAACTAGTGCGCAATAAAAATAAAAAGGCTTTGCTATGTATTTCATGGGATAATAAGGGCGCTGTGTATTACCAACTGCTAAAACCAATATATCTCAAAAGACACGATAAAGTAATTTTTCAACATCACATTGCTTGGCCCCACGCTGCAAAAATGTGTAAAAAATTATTTGGAAAACGCTAAATGGGACATCCTATTCCATACGCCGTATTCACCGGACTAAGCCCCTTCGGACTACCATTTATTTCGATCAGTGCAATACAAAATTTCAGAACATTTACATTTCGATTCGAAAATTACCCTCACGTTTAATAAACATTCCTATTTTGTGCTTGGTAGAAATTATATTTGACTTATTTTCTTATATCCCAAGTTTTTCTTTCTCACAAGTTCCAAATCATGATGGAATTTTTTTCTGGATCCTCCAAATCTTACCAAAAATGAACTTTCTAGGATCTTTTAATCGATTTCTGTGCTTTTACATCCGGGTACAATAAAAGTCTACACAATTTAAAATTTGTATTTATTGATAATAACAGCATCATTTGTCTTCTCATGCAACGTTGTCATTTTCAAGTGACACTATGCCTGAGTTCAAAATATAAACAAACATATAACGATAAGATCTAAGCGAAATATTGCGTTAATGAAAAGATACAATAAAATATGATGATTGTTCAGAATACTTAGTTCAAGAGTCATCTTGCGTAATAGATAACTCGTAGATAATTTTCAATTAGTTTTGAATTTTAAAATATTTCAAGATTAGATCTTCAAAAATTTTGACGTCATAAACCAAAATTTAAAATCGAATCTTACATTGTAAATTAAACAAATACAAATTATGAAGCGCTTTACATTGCTTTTAATATTTTTAAGCGTTTTAGCTTTTAGACCATCTTCAGCAACACAATGCGTAGTAACTAATTTTGATGATGTTCTTAATGCAACTAAAACATGTACGGATATTGTGTTTCAAGATTTGTATGTTCCTGGAGGAGTTACTTTGAAATTAGAGCTGTTGCCTGGAACCAAACTTACTTTTAATGGAAACACTACTTTTGGGTTTAAAAATTGGTATGGACCATTGGTTACTTTAAATGGTACTGGACTTCTTGTAAAAGGAGGTAAAGGTAAGTAAGTAGATATATTTTTTTATTTATTGATACTCTTACAAACACCTAAACATAACATGCTACAAGGTAATTATAAGTAAGAGAAATTTTACAGACTTAACTAACACAGAACAAAGACAGCACAGACAAGAACCTGAATAAACCTAAAGGTCACTGCATAAGTTGCAATAGAAATTTCTTGGTACAATTAGAAAAGTCGATATGATTATTTTTATATAATATGTTGCACTCAGCTAACAATAAATTCATTGGAGAACGACTACCAACGCAGACATGAAAGAATTTTTCCTTTTGTATCCTTAATCCTATCTTAGGTACATGAAGAGGTATATAATTAATCAAAGAACAATTGTTAAATTTTATATTATTGATAATACAATTAACAAATATCACAGATTGAATTTGTCTTCTTTTCTGAAGTTTGAAATTTAAAGCTTTCTAACATACTGCCATAAGAGATCAGATATGGATATAAGTTATTTTTCCTAACATATAAATATCTCAAAAACCTTTTTTGAACACGCTCAATAGCATCACAATGCACATTTGCACTAGGAGACCACATATTTGATGCATATTCAAATTTTATTATTATATTATGGTTATTAAACTGACTTGTATTTCTAATCACAAAACCAAGCACCCTAAAAGCCTTATTAATAATATTGCGGTAGTGGGTATTAAATTCCAAATTAGACTGGAAGTGCACCCCCAAATTCCTACATTCAGTCTTTTTTTGTAGTTTTGCTCCATCAATAAAGTAATTAAAATTAATAGGATTTATTTTATTTGTATAAGACAGAAAGAAGCATTTATTAGTATTTAAAAACATTTTATTTAATTGAAACCATTCTGTTACTGAATTTAAGTCTGCTTGCAGTGCACTACAATCATTACTATTTGTTACCTTCTTAAATATTTTAAAGTCATCCGCAAATAAGAGACCACCAGAATGTTTAACACTATTAGGTAAATCATTTATAAACATTAAAAATAACAGTGGGCCCAGGTTGCTACCTTGCGGTACACCAGATGTTGCCATAAAAGCCTGAGAAAATGATCCTCCCATTCTCACCATGTGCGGCCTACACGAAAGGTAACTTTTCATGAAGAGGTAAGCATTCCTAGAAAAGCCAAACTCAACAAGATTAGCCAGCAACACCCGATGATTCACCTTATCAAATGCCTTTGCACAATCAATATACACTGTATCCAACTGCTTCCCGCCATCAATAGCCTCCGAAGCATGATTTGTAAATACACATAAACTTGTTACTGTGGACTTTCCACTTACAAATCCATATTGTTGTTCTACTATTTTATGAGTGATGTTGGTCACAATGTCATCTGAAAGGATCATCTCAAATATCTTAGCAAGTGAATTAAGTATACTAATTGGTCTATAATTTTCAACAATTTGTCTGTTTACCATCTTTAAATATGGGAGAAATAATTGCTGTTTTTAGTTTATTGGGAAAATCTTTTGCTTTTAGGGCAACTTGAAAAATATGAGCAATAGGGGCTGCTAAAAAGTATGAGCAGCTTTTATAGATATATGAGGGAATATTGTCCTCTCCTGTGCTTTTTTTTTGGTTTTAGTTTCTTATGCCCTTCTTTACAGTCTCCTCTGATATTAAAGAAAATTCCAAGTCTCCCCAACTATTAATATCTATAGGGTCGCCGTTGGACACTGATGACAACTTAAACACTGAACTGAAATACTGTGCAAAAGCATTGGCAATATATTCGTGCTCCTAGAGCCAAAATACATCCAAAAACTGCTAGGATCATTATTTTCTATATTTCTTAAATACAAAGAGGACTCATAATCAATCTGTTTTTTAATATTATACCTTAAGTTACGTTATTCCTCATATTGAAAAACACTAGCTTTGCCACATTGTATATGTCTATGCATTCTATTCTTTAATATTATTTTACGTACTAAATCATTTGAAAACCAAAGAGGATATTTACAATAATTTACTTCACTATTACCAACAGATTTAGTTTTTTTTTGGAATTGCGTTATTTAAGCAGTTAAGTAATTTGTTATAAAATATGGCAACACATTCATTTGGATCTGTAAATTTTTTTATTTCGGACCAATTTGTTTGTTGTATTAGGCTGTAAAGCTTTAAAAAGTCACCTTTAGCATAATCATATACAAAAGAGGTAGATATTGTACTTTTAATTAAAGATTGTTGGTTATTTATTGGCACAGACAGACAATGATGGATGATATAAAAATTCCACAATTAAGGGAAAATCGCACCTTTCTAATGATACAATTTCAGTATTAGACAAAACAAGATCTAGCTTTCTCTGCATATGGTTAAGAACTGTATTATACGGAGTTAAATTATTAATTTCAAGAAACTGACTTAGATTTATCACAGTCGTTTTCCTTATATTCGGGTACATTAAAATTACCTATCATTATAACCCTAATACTAGTTGATAAAATATTGGACAAACAATCATAAAAATTTTTATACGTATCTATACTCTGATTTGGTGGAATATACACACAGCATACATATAAAAGTACTTTTCTAAATTTAACTCTTAATATCACACATTCAGTATCACAGTTAGTCTCAATCACCTCAAATCGAAACTTTTTCTTAATTGCGATTAAAACACCGCCACCCGTCTTGCTATCATTACATCTATCCATTCTTTTCACGTTGTACCTTAGGTCAAAAAGCTCAGAATCATGGAAGCTAGCATTTAACCATGTTTCTGTTAAAAATATTAAGTCGTAATCCTCAGACAGACTACTATTATGAAGTTGAGTAGTTTTTATTCGAAGACCTCTGACATTTTAATAGTAAATATTTATTACTTGACTGTTGTTCACATTTAGCTCTGAGGATGTACCTGTCCCTATGATTGCGGCAGCATCCTCCTTTGCGAGAAAAACCGTGAGACTAGTGAACCAACTGGCCATACCTCCCTTTTCCAAGCATTTCTAAAGTGTTCTTGGCGGATTGTTACTTTCATCGAAGCATACTTATCAGGATGCTGATAGGAACAGAGCTTAAATATTTAACTTTATCACTTCCATATCTTTACACTGAAGACTGCATTAAACATACATTATCAATTACAATACACAACAAATTTTAGTTTAAGTATTGTATCTTGTATGAAAAGTGTATTTTTTTGTTAATTTTAGGGGGTTGAGCATAACAATGACAATGAATTTAAAAACTTAGTTGCAGTTTTCAAGACCAATTTTTTTTTATTTTATTTTTAACAAAATAATAAAAAATTCATACTTTTACATTTGTAGAGACACTAAATATTTTGTCTTTTTGCTTTTCTTTTGTGAATTGATTCTGGAGCATCTCTAAAAAGAGTCCAACAGTAGTCGGCAAGCATGGAAGCATTCCACTTTTCTTGGTACCTATTCTCCGTTGTTGATATATCCTGCCATGCTCATCACTTGCAGCTCCTTAATCCCTATATTTAGAGAAATTTCCCTAGGTCTGGCAACTCTGCCCTAATAGCGCAACCAAAATAAAGCTGATATGCCTTTTTTATCAACGGTGTCATAGACCGCTTCTGAGAAGCAAAAGTTACCTCACCACAAACATATCAGAAGTAATCTGGATAACTGATACATGAAATATAAATTCCAAGGTATGTCAGTAGAACATTGCAAACCTGCCACCTACCGACTTCGATGTCAGACTGAAAAATATCGCCAGTCGAATGACATCTACGAATCACTGGAGTAGTGAGAAATTTAAAAAAAAATCAAAATTTCAGTAGGAAATACAGAAATTTATCTATCTTATTTAAATTGTTGTTAAACATGTATATGTAAGACACCTTGAATAAGGATTTTCAGTTATGTTTAATTATAATAACCCTGTTGGAAATTTGACACACTATTTTTAAGCATTAGAAAACTTGTTGGTTTACAAAAAAAGCCATGTCGTTATGGTGATAGCTACTGTACTCTCCTGATCGATATATTGTATGGTCGTCTATATTGTATCTACCAAACTCCAGCCCACGCATTTCACTCATACCTAATATTAATATGTGCAATAAAACATTTCATTTATAGTACTATTTATGTCTTTTACCTGTTTACTATATACAAGCTAAAATTAGATTTGATATTAATGATTTTGCGCACTCCGAATCAAAAATTGCAACGCATAATCGTATCCGAAGAGTGTTTGGCAATCCACCAGTCCAAGTCAATAAGTTTGCTGCAGGTTGTTACAGTGGATACCCGTCCAAGACTCTCTGAATGCATCGTAATACGCCAGAGGCCAAATAACAATCAAAATAGGGGACAAGCAAGCGAGAATTAACATGGAAGAAGATAAAAAACGTTCTATTTTTTAGAACTTTACAAATCTCGGTATATCTTACGTTAAATTTTATTAAATGACTTGTCAGTTACATATGATAAGATGTGAAAAAAAAATTAAATAAATTTACTAAATACACTATTTTTTAGATTCTATAATCGATGGCCAAGGTCAACTTTATTGGGATGGCAAGGGTGGCAGTGGCACTCCAAAACCCCAATTTTTTACAATTCAAGCTTTCGATTCGGTATTTACTTCATTCCGTGTCGTAAACACTCCAAAAGATGTTATTCAAGTTACCAATTCGGATAACGTCGAGTTTGATAATTGGATAATCGACGATTATTTGGGAGATAAGGTAAGTTGTCTTACAAGAGGACAAGTGTTTTGAAGCTGTAAAACTTAATTGGAATCTTGAAACATTTAATCAAAACATTTCGAGGTAATTTGCCTGATTAAAGAAAATTTATCAATTTTCGATAGTAATTAGCATAAAATGATTCAACAAAGCAATCATTCGTGCATTAATTTTTTGTTTAATGTCGATTCGGAGGTTAAAAACTAAAAAAAAAATGGTTGTTAGAACATATCACCGCGTTTTCAGGTCTCCTTTTAGACTATCAGCTATTTACCTTATCTAAACAACATTTCCTTTCTTTTTCACTTTCTTTTAACCGAGTTTCCAAAAACTCCTTCCCACAGCATACGCTTTTCAAAAAGTGGAATAACTTCAAACCCAACCTGAAGCAGGAAATTGGAAATAGTGGTTTTTGTTTGATATCTGAATTTAAAATTTTAACAAATCAACTATTTAAGAAGATCAAGAGACTACTGACAAATAAGTTAAAAAAGCTGACAAAACAGGAAAAAAATAATAAAAATTTCAGCAAGAAATTAAATAATTCTGCTGTGTTTAAATAATTGCCTACATGTATCTTCTTTTAAACAGATAAAGGAAAGAATGTATACAAACAGTTTGTTTCCTGCAAATATCGCCCTGGTTCCTCTCTCCATACGCGTTTCGACCACCTTATGGTCCAGACAGTGAAGCTGTATCGAACCGAGAGCAACATTGCAGGAAACATCTACTATATAAAATATAAATTCCGAAGCATGTCGGTAGGATATTAAAAACCTGCCAACTTCTATGTCCGACTGAAAAATATCGCATATCAAACGATATCTATTCAAACACCTTAGTAGTGCGAAATTTTGAAAAATCAAAATTTCTGTAAGAAATAAAATAAATCTGCTGTGTTTAAATAATTGCCTATATGTTAGGCGTTAGAAAGACAACGCGATCAGACACATCAACTAATGGCTACATGCGTGACAGCAACGCCAATTAATGCATGAACTAAAAGGCGATATTTTCGTATATTGACAGTATAATGTAATGAAAATTCATAATTTAAAATGTTATTTTTGGGTTTTAATAAAAATATACGGGTTTATAAAACAAGTGAAAAGGTTAATTTATTATTATTAAATATTTTTATTACTTCAGCTTCAAAAAGCAAGTATAATCAGTAAAGAAATAATTAAAACTCATTGAAATTGAGGTTAAGTAATGTCAAAATAAAAAAACTGCCACTAAATTTAGGGTGGAAAAAAAATTATTATTTATTTACTTACCCTGGAAGGTCATGAAAATAAAGAGAACTATTGAAATATATATTTTATTACTTAAAATACAACTTTACATTGGAACTTCTAACATGTGATATAGTAACGTTCTTATTTCTTTGATTTATTTTCTATTTTGCTACTAGAAATTTACAAAATTTAAACTGTGCCTTTTTGTTAGTACTTATACAATTTACACACAGCAAATCTGCTTGTTCATTATATTATTTATAACTATTTAAAATAAAAATAAAATTGACACGTGTATTTGATACGTCAAAAGTACAAAATATGGCCCCGAAATACTTGAATTATCCGTACCTCACGCCAGTATCACTTTTGCTTCCCTTTCCATGACTTCGCACTGAGCGAATAACACTATTTTCTTGAGTTTTTGAGTGATTTGAAGAACAGGTGAGATATCTACCTGACCAGGTTGGTTTGGTATACCATCCAGGCAAAATTTTGTTTTTCTGCGTATAAGTATCATATCTAGAAAATTTATTTTATTATTATTTTCCGTTTCGAACGGATGTGATAAACATCAAAAATATGTAGCATTACCTTACACCAGTGAACTCTCAGAAAAAATAAAATACATTTTAAAAAAGTGGTATATCATCATATATCATAGGTCTCATAATAAACTGAATACACTATTTACTAATTTAAAAAGTAAAACTCTTCTTATGAATAAATCAAATGTAGTATACTCCATCGCTTGGATCAAATGTCCCAAGAAATATATTGGCATGAGGAGCCAATTATTTAACAATAAATTAAATGGTCATAAATATACAAGAAACCCCTGAACACCGCTAAACGAACACACACAGGACGAAAGACATACCTTTGATTACAACAAATTTACAATTAAGAACAAAGATATGAACTACCAAAAATTAGAGATAAAGGAAAGGAGAGAAATTGAAAAATGACAGAATGGACATAGGAAATTTGAGCCACATTTACATTAGCCTAATATAAACTAAAATATTAAGTAATCGATCCCGATAATATATACCAAATTGAAGATCCTCTTAACTACAAATTTAATGTGTGTTTTTTTCTGACTTTTTTTTGGTGCATTGTAAGATATAAAAAAATAATGTAAATTCTCATTCCATGTGTCTTCAGTATCTACATTTAAGTAACAAATCAGAAATGTTTTGAAAATATTAAAGTGCTGTTTATTGTTAATATGTTAATATATTCTATATATAAATGTTTTCAATTATACAAAAAAAAATTTAGGATAATGAAAATAAAGTGAGGAAAAAATTTTGAAAATGCCCCAGATACAGAGCGAAACGTCAATCGTCTGCATTATTGATATATATATATATATATATATATATATATATATATATATATATATATATATATATATATTTATATATATATATATATATTCTTTGCAAAAATTGAGAGTACTATTTTTAGTAAGATTATATTTTAGGGTGTAGCACCAGCAGGTCACGAAGGACATCATACGGATGGATTCGATGTTTGGAATTCGACTAATGTTATCATAAGAGATTCAGTAGTCTCGAACCAAGACGATTGTTTAGCGATAAGATGTGGTAAGTTGGTTATTTCACAAATAAAGACGATATTTCTAAATTACTGTAGGTTGTGCATATCACTTTTTACGGTTACGTTTTTCAAGTGATACTATGATTTGAAAATGTTAACAATTGACGAGCGATAAGGTCTAACCATTATATTATCCTAATAAAAAACTGGAATGGAGTTTGAATGATAGTTTAAATACAGAAGAAGTTTTATATACACTTTTTTAATAATTAATTACTAGTACTTTTGATGAAACAAAAACAAATAATCGGGAAAATATCAAAAAGGAAAAACTATTGTTACGGACTTCTAAAGTAATACATCTCCGATAGGCATTTGGTCAATTCGGATCTTTTTTATTTTACTTTATTTATCCATCCATCCTCTATCTGTCTGGTTATTATTAAAAAAAATATTATACGTTGCAAAAATAAATTTGATATAACCTGTCATCATACATCATGCTTTATGAAGTCTATTCGTAAAAACATTTTATAAGAATTCATTTCATGTATTTTTATTAAATTCGATGTACGTAAATCCATCTTCTTTGACAACAGGTTAGTTAACTCCATAAAATTAGAAAATATTTAATTAAATAATTTATATTGATGAACTTTTCATGTCATTTGAAGAAAAATAATAAGTACATCAATAAGAAAATGAAAATAACTTTCCGTAACGGTTCAAAGTTCTATGTGAAGAGCAGGAATGGAACTAATGTTATGAGCCACTTACCATCTTATAAAGACTATGTCTACTAAAATAAAAAATATCTGTTCTTACCATCCCTGTTAAAAGTGGAGTTTTAAAGGGGCATTGTTATTTTTATTTCTATGTGAGTAATAGAAATCGAAAACATTATGAACCATTTACTATTTTACGAGTACTTTATCTATGAAAACAAAAATACCTTTTTTACAATCACTGCAAAAGAAGAATATTTAAGAACCACTATCCTTTTAATGTCTGTTTTGTTACTAAATATCAAATAGACATTTGATACGGACCTAAGGGCTACAAGATAAGTTCCTGATTCCCATTCATGGCATTAATGAACCGGTACCTAAGGATAAAAATTGTTAAATATTTATTGTGTATTAGAGATAATTTTTCAACATTTATTATTCTAAATCACAAAAAGATCAAAACTGAAACTTCGTCAAATATTTTGATCGTTGTTTTAGGGCAAAATATGACCGTTTACAATTTATGGTGTCACGGCAGCCATGGTTTAAGCATTTCAGTGGGATTTAGTGCAACTGATTATTCTCTAAACTACGTAAAAAATGTCACCATAAGGGATTCCTATTTAGTAGATGGCGAAAACGGTATCCATATTAAAACTCATAACGATGGAGGCCCAGGATATATTACTGATGTCACGTACCAAAATATAACTTTTGAAGGTAAGCAAGCATTGTGTGCAGCTGCTGAAAGCTAGACTTGTGGCCAGCTAGACTCAAGACTCAAAATTATTTACGAAATTAAATATTTTTGGTTTTTGACATCTTAAAAGTTTGCATTTGTGTCAGACTCACGTCCAATTCACGTTTTTATACAGGCAATAACCAGTGAATAACTTTGTTATTTTATTTTTTATAGAAAAAATTAGTTAAAGACTTTGATTAAAATCTTTACCAAACAATTTTTGGAAATAACGAAATTATATCCAGTTTATAGCATTCAATATGGACTTAAAAAAAAAGAATTTGGTCGTTTTCTATCCTTTTTGAATCAGTTAAAATGGATTATGACATCCATAAGAAAAAAGGAATTAATGATGGTTCCAGAAATCTAAAAGGTCTTATTTATAATCTGAAAAGATGCACATATGAGAAGTTGCTCTAAAAATATTTTTCTAGATTTAAAACATTATCATCAATAAAAAATATAACAGTTTTTTAAAAATATTACTTTTCATTTTTTGTTAATAGTCCTATAATTTTCATTCTCCCTTAATAAACTGATTCATAAATTTAAATATATATTTTTGAAAATTCTTTACAGGTCCACATAACTATGGTGTTCAAATCCATCAAAATTATCCTAGTGGAGAACTCAATAATAATGTCCCGATAGAAAACTTAAAATTCATCGACGTTAAAGGAACAGTAGACAAATATGCTATGCCAGTATATATTTTATGCGCTCAAGGTAATAAAATTTGGTGTACAAATACACATTATGGCTTAACCAAAAGACAGTTGTCGGACTTGAATTATCTTTAATTTTGTATGTGTGTTCAACTATATACAGGTGTGGAAAATCCAGAACAGAACCTCTAAATAATGGGAATGTAACAGAAAGAGACAAACAACCCGTTTAGCCATGTTGAAAAAGTGAAATAAAACAAGCAAAGCAAAGCAAAGATGGTTTGGGGGGGGGGAGGGGTCGTCAAAACACAATGGGTGGAAAGCACGGATTTAATATTAAATAAAAAATTGGATCCAACATAGCAGACTGAATCTTTAAAATCATGAAATTAATTTCGAAAAACGTCTAATGTGGTTCAATAGCTGTTAAATATGCAACTTAAAAACAAAATGAAAAGAATAATTGTATTTCCATGAATAAAATATTGCGCTTGAGTCCAAGGTGCATTTTGAAGATAATACTATAATAATAAATACCTGGATATCGATAATCGTTAAAAAGGCAAAAGTACTTTTTCCTCTATGCTTAGGACTTCTTAACAAATATCAATGCAAATAATTTGTAAGTAATATAATATTTATTGATTCACGAAAATGAATAAATAATACGACTGTAATAAAAATAATAAAAAGAACTTTTTAATCATTTCCTTCTTTGTTAACAGCTCTTTTCTCATTCTCCAATACGTACGAATTGTTGTCCGAATCCTTACGATGTCAAAAAACAGTGTAAGGATCCATCGACGCCAAAAGTTTTGGAACACATCCTCCATATTTTTTTTCGAGAAGAGAGAGAGAAGTCTAGGCGATAGTTTCTTATTAACTTGTCCATTGATTTTTGTGCATCTTTCGATAGTTTACCTATCGGTAATATTGCAAATGCTATGATGTCTGGTCAATGGAGTAAGTAATTTGTGGATTCCTGTTGGCATGTTGTACCAAGAATATCCTTTGAAGAATAATCTTGCTGTTTGAAGTTTGTATTCCCAAATTTTCTCTATTGCAGTTTAATGTCAGCTTTCAATAGTTTGCAAAATGACGGGAAACCGGAGGATCAGTTTTCGATTTACTCTTGTTATAATGGCTATAGCTTGAAATACTCTGTATTTACTGGGACACAGAATCAATGTTGTTGAACTGAGATGTTGTTTGGCAGAGGTAACAACGTTGGACCGATTTCGCTCGAGCCAAAGCATTCACCTAGCCGTCTATTATCGTCATAGATAAGTTGTACTGTACTGAAGCTCGGGTGGCAAAGAGAACTCTTTTATATGGTGCAAGTTGTCTGGTTCGAGTTCATAATTTTCTATTTTCGTTAAAGACTTTTGTTCGGTTTTCTTAATAAATTCAAATTTCAGAATCCTGCAATTCATAGTAGAGGAGGGTTTGGAATTGTACAACACAATCTGTTCTTGTTGAGTTTGCGTGTTAATACCTGCTATTTGAAATGGAATAAGAGAAGTGAAGAATAAGTTTGTATCAGAAGTATTCAGATCAGTGAATTTCATTTTGTACTGGCTCTGACCTGACGTTCCAACGAAGCCCCATTTGCCAATAAAACTCATATCTACAAATCTAATTTATCGATTTGTTCAAGGGCGTCTAATTGAAGCAATATAATTCGATCCACTGTATGATCCAGTAAGCCTTGGAATTTAACCTCGGCTTTTAATTTAGTAAAAGTGAGATACTCGTCATGTGGATACCATGCTTTTTTGCATTTTACACTCCAAAGTACGGCGAAAATATATTACTGTCTTTCTGATTAGCCCAATTTTGTAATCGTTGATATTTGTTTCTCGACAATCCAATGTCAAATAGAAGAGCGGTGCACAAATGTAACTAGGCACGACGCAACCATAAAACTGTTGCCTTGGACCAGAGACGAAACTTTAGAAAGAAAAGACTGGCCGTTCATATTACCCAGGTTTAATAGAATAAAAGAGGCTATAGTAAGCCAAACTTCTATTTTAAATTTCTTAACTAGAAATTATTTTGGCCGTTTTCTCCAATTCTGATCCACTAAGCCCGTCTAACTTCTTTCAGGTTAGTTCGGGATAGAAGATCGTAGGGAACGCCTACGAGCAATATTATCCCTCCCCCCCCCTAACTTCCATGCGACACGAATGAGAGGGTGTATTTACTTTTCGTTTAAACTTTTAACGTAATCGATGGAATTTGGAATATTTAATGACTTGATACATTTTTTTTTTTAAATACATCAATAGTCGAAATACAAAAAAAAATTAGTTTTTGTTGGGCGTTGAGCGTAAAGAAAATTGATATTTCTGCTACAAAATAAACATTTATTCTAATAAAAATACTAGTGAAGCGCAACGGTAATTTCTAAGTAAATAAGCTAATAGACCACTTTAAAATTAAAAATCATTCTCAAAAATAAACTTTTATTCTGGTAAAAAATAAAAGTAACACGTTCAGTAATTGTAAATAAATAAATAAATAATTAAATTCAATTTAAATCAACAAAAACACCTAAAAGTCTACAAGAGGTATTCAAACGGGCCTCCACTTTGAGCGAGACAATAATCCAGTCTATTGTAAAATACAGTTCGCGTATTTGCCAAAACTTCAGGGGCTATATTCCTATTAGCCCTTTCTATCATTTCCTCACAAAACACCATACGTGTTTCCTGGTCTTTCGGAAAAATTTCTTGAGTTATTCACAATTTGTAACAACGATATTTGTTCCCATTTAAAAATTCCAAACTGTTCGAGCGTTCATATCAAGTTCTTCGGCAATTACGGTACCATTGCAAGGTAAATTAATTTCTGCTAAATTACAAAACGTTAGTCTCCTGATTTGCTCGTTCTTCAGTAATTTGAGGAACCGGTTGCTCCTCATTATTATCAGTGCATTTTTTACAAATTTTTAGACAACCGGTTGTCTCAAATTTTTTAATAATTTCCGAAATTCTAAATTTTCAAGGAACAGGATGATTTTCGCACGTAAATGCAAATCTGCCGATTATTTACCGGAATAGTGTACCACTTAATAATCTGCTCTTTTTGTTCCGTGGAATAAACTACCATTGTAACAAAAAAATCGGCTAGAAACACGGTACTTACGCTTCGACGGCCTGAATGAAAGCAAACAACTTGAAATCCTCTTGTGCTAGGGCGTGGCGTATGCTGCCACCCGCTCTCACCGCACCAGCATTGTATTACCCCTCACCCAAATGCCAAACTGGTAATTTACACGTTTGTCGATGCTTACGACTGTCTCATTCTGATTTGATGAATAATATAGTATTTTCTTTATCTTACTTAAGAAACGTCCACGTTCCGGTTTGAATTTTCCCGACCTGTATATACTTTGACAGATAATCGAAACTTAAAAAAAATACCTTTCCATTTAATGTTTCACATTTGCCAGCTGCTATTTAATATGTGAAGAGGGGGTCTATTCCCTGGTCATTTATTATCCCTAATCTTTTATTAAGATACTCTAAACCATTTTCCCAATATCTACATGTCACACTTTAAAATTTTTACCCTGTAGTATATCTGAAAATATTTCTAATATTTCTTCATTGTTTCAGGTGCTTGTTCTAGGTGGAACTGGGCGGGTGTTAATATTACTGGTACTAAAAAGAGTAGTTGTAACTATCAACCTCCTGGTTATCAATGCTAAAATTTGTAACATATTTCAATATATCTTTAGAAAAGTGTTTCTTGTTATTTACTTACCACAAAGATTCGATGTTACAAGCCAGTGTTTGCTAAAGTTAATATATCTCAACACTGAGTCTAAAGAAGATTCCTTTATTATTATTTGTGTAAGCTCAGTTCGATCTCATAAAAATTGATGCTGCTTTAGATCACTTAATATGGTATTGTTTGTCTTAAGACATCTTCCCATCCCATTAGGTCTCCATGGAATTCCGAAAGATGGTGCAGCTTGTACTGGACTTTTTATTTAGTTAAGTAAATGCTTAAAGGATTAATTTTCCATGTGGTTAGGGGGACAGGCCTATCCTGTACTGACAAGTACCAATGAGTTCAGAAATGGTCTTCAAGAAGCGATACTCTGTCAATGAGAGAGATTTTCAACTCTTTTTATAGTTTCTTGCAATCTGAAATAAAACTTGTCATTCCTAACTCAAAACAAAGAACATCTGTCCTTATAATATAAAAGTTTTTCAGCTGGTTTCTCCTATATATACATGTAAAACTTTTTATGTAGAAAACACATTTCTGACAATTCCATAATGGAAAAAGTTTATAACATATAATTTAAATAGCAGAATTAATTAAATACTTTTTATGAAGCGGGAAAAATATTATTATATAATCAAGGAAAATGTAATAACAGAAAATGTAATTTAATAAAACATTCAATAAGCTCGCACTGGAAAAGTTGAATTTCTCGCTTAACTTAATTAAAGTTAAATAAGTCTCTAGAGAAACGAAAACAAAAAATTGTTTAAAAATGAAGTTTGTTCTGCTTTATAAGAAAAATATCTATATTTTCGTTAAGGAAAATATTGATTCAATAATATAAAAAAGTTTAACAAAATTAAGAGAGCTAAAGAAATTCTGTACCATTGAAAGCTGTCTAGATGATATATTCGCCAAATCTAAGTAGCAATTTTTAATGGAACTCTCAACGTCAACGAACAGAAACGTCAAACTTTCGTTATTAACAGAACTTCACTAACTCGATTTAATCTTAAATTTTCAATTTTATCCAGTTCCTGAAGCAATTAAATGTATATATATATATATATACATATATATATATATATATATATATATATATATATATATATATATATATATATTTATATATCTATATATCTATATATATATATATATATATATATATATATATATATATATATATATATATATATATATATATACATATTTATATATCTATATATATATATATATATATATATATATATATATATATACATATTTATATATCTATATATATATATATATATATATATATATATATATATATATATATATATATATATATATACATATTTATATATAGAGAGTAGATGTTGCTAAGTTGGTAAATTGGTTAGTATCAGATTGGTAGTTTATGGTGTTTTTTGTTTTTTTAATATGATACATTTATAGGAATAGATGACTTTTATAATTGTTTTGATGTTCTAAAATTATTATATTCTTGCAGTCAAAGTGATGGCCTGTATTTAAATAGTGTTCAACCCAGGGGCGGATCCAGCCTCTCTCTTTGGGGGGGGGCAGTGATATCACAAAAGTACAGTATGGCAAGAAAAACAAATTGTCAACGAGGGAGGGGGGAGTGCAAGCAGCATACTCATTCCTAATATAAAAGGCAAAATGGGTTCTATTTTCCTGAACTCAAAGCTTTTGAGAGGGGGGGGCGATCACAAGCATACAGACTCCTATACTCTATTCAAGAACTAGAGAGAGTAATAAAACTGTTACTGAAACCTCTAACGTACCTGCTCCAGTGCCTCAGTAACTGAGAACTGCCGTAAATCTAATTATATTTCATTATATTTAAATATATTTTATAAATTTACTGCAACATAGAATTTCTGATAGTTTAATTTAATTTCTGTCAGTGAGCAAAGTACAACTTACAGTTTTTTCTTAGTGATTTATCTTGTTTGCGCTTGTTTTTATATATTATTTGAGATTAGTGAGATACCCAAAAGATATGGCTTTCACCTCTATATTTATTCCAAAATCGTTAAACCAGAGATATCAAGATAATAATGTTAAAAGCTCTGTTGAGATATGTTCCAACATGACAGGAGTTGGAAAATCTACTATGTACCGAATACTGAAGGAGAAAAAACGACTGGAATTGTTAGTACTCCCAAGCCACATTCGATCACAGGCAAACGAAAAACCTCGTTGGAAGAAGAGATGAAAACTGCAATTAAAGGTGTTGTATATACATTTTATTATGAGAAGCAGATCCCAACCATCTACAAAATTCTAACTAAAATCATTGAAGATCGCGATTTACCTGAAAAAAAAGAACTAATCTCTGGAAATTGCCCAGAGAACTTAATTTTTGCTGAAAAAACCAGATAGAAAATCTGTTCTTATAAATCGTCCGGAAACTGTCCGTTGGAGATGTAAATATCTCTCTCAAGTAAAAGGTAGAGTTGCTAGAAATAACACAATTAATAAAATTAGTAATTTAACTAAACTTTTGAAAGATTTTTTGAATAAAGTTACTGCGGAAAATTGGAAAAAATCCATATAATAAAAGAATAAAACAAACTGTGAGAACTCGATCTCATAATCGGTGAGATAGAGGAACCAATTATAATTAATTTTAGCGAAGATAGTTTCACTGACTTTGATTAGGAATTAGATACGTAATGTTTACTAGAGTAAACACAATTTATTATTTAAATTTTTGTTTTTGTTGTATTTTATTGTTTAATGTTTTTTATATGTTTTTTTTTATTTTTTTATATATTTTTATTTAAGTGTGTCCCACTCTTTAATTTTATATATATTTACTTCTAATTAGCCGTAAGTTTTTTATTATTTTATTATTATGTTTGTGTCTTTTCTTAAGTGTGTAGAATTAACATGTTTATCTTATTTTTTTGGGGCTATCGTATTTCCATATATAAAAGTAAATTATATTAAGATATCAGTACAATAGAAATAAAAATAAGTAAGTCTAATTTTAATTACAATATAAAAAAGTAATTACATTAGAATCCCTTTTTAGTGTTTAATTGTAATTCTGCAGATGGTTTAAGAAATAAATAAACTGAAACGTCAAATACCCTAAAAATGTTTTTAATTAATAATAAAATGACCGATAGCCCCAAAAATATTTTATTATTATATGGACGAATTTATTTTTTTTATATATGTTTAACTTTTTGTATTTTTGACAATGGATATTTTGCAAGTATTTAAATTATAACTTTGAATTTTTTGAGAGAAGAATCCTACGTTTTAGTCTATTATTATAGACCGCTATCTTTGATTATAAAACTTCTAACCCATTGCTATGAAAAATATATGTGTCTAACAAATTTTGCTAAAAACACCGGACTAAAGAACACAGGTAGTTTGCGAAGAGCAAAAGGGTAAAAAATGATTTATTACTCTCACTAGTTCTTGAATAAGCTATAGTTTAAGAGGAAAAATCGGGACAATTTTTCTAAACTCAAAGCTCTTGGGGGGGGGGGGGCGATCGCCCCCCACCGCCCCCCCTCCCCTTGGATCCGCGCCTGGTTCAACCACAACCAACACAAGTGTTGCCAATCGGCAATAGCTTTTGTGTTGGGTAATCCACTGTCTGAGCCACTGTCCAGTTTGACCCAAGTAACAACCCTGGCAACTCAAACAAGACATCTTATAAATTACATTATTGTTCACTAACAGCAGTGCTCTGTCTTTAACTTTAGAAAATAATAACTTTAGAAAATAAGTTACCAGTTTACCATGTTGTAATTAGCTATTTTTATCTTAGGAAAACTTTTAAACAGTGACGTAATGGGTTGTGTGAGTTTGTCTAAGTATGGTAATTTTTTATATTTATATTCAATTGGGCCTTTGTATATGTTGGAGTTGTATATAAGTTTGTTGAGGACGTGTCTGGGATAACTATTATTTAAGAAGATGTTAAAAAGCTTCCTCAAATTATCTTTTATAAAAGTTTCATCGCTAATATGGACAATCCTGTTTTTCATGACGATAACGGTGTTGAATTTTTGGATGATTGGAGTAATAATTCAAAAATCTACCGGCTGCAGTTGGTTTCATATGCCAATCAAGAATTATCCTATTGCCCGGCGTTCGAATTACTTTTGTGTCTAAAAATGGGACACTGTTTTCTTTTTCCAATTCTATGGTAACTTGGAGTCTGTCATGGAATGAGTCAAATTTATCCAAAAGAATATGAGTCTTGTCGGAAGGAACCGCACAAATTAAATCGTCAACATATCTGTATATAAAGCTAGTAGATGCCCTACAGTGAGCTTTGAAAATGGTGAATAAGATTTCACCGAAACGTCAGCTGCCTGACAGTCCTGAGAGGGACTCAGCACATACACAGGATGCCCGAAAACCTTCGATTATATATATATATATATATATATATATATATATATATATATATTTATATATATATATATATATATATATATATATATATATATATCATTTTTCTTTTATTTTGTCTTTTCTTGGGTTTAGGTTCTATATTTAATAAATACATAAAGTAACAGCCTCCAAAAAAATTTTAAAAAGAAAATGAATCGAACAAAAAAATTTATCAAAGACAATCCTCAAATCATTGTTCTAAGGTCTGATAAAAGCAATAAAACAGTGGTTATGAACAAGGCAGATTACGAGACAAAAATGAACAACGTACTAAATGACGAAAATACATACAAAAATATTAAGAGCGATCCAACCAACTTATATCAAAAAAAAAAATAATACCTTTATAAAAAAATTGCTCAATGTAAAAGAACTAACTGAAAAAGATGCAAAAAGGCTAACCATTCACAATGCTATTCCACCAAAAATATACGGCCTACCAAAATTACATAAACAAAATATACCACTAAGACCTATTGTTTCTTGTATACAATCGCCATTCTATAGTTTATCAAAATTCTTATCAGATTGCATTTCAAATATTAAAGGCAAAAACAATTTTTTTATTAAAGTTTCATTCGCCTTTAAAAAATTTATTGATAAAGTAAACCTACCTGAAAATTACAGACTCATTTCGCTAGATGTTATATCTTTGTATACAAACATACCAAATCAACTTGTCCACACTATTTTAGCAGAAAAATGGGAAATTTTAAAAAAACATACATCGCTATCAAAAAATAATTTTATGGATGCTGTTAACCTCGTTCTTAATACAAATTACTTTCAGTATGAAAATACCTTTTACAAACAACTCGATGGATGTGCTATGGGATCACCAATTTCATCTACCATTGCTCAGCTAGTAATGGAATATTTAGAGGAAAAAGTTTTAGAAAAATTAAACTTTAACATAATATTTTTTAAACGTTTTGTCGATGATTGCATAGCAGCTGTACCACAAAATAAAATAAATGAAATTCTCCAAGAGTTTAATAGTTTCAACGAAAAATTACAGTTCACGTCCGAAATAGAGAATAATAATAAAATAAATTTTCTAGATATGACACTTATACGCAGAAAGAACAAAGTTTTAACTGAATGGTACACCAAACCAACTTGGTCAGGTAGATATCTAAACTATTTCTCTAATCATTCAAAAACTCAAAAAAATAGCGTTATAATCGGTCTATCTGATCGTGCTATCTCCCTAACGTCTCCAGAATTCCGACCAAAAATACTGCAAAAAGTAAAAGAGACACTAATAAATAATAATTTCAACGAAAAGACTATCACCAAAATAATTGATAAACGAACATATAAGTTTTATAATAACGTAAAAACAAAAAACATAGAACATAAACAACAAAAATATGTGGCATTACCGTACACTAGTGAGCTGTCAGAAAAAATAAAATACATTTTAAAAAAGCATGATATCATCGTATGCCACAGGTCACATAATAAATTAAATACATTGTTCGCAAATTTAAAAAGTAAAACTCCTCTAATGAATAAATCAAATATAATATATTCGATCCCTTGCACAAATTGTCCCAAAAAATATATAGGCATGACGAGCCAATTACTGAAGAACAGATTAAATGGCCATAAATATACAAAGAACGCCTCAACAGCGTTAAACAAACACACACAGGACGAAAAACACACTTTTGAATATAACAGTACCATTATAAAAAACAAAGATATGAATTACCAAAAATTACAGATAAAAGAAATGATTGAAATTAAAAAAGATAAAAACACTGTTAACGACAGAACAGATATGGGAAATTTGAGCCACATTTACGCAAACCTAATTTAAACATTAAATATTCGATCCAGTCAAATAAGAATCAAAAATGGAATATCCTCTTAAACATAAAACCAAACATATACCTTATTTGTTTTTTTTATGCATTGTAAAATATAAAAAATATTAAAAAAATAAAAAACATTCGCATTCCACGTATCCTCAGTAAACGATGTAAAATTTAAATTTTATTCAGAAACAAAACAGCAAAATATCAAGGTGCGTACCGGTAAAATTAAGTATTTTTAAAAGATTTTAAAGTTTTAACTATTGTTTAAGTGTCTTGTTTGTTTTTCGAAAATGTTGAATATGTTTTTTATGTGATGTAATTTAATTATATATTTTTAGGAGCCAAACATTTTGAAAATGCCTTGAATAAAGGGCGAAACGTCAATAGTTTTATGTATTTATTAAATATAGAACCTAAACCCAAGAAAAGACAAAATAAAAGAAAAATGATATAATCTATGGTTCAAGAAACAAGAAAATAAATATATATATATATATATATATATATATATATATATATATATATATATATATATATATATATATCCACGTCAACCGGATCAGAGCTATGACCAAAATTAGAAGCAACCAAAAAAATTGAGCAAAGGCTTAGAATGTCTACTTTCAAGTGCTGAGTGTGCCATTGAAAAATCCAATATGGCGGTCTCAATATGGCGGCCTGAAGCCGGAGAAAAATTGAGTGTCTAGCAAAAAAAGCTTGTGAAAATAAAGAATTGGCAACCGATCGGGTCGTTTTTGGCTCAGATTTTTGCTTATGGATGCCCCTAAAAAGCTGGTGTGGTAGGTTGACAAAATCCAACATGGCGGATACAATCTGGCGGTCAAAATTCCAATATGGTAGCCGAATTTTTGAAAATCAACGGATTTGCACCAAATTTGGTGTATGGGAATTTTTGGGATCATTGATTACGAATCAAAGGTCAAATTTCCAAAATTTTCAAGTTCAGTACAAGGCAGGAAACACAAAAGACCTACCCACAAGCTCTGGGCACTATGACCCAGGAAATATCCAGGAACATGAAGCAGGATTCAACCAGCCAAGGAAGAAAGAAGAGATATCGAGAGAAGCCATTAAAGTTTCAGGCAGAGCACCTGTCACTAGGCGAAGCACCAAGAGGATGTGGAAGATCCACCATCTAGGACCAGTATCAGAATCAAACTGTTACATAATAAGAAAGAGACAATTTCTTATTTTTAATAGTAAAATATTTCAGAGACTAACGTTGTATTGTATGCAAAATGTAAGAGAGTGCGAAGCAATGAATGCCCTAGCACCTGGAGCAGAAACTACAATGCAGAGGTCTGTAAAAGGCCGACCATTCTGACAACCCAAAAAAATTCTTATTACGAATCTTTGCGGATCGTAGCCTTACCACGATCAGCAAGGACTACAGAATCGTGGAACCTTGACTCAGGGGAGTTTCAGCCGGTAAGAATCCGGCACTACCTTCACATTTAGTGTTGGTGTCTATGCAAGACTTCCCTTCTAAAAAAAATCGCATTTTGGGAGTACTTGAACAGTCCGGAAGTTTACTGGAAATGCAGAGGCCCCCACAGAGCTCCATCCTCGTGACATCTGAGTATATCTGGGATAAGTACACGTTTCCTGAAGGGAGTGTGAAAGTCATTTAGCTAAGTCTGTGGAAAATTTCTAAAAAAAAATAATATTTCAGATACAGTTTTCGTTTTCTATTCCTTTTGTCTGTTACAGAATCCCACTTAAAGTTTATCTTTGCTAACCATCTGTAAGGGAACAAAAGTTTATTGTGATTTTTACTAATTTTAACATTTATTAACTCTAAATTAAATTCTACTAAATGGAAGAATTTACTTGAGTCCCCCTCTGTATAACGATTTGGACCGTTAAATTGTATATCTTATGTCTGGCTAAAAATAGTCACATATCAGGGAAATATAAATTCATTAACAAACTTAAGCCTAGTTTTATTACTTTTGGGGTAGTTAATTTTTCTCAAAAAAACAACATAAACTTAGAGAATTTATGTGACACAAAAACTAAACTATTCCACCCTCTCGAAGTTTTTAATACAAATCTGTCAAAGTAACTTAATAATCTTAAAAACCATATCGTTAACGGTCTAAGGTTAAGTTGTAAAGTGATAACCACATGTGGCGACCGTGAGAGAGCTTTCTTTTACTTAAACTGAGCAAATTTTCCCATCATAAGAAAACAAAAGAATATTTAAATAAAATCGCTGAAATGCAATATTAGTATTTGTTATTATGTACAAAGTTCGCGACTGTTACCCATTTTTCCACAATTGACGAAAATAAGAATAAGAAAGAGAGAAAATGGTTAAAACCTTGGGGTTTTTTTATGGGTTCTTTCACGCATCTTTTAGAATAGTTGTAGAATAGTTATTGATCACATTTATATAAAGTAATTATTAGTTTTGAGCTCTGGTCAGTTTTAATATTAAATTAAATTAAATTCGACGCATGGATGACTTATGACATCTATGAACCAGGGGACCGAAAGCATACCGACGCTCGGGAACGAAAACTACCTTTCGCGCGCGGGGATGCATCGCGTAAGGGGCGTTCTATTGGTGGAAAAGCACGCATGACGGGACCAACGCATCTAATAGGGAGAAGGGCGGTTCTAAGGGATGAAAGTTGAGTTCGATTTTGAGAAATTAATTAAGGGCAGTTACGATTTAGAATTCGTCTAAGTCAGTTTGGCGTGCGTTTTAGTGTTTTACCAGTGTAAGAAGGTTTTTCTCTGCTGTCTTTTCTGCTATTTTTGTCTTATATTTGTTTTTATTCTTCCAGACAGCATTTCAAATAGTAAGGGGAAATTTACTTTATTTTCTACCGGGGAAGGGAGTCCACCATCCCTTAAACTTTTAATTAAGCAAATAAATTTGGGTTTATTTCATTAAGGGGAATATCAGAACGGCCTAAAGAGCTTGTAGTTTTAAGCTTTTTAATTATAATCCAAATTTACTCTTAAGTTTCTTATTTGTAAATACTGTTTTATTTTTCTTTTATTTTGTTAATAGATTAAGTGTTTTGAGAAACTTGTTTTATTCAATTTAATTCAAACCTTCACGCGAATAAACTCGCGGGCGCGCTGCTGCGAGATCTACAAGACCAGAGATGTCTACTGACCAACTAATTAGCAGCCTTTCCTGAGTCCTGAAGATCTGAGTCATGGTTGTGGTAAGCTTTAATAACCGTAGTGTTTGGTACTAAAGCTGCAAGAGAGAAGTTGAACGACTAGACTTCCAGAGTATCTTTATTAATGTGATATTTAATTGTAGGTTATCAAAATAGTTACTAATTAATATGGGACAAAAATGATTATAGATAAGATAATTAACGCTACCTCAATATGTCATCGGCAAGAGTCTATAATCAAATTCTATCACACATCAGTTGTAAATAACAAAAGTTTTCTTATGTATTTCCAGCGAAACATAGTTACTATTATACATTTTATCCAATCTGGTGAACGAATTAGTTCCTACTTCTAAAAAGAATTATTACCTTTGTTATTTGACTTTTTGCCACGATAAATTGCCGTTCTAGTTTATGATAATATCATTATTTCTTATTCTCACGTTTTATTGTGTGCCACAAACCTAAATTTTAGTTGTATATAGCGATATTATCTTATCCGTTTGTATTATATATATACGAGGGTGGCCATTTATATTTTGGGTTAGCCAAATCCAATTAATTTGCTCGCGTATTAAGGACTTCAAGCAAATGGTGTCGTGTTTTTTTTTTTGGGGAAAGACTGACCATGTCGCAACTGTGTTTTCAGAAAATCGTGGAACGGTCAATTCTAAATGGTACATAATTATTTGATTCTCATTATAGTGCCACTGCCGATACGATCTCGGTTCGATACATTTTTCTTAAATGAGAAAGTATTTACTATATCGAAATCTCCGCGAAACCGATAGTGTGAATAGGTTCATTATTTCTCCTGTAAGAATATTTTACCGGACCCAGAGCGTATCGAGAGCGGCCCATAGTGAGAATCTGGCCTTATTCTCAAATATGAAAATGCGAGCTCTCACACACATCGGCTCAAACAAGTGATTTTTCAAGCACTCAAACATGGAATTGAGTTCTTTTTGTTCCCGTACATGAAAAACAAATCATACCATTTTCATAGTGAAAAAAATGCTTTTTGAAATGGTTCAAACGCTTTCCCATCATCATGGAGAAAGTTTGGGAAAACAATATAACCATTTTCAATCATAATTATTTATTTTTTATTCCTAAACTATAAAGGGCTACCTTGGTAAATTGCAAATTTTTGTCACCATATATTATTTAATTACATAAGGTGAAAAAACGTAGAATTAAAAAATAATTGGCTCTAACTTATATAATTTTTTATTTGGACGTTTAGTAAATTACCTTAAAAATCTCATAGAATCTCGAGAAAAAATATTCAAGGTCAACAGTCGTAAAAACCGTGTCTATATAAATTTATGGTTATCCTTGTTTTAAATGACATTTGGATTTAACAGAAAAGTTGCAGAGCATAACATTTTCTAACAGTTTTTTTTTTACTTTTGGGCCAGTTTAACTTAAATTTAGAATTTCCCAAGAGATTGTGTGCTTCTCGCCATCTGTCAGGACTGATTTTAACTGGAGTCGCGATTTTGTCGGATTTCTATACCAGTATCCTTTGTCGATTTTTGTGTCCGAGAATTGCCTTATTTGTTTCTGTTGCAGTTTTGGGTAGATAATATTGAAATTTAAGAATATGTCGTATCGAATATTTTTCTAATAATTAGGACATGATTTTAAAAAACTTTTGAAATATACTTTTTGACAATTTGGCGAATTTAGATATATTTTTTATATATAATTGGCCATTCTAGCAGTCCTGTAGAATTGTTATTGACAAAATCAGTGATCATCTGTGTGATATTTTATTTGATTTGATTAATCTACACCAAAATCAGGTACCCACATTCTATATTTTTCGTTTTGCTTGCCCAGCAAATTACTGACCCTGATGTTTCTTTTTTGTTTCAGGGGCCAATATTTAAGTAGTTTCAAGTTTTATCCAGTATACAAGGCACTTAAATAGTTTCAAGTTTTATCCAGCATATAAGACATTTAAGTCGTTTCAAGTTTTCTCCAAGGAATTTAAGTAATTCCAAGGTTTTGCCAAGCATTTAAAGAATTTAAAGCATTTCAAGTGTTTATCCTACCTTAATCACAGTTTTTGAAAGCTACGGTTTAGTTTTTAAAGCTTTATGACAATTTTTTGTTCCTTGTTTTTATGCAAGATTTATCTCACATTCTTGAAGCTTTGCCGTCCTTAATAGAGATACTATATACATCTTCGACATTAAATAAGTTTGTTTTATAAGACCTTTAATTCACTTAAAAAAATATAGTTGGAATTCGTTAGAATAAATTAATTGCATTATATTTAATTAAAGATAATTAAGGCTAATTTTGGATAGGCTACCAGGTAATAATGGTACTATGGTTCTTGGATTTAGACCGTGTCAAATTGGAATTATTATCCGACGTTTCACCTACGATTGCACGAGGCATCTTCAGGGATATTTACTCCACGAGATTAGAACACTGAATGACAATCGAGCAGCAACAACCCGGTATTTATACCTGACTGGTAGTCAGCGAACCGTGATTCAGCATTACAACTGATTTTCAAGTGTGATATATACTGTGACCTGTATTTCTATTAATATTATTTGGATATTTACTAATTTCGATTCATCTTCTAATTTAACGTTTAAAGAAACCAAACATTGATGCTAGCACCTTAGTTTATTTTACATTAAAAGAGTGACCTGAACAATGCAGGTGTTTAGCTACTGAAGATTGTACAATTTGTTTCTTTTTGATACATCTTTCATGTTCCTTAAAGCCAATGAATATATACCGTCCTGTTTCACCTACGTTCACTTTACCACAATAGCTGGGTATCTTGTAAACGCCTTCTGTTTGAAATGGAATTGCGCGTCCTTTGGAGAATTCAAACATTGTCCAAATTTCTTACATGTATTGAAAATTGTGTGAATGTTTGATTTTCTAAGCAATCTGGCAATCTTGTCGGTGGTGGTTTCGTGTATGTGAGGTAAGACAACACTGTTCATAAAAGGTACATTTATGACATTTTGTTGAGGAGTTGGGCTTTTATATTTATTAATAGAACGTCTTATATCTTCAGCGGAATATCCGTTGCCTCTCAGAGCATTAGTCAGTTTTTCTGTTTCTGATTTCAGTGATTGTTCGTCACATATTGAAAAGGCTCTATGTACCAAAGAGTTTATGACGGATTGTTTTTAAGAAGGATGATGTTGTGACGTTACAATGAGATATCGATTTGTATGTGTTGATTTTCTGTACAGGGTGAGTCAACGATTGGATGAAGTAGGTTTGTGCCTTTTCGGTGAAATTAACGAAGAAACTATATCTATTATTTGATACAGTTTATTTTTACGCAGATTTTAAAAATATTTAGGACTCTACAGGTTGAGCCAAAAAACTAGAACAGCATAAAGTTGTATTTTTTTAAATAGAACACCCTATATACGAATCATATTTTCGATTTAGCTTATAATTTTAAATCTTTTTTATTAAGGGTTTACTATAACAAAACTTTATAGTTTCTGAGATAATTAAGTTTAAAGAAAAAAAGTCACATTGTCAAGCATCAATTCAATCCTAAATAACGTTTTCAATGTTGTGACAAATATATTCAAATTTGGAATTTAGCAAGGCCAAGGACAAGTTAACATAATTTTTACCTAATATTTGCAATAAAAGCTACAGGATGTTGAACACATCGGCTCAAATTTGAACAAGTTTAAATGAATAAATATCTTTTTTTTTTTAAATGGTATACCCTGTATATTTTCATGTTATTTAATAGAGAAATAAAAACCCTAAAAGTTTTGTTCAATATATCCTATACCTATTTATAATAGTTTTTGAGATATTTCAGTTTTTCTTATTTTCCATACTTTTTTACAGAAATAGTCTTCATTATCATAGTAGCCATGTAAAATAATAAAAAGAAACTACAGAAACAAACAGAAGGTGGTTAAATATGAGGAAATACATTATTCGTTATATTACAACAGCAATAGTTTAATTAAACATAATGTGAAAAAATTAACACAACAATAACGACAAGGCAAATACATATTTACTTTTATACTAAATTGAAACAAAAAAATTACCTATTAAATACTGAGATTAATTATTTCTTTTTAATAATGGTTCGAATAAACGACCCTCTTGTGCAATGCACAAATTTAGTCTTTTTTGCAGATTTTCTCGGACCCTGGACAAAATTAGTGGCGTTATTGTTCTACAGGTATCCCTAATCCTGTTTCGCATATCTTCCACTGTTGTTGGTGGATTAACATACACCTTATTTTTAATATAACCCCATAGGAAGAAATCTAATGGGGTGATGTCGCAAGACCTTGATGGCCACTCAATGAAATCCCCACGTCCAATCCATTTTTGCGGATATCGTTGGTCCAAAAATGCACGAACTTCACGATGGTAATGCGGAGGCGCACCATCGTGCTGGAACCACATACTGTCGAGCTCATCCCTATCGAGACCTTGAAGCAGTTGGGGTAGTTCTTCTTGTAGAAAGTTTAGGTAACTATGGCCATTTAGTGGTTCATTAAAAAAGTGGGGTCCAATAATTCGATTATGATGAATACCACACCAAACATTTAATGACCAGTGGTTTTGATGTTGCACCTCTCTAATCCAAAATGGGTTTTTTGTGGCATAATAATGCATGTTGCGTCTATTTACGGCACCGTTACTTCTAAAAGTAGCTTCATCACTAAACATTACCTTGCATAATAAATTTGGATTTAATTGAATCTCCGCATTTATTGTACGACAAAAGTTTACACGACTTTCAAAATCCTGTCCATGCAATTCTTGGTGTAATTCCATGTGATATGGATGATACCGATATTTCTTGGTAGTACGATTAGCGGTGGATTGTGATGTTTCACATAATGCTGCTAACTGACGGCTACCAATATAAGGATTTTCCTGAACATTTAACAATACTTGTAGTTTTTTTTCTTCATTAGTTACTGGTTTGTTGACCACTTTACGTTTTGGATAATCAACAGTACCAGAAGAATCAAATCTTTTCATTAAGTTTTGAAAAGTATGGGTATTAGGCTGGCGTCGATCAGGATACTTCATTTTGTAAATTCTTTGAGAAAGAAGGCAATTTTTTTGAGCCTCTCCTATTGTATAAATCATATCTATTAACTCATTCTTTGGAAAATTCATTTTACAATATAAGATGAATGCAAAAAAAACCAAACTACACTACATAAAAACCAAAAGAAGCGATTGCGGTTATAAATTTGACACACAGAAAAATGTTCTTTTACATTGTGTTTGCCATTGCTACTATGATAATGAAGACTATTTCTGCAAAAAAGTATGGAAAATAAGAAAAACTGAAATATCTCAAAAACTATTATAAATAGGTATAGGATATATTGAACAAAACTTTTAGGGTTTTTATTACTCTATTAAATAACATGAAAATATACAGGATGTACCATTTAAAAAAAAGATATTTATTCATTTAAACTTGTTCAAATTTGAGCCGATGTGTTCAACACCCTGTAGCTTTTATTGCAAATATTAGGTAAAAAATATGTTAACTTGTCCTTGGCCTTGCTAAATTCCAAATTTGAATATATTTGTCACAAAATTGAAAACGTTATTTAGGATTGAATTGATGCTTGAAAATGTGACTTTTTTTCTTTAAACTTAATTATCTCAGAAACTATAAAGTTTTGTTATAGTAAACCATTAATAAAAAAGATTTAAAATTATAAGCTAAATCGAAAATACGATTCGTATATAGGGTGTTCTATTTAAAAAAATACAACTTTATGCTGTCCTAGTTTTTTGGCTCACCCTGTAGAGTCCTAAATATTTTTAAAATCTGCGTAAAAATAAACTGTATCAAACAATAAATATAGTTTCTTTGTTAATTTCACCGAAAAGGCACAAACCTACTTTATCCAATCGTTGACTCACCCTGTACACAGAATGTTTTAATTTGCCATACTCTTTCCTTTATACTAGAACATCAAGAAAAGGAAGGGTACCATTTGATTCAGTTTCCATTGTGAATTTTATGCCAGGGTATTGATGATACAGATGATCCAGGAAATTATGGAGGTTATCTTCACCATGCGACCACACTACGAACGTATCATCTACATATCTACACCAAATTTTTGAAAGGCAAAAGACAGAGTCATACTTCTTAACACACAACAGAAAAATAAATGCAAAGAAAGAAAATCTATTTGTCTCTTGTAAATAATTCTTATATTAAGCCTTTCTCCAATAAAACATTGAGTTAAGCTAATATTATTTGAACGAAATTAAAATCCTTTATTTTTTAAATCTTTCTCCACTCACTTCCTTGATCATTATTAATTTTTGATGCTAATATCAAAAGACTCTTTAGAATCAAAGCATAAATAACAAAATTTAGAATAAAAAAATTTAATATTACGATATCAATCTTTTTTCCAAAGAGAAATGTACTAATGACTACAATATTAAACAAAAGGAAAAATATTTTTCATTCAAGAAAAACTGGCAGAAAAATAAATGGAGGGGACGCATTTAGAATTATTAAAACTTAATTGAATTTTTAATTTCGAGAAAATCTAATTAACTCATTTTTAATTTTTAATAAAATTTGTTTTCTTTAATGCAGTAATTATCTAAAATTTCGGTATCCTAATTATAACTTTGCTTATTTCCAACATAACGAATTATACAGTTGCCCAAGTGAAAGTCTACCCATGCGTCATCAAAAGTATTCATCTGAACTAAACCAAAATTAATTGGCTGTTCATAGTATTAGATAGTCAATTGAAAATTTATTTATATTTACGGATTGGTTATTTGCATTGCATTGCATAATGTGGATATATCCACCGCTATTGCATCTCACGGAGCAATCCGTGAAAGCCGCATAAACATATATACGCCATCCGGCGGGAGGTCGGCGAAGCCGCGTTCAGTATTTGCATGCTTTCTTCCGATCTGTCCTTTGCACAGCCAGGTGCATGTCGGTACCCTGATAAGTCAAGTAGAGACGAAACATGTGCCTCTGCCGTGTCACTGTGGTAGGAGGGTAAGTTTTGACTTTTTTCTCGGTATGGTGGTACAGGTAGGCCAGCATCTCGATGGTGGTGGAATGGGATGGATTGTGTTTTATCGCAATTTATTCAAACTGTGCAACCTCTAACATGGAAAGGATGTGACTGGAACGAAGTTTGCATTTACTGATCGCAATTTACTTCATTTATAGACAGAGTTGCATATAGTTGTACGTTTGCTGAATGTGATTTCAGCACTACAACGGCATAATGTGGATATATCCACTGCTATTGCATCTCACACGGAGCAATCCGTGGAAGCCGCATAAATATATATATATATATATATATATATATATATATATATATATATATATATATATATATATATATATATATATATATATATGTATATATATATATACAGGGGAAGAGTAGTTCTTGACCGACTAGTTAGAAAGGAAAATTCTAAGTCTTGGGATAGCGGTCCTAGGGCTGAATGAAACTCTGTTTTTTACTCACGCCAAGATTTCGGAAGTTTATTACTTGAGACACAGGAGTGATTGTAGATTGCAAAAGAGGACATGCACCTTGTCGGAACATGTAATCGATGAGGATCACAGATTTGATTTTGTCAGTGTTGAGGTGATCAACAAAGAACAAAATAATAAAAAAAGGCATTTTCTGGAGATGGTAGAAATTTATTTAGAGGATAACTGTATCAACAAAAGAAAAGATATTGAAAATCTCAGTGTAATCTACTCTCATCTCTGGTCCACCTTAAATAATAGAAATACTAGACAACAAGCCTCCCAGCCTCTTGACTTCACAGTTTCTCCATAGTTTTGAACAAATTACGTAAGTGCATTTTTGTCACTTACCTATAACAACTACATTGCTAATAGATATTTTGCAATTTTGAATATTGAGAAGGCGAGAGGTTGGAAGACTGTTTTCTAACCTTCTTTGTTCTATATAAATAATGTTCATTAATCATTTCCTATTACCTTCTTGCAATTATTACAAATTTTAAACGCAACAATACTCATAAGAACTTAATTACTCATTAAATAAACATAAATCTCATCAATAGAAATACAAAGAAAAATAATATTATTAAATACCTAACTTATAAATTAAAAATAAAATTAACATTTCTTGTAAAACATAATGATTCCACATTCAAAATTACCGCTAAAATAAAATTAGACATTTCAGACATATCCCATCTACCAAAAAAAGAGTATTTCAAGGATTTTCTTATCAGATAAATCTACATTGAGTACAATTAAAATGACTCACAAAATAAAATTATATATTAGTGTTTAAAAAACCATTTTAATAATAAAATGTAATGATTAGGCAAAAATCAACAGTTTCTACATGAATTTTCCGTTTCATTTTCTAAAAGCCATAAATTGACTCAATTTGCAAGTAAGTCTTTGAATTTAGAATCATTTTCTTTTTATTATTAAATATCATACATTGTAAAATTAAAAATTATAATCATGTTCTGTATTGTAGCCCTGAAGAAGGAAATAATAAACTTCCGAAAGCTTGGCGTTTGAAAAAAACAGAGTTTCATTCAGCCTTAGGACCGCTATCCCAAGACTTAGAATTTTCATATATATATATATATATATATATATATATATATATATATATATATATATATATATATATATATATATATATATATATGTATATATATATATATATATATATATATATATATATATATATATATATATTGTGGCTCGACTCGTTATTCGCTTGGAACTGAATAATATGACGATCCACAGTGAAAAATGTCAAATGAGATTTCGGTGAAACGTTTACAAATGAAAATTATGTGGTTGCTAAAATTTTAAACAGCAAGAGGAGAAATACGGAATCACGACAATAAAACCATAGACGACCAAATAATATCATTCACTGAACCGACAGATCCATCAAGTTATCACCAGATAGACTCATTGAAATCGCCATCACTTCTTGTGGAAGAAATCGAAGCAGTCCTGATCCATAATCCACCGACAACTTCGGAAGTCCTTCAGTCGAATAATATTTACAACAACCCCCAATCCTCAACTTGCGTTCAAAAAATTATCTTTGCTATAGATCTGCTGCCGATGCCAAAAAAGTCAACAGACTTGAAAAAGTGAGTATCTCGCAACCAATATGCATTAGTCATCATAGAAACTCCTAACATGGAAACTCTAATTAGGAATAGAAATATAAAAGTGACAAGAGAAAAGAAAAAGGTAATTGCCAAAATAAAAACTGAAAACTAGACTACCAAGAAAAGAAAAGTAAAATCTGATGTTAAAAGAGCTAAGAAGAGAGTTTTTCAAGACAAAGACATAAATAGTGACGGTAGTTCGTCTTACACCTGTGCGACGATAAAGATACTGATGCTTATGAGGACTTGGATAATATATGTATTATCTGTTAAAATTATGAATAAAATAATGATTATTGATACTCAGAGTGCTCAAGCTATGTGCTGAGGATTATATTTTCTACATATGCCTTAACAAAGCTTGACGGGTATCACAAACCTTGTGACAGGCGTTACCTACCATGGAGTTTAATACTAGTCAAATCTGTTTTTTTCTTAAATGTTGGTTATGCCAAAATTTTAATACCTATTGATCTCAATATGCTAGAAGACTATTTTATGTTTAATTATTATAAATTAATAAACAAATATTGATTCATAGTTGATTTGTGATTATTTCTGCTTAAGTGAACAGCAATACAAAATCTTACCCTATACAGAAAGGGAACCCAAATCAAAATCTAAGTAAACAATATAATAATAATAATGACATAGAAAAAATGCCAATTTACTCATAAACCGAATTTAAAATTATATATCTGCCCCCGACAAAAAAATCTACAAATATTAAATTAATAGTTTTCAATTATTTTTAATTTTCTAATGCAATTTTTGAAGCGGGTTTAAATTTTTTAGTAATTTATTAAAACTAAATGGTCTCTAAAAGAGACCATGTCATTTGTTTACCTAATATCAATTCATAATTCTTTTTGATTTAAAATGGCTCTAACGACTCCATTGATCTTTGTATAACTTTATTTCTATAAGTTTAATTTCTTGAAATTAATTAATGTCTACACTAAGTTTTCCTAACGATATTAAAAATGTAACGTAAAAAGCAACTTTCGAAAAAATGTTAAAAGTCTGGACAATTAAAAAATAATTAAATAAAAACAATTTTGGGAAAACTCCCACAATTGTTTATTAACTAAAATGGAAACAAACAAGATTTTAATAAAAACGTGATGATTAAAAATTGTGGAATATGCCAAAAAACATAAAGAAAATGTTTTTAAAAAGTCGCAATTAAAAGTTTTTAATTAACATGTGGGGGAAATTTAAAACGATTTTGATCCGAATTTTTATACTCCAAAAATTTAATTGCAATTTCAAATTTATCTGGTTTTGCGTCATTTTTCTCAAAGTTTACTAAACGCACCAATATTTTAAACGGCAAATTAAGTAAAAAAAAATGTTTTAAAGAATATGAATCAATTTTATTAGCCATCGGTCAGATTTCTTATTTCGTCACATATCTGGTCAACGAGATCACAGTTTTCTTTGTGATAAGTAACAAAAAATAATCAATTTTCGAAACTTAAGTTTATACGATTTTACCTTATGCTTGATACGAAACCGGTAATACCCGCATTTATAACGGAAGAATCGGAACCCCCCAAGTTATTCCGGTTCCCAACCAGTGCAGCATTTCCAAGCCCATTTCTTACACTGCAGACATTGCACCCCATTATCACTTGTTCGCGCATTTCCTTATATTTCAGCCCAATAAATACATAAATCGTCTGAAACCTCTTTTTTAACCGACTTCTAAAAGAAGGAGGTTCTCAATTCGTCGACTATGTATTTTTTTTTTATGTACGTACACCGATTACTCCGGAACGGCTACACCGATTTGAATGAAATTTTTACGTTATGTAAAGAAAGTAGCTGCGGTGGTCCCATATTTTTTTAGATGAAATTGGTGCAGTACAATCCAAGATGGCGCTTACAATATGGCGGCCAAAAAAATTAATTTTGTCCGATTTTCTCCAAAATTGGTATGGAGGAATTTTCGGGGTCGTACCCAACGAATCTGAAATTATTTTAAAAAAATTCAAAATGGCGGATCCAATATGGCGGACAAAAAAAATTTAATTTAGTCCGATTTTCTCCGAAATTGATATGGGGGAGTTTTCGAGGTTGCACAAAACGAATCTGATATTATTTTAAAAAAATTCAATATGGCGGATCCAATATGGCGGACGAAAAAATCAATTTTGTCCTATTTTCTCCAAAATTGGTATGGGGAAGTTTTCGGGGTCTCACATAAAGAATCTGAAATTATTTTTAAAAAACTCAATATGGCGGACAAAAAAAATCAATTTTGTCCGATTTTCACCAAAATTGGTACGGGAGAGTTTTCGGGGTCACACATGACAAATCTAAAATTATTTTTAAAAAATTCAATATGGCGTATCCAATATGGTGGATAAAAAATTAATTTATTTTCTTTAAAGAAGGTTTTGGGGCCTATATTACCAATCTAAAATTAATCTAAAATTTAAGATAGTGGATTCTCTATGACAGACTAAATATTCGTTTGACCCAATTTGATTGGTATTTGGAAAACTCTAAGAACTAAAGAATTTTTAGTGGTTCATTTTAGGGTGATTTACAACTTTGGATAAAATGGGTACTTTTTTGTCAGTTTGGAGTCATTGCGACGTACACTAATCTCGATTAGTACTTAGTTCAAATAATTTATGAATATCATAATGAATTCTAAAACTAAAAATAGAAAAATAAAATTTTTATAAAAAAATTGAACCGACTTCTAAAAGTGCGCTAAAAAGTGAAAAATAACCATAAATTTTTATATGAAATTGAACTTTTTGAAGTCGGCGCCAAATTATTTGTACACGAAATAAATAACTACTAATATATACAAATTATGGTAAGAACGCAATTACAAATAAAGCATTTTTAATCTGTTTATGCAAATCACATTTTGTCAGGTATTAAAATTTATGGTTATTTCTCACTTTTTAGCGCACTTTTAGAAGTCGGTTCAATTTTTTTATAAAAATTTTATTTTAAACTGACTTCTAAAAGAAGGAGGTTTTCAATTCGTCGACTATGTATTTTTTTTATATATGTACACCGTTACTCCGGAACGGCTGCACCGATTTGAATGAAATTTTTTAAAATTTGTTCAGGAAGTTGCTGGACGAAATTGGTTCAGAAAAATCCAAGATGGCGCTGACAACATGGCGGCCAAAAAATTTAATTTTGTACGATTTTCCCCAAAACTGGTGTGGGGGAGTTTTCAGGGTCGCACATAACCAATCCAAAATATTTTTGAAAAATTCAATATGGCGGACAAAAAGATCAATTTTGTCCGATTTTCTCCAGAATTGGTATGGGGGAATTTTCGGGGTCGTACACAACGAATTTGATATTATTTTTTAAAAATTCAATTGATATGGGGGAGTTTTCGGGGTCGCACATAACCTATCCAAAATATTTTTTAAAAATTTGATATGGCGGACAAAAAAATCAATTTTGTCCGATTTTCTCCAAAGTTGGCACAGGAAAGTTTTCGGGGTTACACATAACGAATCTAAAATTATTTTTAAAAAATTCAATATTTCGGATCCAATATGGCGGACGAAAGAATCAATTTTGTCCAGTTTTTTTCCAAAGTTGGTATGGGGAAGTTTTCGAAGTCGCACATAACGAATCTGAAATTACTTTTAAAAAAATTCCATATGGCGTATCTAAGATAGCGGATAAAAAATTAATTTAATCTGATTTTTTTCAAAATTTATATGGGGGAGTTTTTGGAATCGCACATTACAAATCTGAAATTATAAAAATAAATAAATATGGCGGGTCCAAGATGGCAGATTAAAGATTCTTCATCTCTCGATTTTGTCTAAAATCAGTATTGGGGATTTTTGTTAGTGTTAATTATGAATTTAAAATATTTTAATCTGGCGGATTCAATATGGCGTCCCTAAATTTTACATTTTTTGATTTTCTCTAAAACCGATATAGGGGGTTTTTGATGAAATTATGAATCTGAAAGTATTTTTTCAGGATTTAATACGGCGAATCCAATATAGTGGACTAAAAATTTCACATTTTTTGATTTTGTTCAAAGGTGGGACTGAATTGTTTTTGAGGATGTAAATAGCGAATACAAAATTATTTTAAGAAAATCTAATATGTCAGATGCAATATGAAGATCTAGAAATTTTAAGTTTTCTGATTTCATCCAAAATTGGTAATAGGGGGCTGTGAAGGGTTTAGATTTAAATTAGATTAAGACGTTAAAATATTTTTTTTTTGAAATTCTATATGGCGGATCCAATATGGTGGATTGAAAATATTACCTTATTCGGATTTTTTCAGATTTGGTATTAGTGGGTTTACGACTAAAGTTCTTTAAATATCGATCTTGTAAAGTTTTGGGGCCTATATAACCAATGTAAAATTAATTTGAAATTTAAGATAGTGAATTTCCTATGACTCTAATATTTGGATTCAGAGAATAAATTCCTGATCACTCATAGAGTTCTGCAGAGTTACTGTGTTAGCGTACGCAATCCCAAAAGGCTTTCCAAGTTGAAACGGGGTAACAATACGATTTGATTTATTACATGCCATGCCATTATTTCTTGGCTGTAATAGGTGCTTAATAAGCCCATGATGCTAACGACAAGGGGTTGTAAACAATGTGTGCAGTGGGGAAGAAAGCTGACTATGAGTGCTCCGTTCTATCGTGCTTTATCTATCATGGGAAGATTTTTAATGTCCGTTGTGTATTCATCTAGCAAAACTAGTACAGGGTCATTCTTAGTAGGTTTGCCGTTTGCCCTGCAGTGATTTAGTCAATAAACAAATATATCACAATATATCCATCGACTGGGATGACATATTGCGATAGTTCTAGGAGGTGCACCATCTAACAATTCAGCCATCATGCGGACAGCGGAAGTCAACTTTTACAGAAAGAACTTTAGATTCCTGTTTGGGGAATGTCGTAATCCCGGTTTCATCGACATTAAATATCTTCATTGGCTGAAATTTGTATTTGTCTTACAATTCAACCAACAGAGAAAAAAATTTTGAAACATTTACTCTGTTGAATCCCATTGCCCATGCAATAGAAGTAGATTCTGGAAGTCGTAAAGATAATTCCGGATGGCGACGAAAAAATTCATAAAGCCAATTCATTTCAACTAATTCGGTGTCTTTGTTAAAATTGTGATCGATACCATTTTTTCCGCCATTTTGAAGGCAAGATGTCGGAAATCCCTATATGTTAATCTGAATAATTAAGATTCAAAATCTTTTAGGTGCTGACACATTAATATTTCTTGCTCAGGTGTAAACACTGCTTTAAATCGACCTAGGCCTTTTTTAGAAGCTTCTTCGTTATTTTTATTTTTTCTATTCTTCTTAACTCTATCTTTCAGGGTCGATTGCATGACCGAAATTTTTCGAGCTGTGACGCGATAGCCACTACTACCCCATATTACTTCTAAAATCACATTTTTCATAGATTCCTCGTTCCATGATTGCCGATTTGTAAATCTTTTATAGTTTCTTAGCTCTTTGTGGTGAACTGTAACAAACAATAACACAAAATCACTACATAGTATAAAACAAAGTCGCTTTCTCTGTCCCTATGTCCCATTGTATGCTTAAATCTTTAAAACTACGCACTGGATTTTGATGCGGTTTTTTTCAATAGATAGAGTGATTCAAGAGGAAGGTTTATATGTATAATAACATCCATTAAATAGTGGAGAAATACTGTTATTTTTGAGGTTTCTAATGTGATGTCGTTAATTATCATATTTTTTTCCGCTTACATTGCAAACGCAGGCTGAACCCTACGAGATTTATCAAAATAATGTATTAATTATTTGTACACATTGAAAAGGTCTACAGAAAACTCCGCGATGGTATATGTCTATCTCTCATGGATATCCCACAATAACATTTTTTTGTCATTTACTTTTTACGACAAATAATGGCAAATTTTGAAGCGATTTTAACCAATACAGCATTAATCCTTATCCAATTAAATAGCTTAAATACATTGTTGATTTAATATAGATCTATATGGTCCTTTACAGCACAAGATTTAAATGAATATTTTCGAAGATATTACAGATTTAAAATTGCGGGAAGTAGCGCTTGCGGCGGTACTGGCCGACCGGGGCGGCGGCAGCGTGCCTATAAATAGCGCGTCGGAGGCCGATGTAATAATTGTTGTAAAAATAAAATAAATAGTCACAGTTTTTCTGTAGTGTATTTAGTATCAGCACTGCACCCGTGCGAAGCCGGGGCGGGTCGCTAGTATAATATAAAACAAAGAAAGAATGTCATCTGATAAATTGTACAAAACCGGGTACCACCCGGTTTTACCCCGTACAGTTTTACCCCAAACGCGCCTATGAGAAGAAAGGAAAAAAATAACGTAAAAATTCTATGCAAAAAAGATTTTAACCTTAATACATACTTAATATTTGCTAAAAAAAACAAATTCTATTTACTTTGACTTTATGAAATTATGGTACATTTATGAAATCCATCGAATATAAGATCAAATTTCCATAAACACTTTTTTCTCATTTATTTTTTAAACTAGCGACCCGCCCCGGCTTCGCACGGGTGCAATGCTGATACTAAATACACTACAGAAAAACTGTGACTATTTATTATATTTTTACAACAATTATTACATCGGCCTCCGACGCGCTATTTATAGGCACGCTGCCGCCGCCCCGGTCGGCCAGTACCGCCGCAAGCGCTACTTCCCGCAATTTTAAATCTGTAATACCTTCGAAAATATTCATTTAAATCTTGTGCTGTAAAGGACCATATAGATCTATATTAAATCAACAATGTATTTAAGCTATTTAATTGGATAAGGATGAATGCTGTATTGGTTAAAATCGCTTCAAAATTTGCCATTATTTGTCGTAAAAAGTAAATGACAAAAAAATGTTATTGTGGGATATCCATGAGAGATAGACATATACCATCGCGGAGTTTTCTGTAGACCTTTTCAATGTGTACAAATAATTAGTACATTATTTTGATAAATCTCGTAGGGTTCAGCCTGCGTTTGCAATGTAAGCGGAAAAAAATATGATAATTAACGACATCACATTAGAAACCTCAAAAATAACAGTATTTCTCCACTATTTAATGGATGTTATTATACATATAAACCTTCCTCTTGAATCACTCTATCTATTGAAAAAAACCGCATCAAAATCCGGTGCGTAGTTTTAAAGATTTAAGCATACAAAGGGACATAGGGACAGAGACAGCGACTTTGTTTTATACTATGTAGTGAAGCACGCATGAATGTCATTCAACTTTTGTTGACAAACTTATCAAGATAGCTGATTACAGTGGAAGAAGCGCGCGTAAATTTGAAATGCACTAGAAGGCAATACTGCCATGTCCCGATTTTACCTCCATACCCGGTTTTGGACATGATTATTTAGCGTATTCTGTGAAAACGCGAAGACTTAGCTATAGAACACCCTTATACCATTCGATAAGTATTAAAAAGATACATTTTCTACTAAGTTAAAAAGTATAGCGTTCTATTTAAATTAATCAAGTTATAGCCATTTAAAGTTCTTATTTGATTAGTCTTAATTTTTGGACACCCTGTATAATATAGCAAGTTTGTTATAACTGGGATATGAAATATGATTTATTGCTACATTTCACTGTAAATTTCGAGTACATAACTGATATTCTTCTTAAGTATTTGAAGCATGAAAATTGGTTTAGATTTTGACAAAATTCAAATTATTTAAAAACCCTTAAGGTTTAGGTACTATAAACCCCATTAATATATGCAGTTATTTTGATCGGAGAATTAAAAAATGCAATTATATACAGAGAGTTCCATTTAAAGAAACACAGCATTGACACTTTCAAAGCTTTTGAGACACCCTGTATAATATGAAAATAATTTTAAAAAGTAACTATATTAGACCCCCCATATATCCCAAAAGTAAAACTTTTTGAAAGTCACGTATTTTGGCCGCAATATTCCGTTCCGTATAGAGAGAATAACCCTATATATTATAGCTTCAACTATTTGATTTGCCACAAATTCTATAGGGTGATTCAAAAATCGATCAGGAAACTTAAGGGGGTGATTCTACTTGACAAAATAAGGGTAGAGCTTCATATAATTTTTTTTCAAAATGTCATTCGTTTTCGAGTTACAAGCCGTCCAAGTTCAAGTTTTTATTTTTTGTTTTTTGAATTACTCGCTTACAGGAAAACCGATTTAACTAATATTTGAAAGATAGGCTAAGTCTTCTGCGCTTCATCATTTTAGTAACAATTCACATTGATTGTTTGCCGCTAGAGGGCACTTTACCTACATTGAAAATGGTTTTTTTGTCATAATTTTTTAGTGTTGACAGCTACAGTAGTTTTTGGCATAATTTCTGAAAGACTGATGCCAGGCCTTTAAAAAAGGTGCTCTTTATTTACATCGCTAAACCCAACGGTTTAGACGTAAATCACCCTTAAAAATTAAGTGGTAAATTTACTTTTCTCATTTCATTACCACCAGCTACCAGGTAAATAGCTATCAAAGTATACTAGAGCTGTCAGTTTAACATCAAATAAATTCGCTTTTTAAACTATTTAATTTATAATCTTAAAATAACTAATAATGGCTAATCACCAATATTCAAATATCGAATATTGTGATATCCATTTTTGTTATGGAAAAGCAAATGGTAATGCAGAGTTGGCAAGAAGATATTATATGGAGAGTTATCCGGAAAGAAATATCCCTCATGCTCAAACATTTTCCAGTGTGCACAGGAGGCTTGCGGAATGTGGTTCCTTTAAAAGTTATAATGGAAATAGGGAAAGACCTAGAACTGCTAGAAACGTGCAACAAGAAGAAAGAGTGCTTGAAATTATTGAAGATAATCCAGGTATTAGTACTAGAAAAATTGGGAATGAAGTGCGGCTCTGTCAGGCTAGTTCATGGAGGATACTAAGAGAAGAACAACTCTACCCGTTTCATTCAAAAAAGGTGCAGGCTCTTTATGACGATGATCGGCCGAGACGGTTGGAAATGTGTAATCAGATCCTAGCTAAGTATGAACACGATAATCGATTAATTGGCGTCATATTATTCACTGACGAAGCTGGTTTCACTCGTGATGGCATAACAAATCTACACAACATCCACACATATGGTTACGAGAACCCAAACAATGTGGTAGAAACGAAACATCAGCGTAGATTTTCACTAAATGTGTGGGCAGGGATAATAGGAGATTACCTTATTGGTCCTCATTTCTTTGATGGCCCATTAACTGGTGACGTATACTTAGATTTTATCCAAAATCGTCTCCCATTGTATCTGGAAGATGTGCCATTGGAAGTAAGGGCCAACATGTGGATCCTCCAAGACGGAGCTCCGCCCCACTTTAGTATACGTGTCCGACAGTATTTGAATGCAACGTATCCTGAGCGATGGATAGGACGAAGTGGACCATTGGCATGGGCAGCGAGGTCACCAGACCTTAATCCTATGGATTTTTTCTTTTGGAGTCATTTGAAACAATTGGTGTACGATATTCCAGTAATCAACGTCGAGGATCTTCGCTTCAGGATAATCGAAAAGTGCCAAATTATTAAAGAAACACCAGCAATTTTTCATCGAGTTAGGCGACATTTTTTGAAGAGTGTTAGGAAATGTATGGAAGAAAATGGGGGACATTTTGAGAATCTTTTTTAGTTTGTTTAGCACTGTTTCATTAATTTTTATCAATTAAATGTATATCGCAATAATCCATAATATGAATATTTACTGATTAGCCATTATTAGTTATTTTAAGATTATAAATTAAATAGTTTAAAAAGCGAATTTATTTGATGTTAAACTGACAGCTCTAGTATACTTTGATAGCTATTTACCTGGTAGCTGGTGGTAATGAAATGAGAAAAGTAAATTTACCACTTAATTTTTAAGGGTGATTTACGTCTAAACCGTTGGGATTAGCGATGTAAATAAAGAGCACCTTTTTTAAAGGCCTGGCATCAGTCTTTCAGAAATTATGCCAAAAACTACTGTAGCTGTCAACACTAAAAAATTATGACAAAAAAACAATTTTCAATGTAGGTAAAGTGCCCTCTAGCGGCAAACAATCAATGTGAATTGTTACTAAAATGATGAAGCGCAGAAGACTTAGCCTATCTTTCAAATATTAGTCAAATCGGTTTTCCTGTAAGCGAGTAATTCAAAAAACAAAAAATAAAAACTTGAACTTGGACGGCTTGTAACTCGAAAACGAATGACATTTTGAAAAAAAATTATATGAAGCTCTACCCTTATTTTGTCAAGTAGAATCACCCCCTTAAGTTTCGTGATCGATTTTTGAATCACCCTGTATATAGCCAGTGACACTCATGATGTTAAAACAAATTCAAGTTCTTTGGGAAATTACAGAAGCAGGCATGAATAATGTACACGACGGTGAAATACATTACCCTCCTTTTAGGTTTCCTCGCAGTCGAGTAGAAACAGAGCGATAATAACTGATAAATTCTTATCAGGAGGTCTTGGTAGTCGAACAACTGACTTTTCATCTCGCGCGCTTGCGTTATCTTAAAGCCAATTCCAGGCAATTTAAAGAAAACTCGTAGGAAAATATTTAATTAAATTTCCTCTCCTATGGAAATTAAGTTTTCATTTAATAACGCGAAGACAATGGGAGAGATAAATACTTGACCTAGTTCTCTGTTAGTAAAGTAAATACCCGTAAACCTAAATTAGAATTGCCGTCTTTGAAATCGTCATTTGAAACTGTAATTGTGGTCTTAATGAGGCAGGAAACGAGCAGTCAGACATTACTATCTGCTACAAAAGAATTTTAAAACCTATTAAAGAGTAGAAAATATTGCATACATTTTTAACTAGTAATTTCACCTATTTTTGTCTTGTTAAAGTAAGACTGGTCGCTTTATTTTAATTAGGACAGTGAATAAGCGAGGTCAAACTTTCAACTTTGAAAGCAATTTTCTCAGAAACTGTTTAATGCACAGATGGGGGGTTTAAATTTCAAGGCAATAATTCGTAAAAAAAAAAATAATTTTCTTTACAATATAAAAATTTATAATTTTTGCCAAAAAAAGTTATATCTCGATTGCTAGTCGCGCTATTTATAACTTTAATTAAACGAATCGCTATGTTTTTCAATTATATACAACTTTTGTATAAAACATTTTTTCATACAACCTATGGTTTTTGAGATAGACGGAAAAAATCGAAAAAGTAACTATTTTTGGACCGCCATTTTTGTTAGCAGAAAGTCACCAATCTTACTTTCGATGTATGTTTTAAAGAATGCCAAAATACACCCTTTACAACAATAAAATTGCATGTCGCTTTTTTTCTACGATCAAACTCTAATTTCCATTGGCTATTTCGCGTTACAAATACAGGTCTAAAATTCATATACTGTGATGCCCCGAGACTACTTTTATTTTTCAAAGAAGTTAATAAATTAAAAATACTAAAAATGTTTAAAAAAGTAAAAGATATCTAAATTTATAAAAGAAAAGGTCGGATTAAAATCTATTTTATTTGAAAATAAATAAAAAAATTAATATGTTGAAAAATAGTACAAATATTTACTTTAAAATTCAACAAAAAAAAAACTTTATTAAATTTAAAATATTAAAAGCAAATTATTTTTCTTTACCTAAGACGAAAGCATAATAATCCCTATCCATAAAAACCAAGTGCTCCAACTATAGAAGAATCTCCCTACTTAACACGGCATACAAAATCTTATGGAATATCCTATTAAGTAGACTAACGCCTTTTGTAGAAAATTTCCTAGGGGAATACCAAGCCGGATTCAGGAAAAATAAATCGACTATAGATCAGATCTTTACTAGAGGACAGCTACTTGAAAAAGAATGGGAATTTATTAGAACTATCCACAATCTTTTCATCGACTTCCGACAAGCATACGACAGCATTAAAAGGGGTCAACTGTGGAATGCAATGGCAGAATTTTCGATTCCAATAAAACTGATCCACCTCGCCAAATTATGCGTAAATAGCTGTAGATCCAGGGTACGAATAGGTAACCAACTCTCAGAATCGTTTGAAATAAACAGTAGGCTAAAACAAGGAGACGCACTGTCGCCCCTCCTCTTTAATATAATCATGGAAAAAGTGGTGAGAACAACACAAATTAGAACAGAACTAATAACAGTAAATGGACCAAAATTACTACTAGCATACGCGGACGACATTGGTATTGTTGGAAACACCGTCACCAATGTAAAGGAAACTTTCAACAAAATAGAGATAGAGGCAAGGAAAACCGGTCTAATGGTCATTGAGGAGAAAACCAAATACATGTGCATAAACAGACAAAAGAATCGACATAGAATAGGACAAAATGTAACGATAGACACATATAACTTTGAAAGAGTGGGGCGTTTTAAATATCTCGGAGCGACAATCACCGCAGATAACGATATCACAGAGGAGATAAAAGGAAGAATTCAGGCAGCAAACAGATGTTTGTATAGTCTCAACAACACCATCAAATCCAAGAAGCTAACACGAACCTCAAAAATCAGGATATATAGAACAGTGATTTGACCAGTGCTCATGTATGGCTGTAAGACGTGGACGCTGACAATAGCAATGGAAATGAAACTTAGATGTTTTGAGAGGAAAATCCTTAAAAGGATTTTCGGACACTATCACGACCCCAATACTAATCAATACCGAATAAGAACAAATGCCGAGGTCAAACAGATATATAACGCTAGCGACATCGTACAAGAAATTAAATCCCAACGCCTAAGATGGGCTGGCCATGTCCATAGGCTCCCTAATAACGGCCTTACCAAGTTAATTTGGGAGGACGCCCCGACAGGGAAAAGACCCTTAGGACGCCCAAGAATGCGATGGAGAGATAACATATGGTCAGATTTAAGAACAATGGGGTTGCCCACTGACCCAACTATCATGGACGACCGTGTGAGATGGAAGCAAGTTGTGCAGTCAGCCAAGACCCACCCTGGGTTGTATGGCTACTAAAGAAAGAAAGAAGAAAGACCAAGCAAATTTTATCACAGTCGCGCACTTCTTGTTTCGACTCGAAACTATATTCGAATAAAATATAAAATAAAGAATCTAAATCAAAACCACGAGATATATGACGTATTTTGTTCTGGAACGCTGAAAACTAAGTAGGCCACGAAGGGAACGTCCGTGTGCTGACGTCGAAAATCACGAGTTTTGGGTAAAAAACTACTATTTCAACATATAGAGTATCGATCATGCGACTTTTTTCTTGGAAAAGTAGGCCGAGAAAGGAATGTCGGTTTGCTGACGTCGGATCACGAGGTTGAGGTATAAAACCCACATCACGCGACTTTTTCGTGGAAAACAAGTAGATTCGGAAAATCCCGATTTCTGCCAAGACATAACGGCAAATGTTGTTTAAATACGAGGCATCTCGCTATGAAAAAGAACAGTGAAGAACAAGAGTTTAAAACGGTTAGTTGAAACAGTTAGTTAAAGAGTTAGTTCAAAAAGTACTTAGACAGTGTCAGTAGAGTGTTTCGCAGTACGGTGAAAAAAAAAATGTTTTAAATACGGTTTTAAATTTAATTCTCCCAGTAAAAATTGAAAGTGTGTTTTGTAGTCCAATAAACAGTTTACGCGGGGTTTTAAAATGAGGTAAACCAAATTTTTAGCTCGCCCTACGTAGCCGCGACGTGTAGGTAAGAGAAATGCGGACTATAAAACGTAGTAACTAGTACGAAAGTGAGCGTTTTGTCTAATTTTAATTTTGTTAAAAACAAAATAGAAAACACTTTATAGTTGCTCTCTAATTAAGTTAAATTATCGTTGATTTCTTTTTGTAAACTAGTGCCGCTCGTACATAATTTTAATAAAACTTAATCTAAAAAGGCTATCAGTGTTTTAATGGTAAGAAAACAGTTATAAAGAAGTTCAAGGCAGTAGTAAGTAATCTAGGACCTCGTCTCGCTCTCCCTTATTGACTGAAAACGCTCTAGCCCCTCAGGAGGTTGGAAAAACCATATGAAAAAAAAAGATAAAAGAGGGGCTAGGCGTTTACAATACACTCGAATTTGCACTTGAAAACTACAAACTCCGATATCCTAAGTAGCACTATCAGAAGCTGCTGCTTTTGCAAGAATTTGTATGCCTTTTATAGCTTTACTAAACCACGCCCAGTCTCTTAACATAAGACAAATACATGCTTAGTATGATTTAGTAAAACTACATGCTTGTAGTCCCTTTAGATACAGCTTAAAAAAATTTTCAATTTCACTTAAAAACGGCTAAAGATAGCTACTAGCAGAAACGTCGTGATAATTAAAAGAAAATACTGAAAATGGAAGTCAAACATAAATCTACTACTTCTCAGGAATGAGTTATTTTTCAGCGAGTAGGTAGAAGACTGGCATCATTTATTAAATAGTAGCATTACCTTTTTCTTCAAATAAAAAAATTAATGTAACTTAAAAAATTCGGAGGAGTCCATAAATGTAAAGAATTACAAACTAAAAAAGTAAATTACCTGTATTTCTCTCCCTAAATATATCTTAATACTTCAGGAAATTATTTACATCCTACATTTTCGGGTGGGATCATGGCCTCAGTATAAAGCCTACATCATTTTTTATTTTTGTAGCTACGATATTTTACCTCATTCGATTTCCTTTTCCCATTTCCATTCATAAGACATATCTTTAAAGTGTGGCATATTTCTGTATACAGTTGTTATACAGGGAGGTCGATATAAAATATGAAATTTTTTTACAATACTTTAGGCAAACTTCCTGTTATAAAAGTGTTTGACTTTCTTTTCATCGGATCTATTTTAAAACAGGTTCAAAATAATACTTAGATTATAAATGGGCCCTTAAGACCTCGTTCGATTTTTCCTTTTTAAATTCTTAATTTCAAATACATTTTGGGAAATTACTCCAAATATTATTTGACCTTTGTTTAAAGTATCCTCACAGAAGATAAAAAAGGCTAAGCCTCCCGATACATTTTTGGGGAAATAACCCTAAGGCAAGAATAAAAATTGCATAATTATTACAAAATCTTATTTAAAATAATAGTCATTTTTAGAGGTGTAAAAGTAACGAAAAAAAGCGTACCCGTATGTATTCGTTACTATAACAATTAGTACTAGTTACTATCGTATCGTTACGTTACTCGTTACTTCTGATACCTCATAACATGAAATTGTAAAAAAAATACTTAGGTATACATTACATACTAAGCCGCGTAAGGTGCATTTTTTCACTTTTCCGTATTTTGAACCAGAGTTGTGTTTAAGTTATTCTAAATTTAGTTTGATTTAATAGGTAAAGTGTAGAACTACAAGAACTGTTGACGGAATCTACTAAATTTGCAATGGATTTACTGTTTTGAAAATTTTAACCGTGAACTTATGTTGTATCACAATAACATCGCAATCCATTATGCATCGATTATAGTGAAAAAGCAACAAATAGGTGTCGAAAATTATTTATTGACAACAAAATTTAAACAACATTCTAACGATAAATTAACATGAAAATAGTTTTGCTTAGAATGAAATTAAACATAAAAAATTAAATAAAACATGTTTTAAACAAAATTAAAACAATAACAAAAATATTTTGTTCTTAGAATGAAATTAGACATAATAATAAAATAAAAACATATTTTAAACAAAACTAAAACAACAAAGAAAACCTTTTTTCTTAGAATGAATTTGAACCTAGAGTGCCGCAATTGCTATGGGCACTAATACTATATATTGTAAAAAAAAACATATTAAATAAAAACATTTTATGGCAGGAATCTCTGGTTCATATTTAAAAATAAAAATTTTTCCATTCGCTTTGGTTCAATAGAGCTGCGCCTCTCACTTAATATTTGGCCCGATTTGGAAAAAGTCCTTTCAGATGGTACCGATGTAGCTATCACTGATAAATATTTCTCAGCCAAGTTTGAGAGTTCGGGGTATATAATTGCCCGCGCCTGCCACCATTTCAAAGGACACTCATTTCGAGGAATAATGCGTTCTTCTAGATATTGCCTCATGGTAATTATGTTGCTGCTAACTATAGAGTTCGAAGCAGACGCTGACGTTGCCAAAGCGTCAAAATCTTTCCATATTGAGTCGTTATCAGCGTCGGTGTTGCCAGTAGATATAGCTAACATCGATTCGTTCTCGTTAGGTTCTATTGACTGCGTATGAAAGTTAAACTCGTTTTGCAGCTCAGTTTCCAATGCATCTTTGGCAGACTCATAACTTGATGCATCAAACCTACATGCCAGCTTCTTAAAACGCGGATCTAACAGTGCTGCTTTAGATAACACTGGGTGCCTGTAACAATTATTGAATCTTCTTTTAAATTCCGTTATTAATTTATTTGCCAAATTCTTTCCTGTATCTGTAATAATATTTGTATCTAAATTGTGAAAAATTCTAATCGTACTTTCTGTCAAAGCGAGGACTATTGAAACAGTCACTTTTTTTTCTGAAGACATTTCTTCAGTGAGTTGTTTGAATGGCTTCAGAATTTTTATTATTTCTGGCAGTGTCTGCCATTCGCCTTCCGAAAGATTTTCCACCGGATTGTGTAGGATTCCAAGAGACGCTTCTAAAGGTTCTTGAAGTGAACAAATCCTCTCAATCATGTCCAGGGTACTGTTCCATCTGGTCACTATGTCCATTTTAAGCTTCAATGGTTTTTGATTAGGCCTCAGCTGCTCCTGCATTGCAATTAGTTTTTTGGTAGCTATTGGACTCTTGTGGAAATGTTCCACGATGGCTTTTATTTTTTTTATCAGCTCCCCGAGTCCACAGTCCTGGAGTCCTGCACGCACCACTAAATTAAGAGTGTGAGCGATACACGGCAAATGTTCATAATTTGTTAATCGTATAGCCGCCTTCATGTTCGCTGCGTTATCTGTAACGCAGACAAATATTTTATTTTGTATGCTCCAATGGAAGAGCAACCTATACAGCTCATTTTTAATATATTCGGCCGTGTGTCGCTCATGACATTCAAAACATCCTAATAAAGCAGACTTCAACTCCCAATTTAATAAATAATGATTTGTTACAGCTTGGTAAGAAGTTGTTGCTCTTGAAGTTCTGCCATCCGTGGTGATCGATACATATTTTGCACTCTCCAATTCTTCTTTTATTTTTTTTTGGACTACTGAGTATTGAGCATCCAATAAAGTATAGCTTAATATGTATCTTGAAGGCATTTTGTAACCTGGTTCTAAATAATTAATTAGATCTTTAAAACCCGCGTCTTCAACTACAGAAAAAGGCTGAAGGTCTTTAACTATAATTTTAAAAATTAAATAATTAATTTTTTTTTCTCTTACTACACCTACTGGACGTTTAATAAAGACACTTAACTTCGTCTGCTGCGAATTGGTTTCATTTGTTTTAATTACAGGATTCGTAGATTCTGTACTTGCTGAAGTTGATGGTATAGGAGCTTCCAGAACAGTTGCATCTGACACGGAGCATGGAATGATGGTTTCATAGGTTGATCTGTGTTTTTTCATGAGATGCTTTTTCAAATTTGTAGTAGAGCCGCCTTTCACTGAATATAACGAATTACAAAGATCACATTTTGCCTTATCATCTTTAGTCTGCGTAAAAAAACCCCATAGTTTACTTCTTTTCTTATCCATTGTAGTACGTAAATTGAACTGTAAAATAAAAAAATAATAAGTGTAAATAATAATAAATCGAATATAAACAATTAACAATATTTGATAATTAACAGCTTTTGTTAACCAAAAAACAACTAAATCTCATTAGAGCGGCTTTATTATAATATCTCTTTTAAGATAAGAGCAAAAAATAACGTGAAAATACGCGATAATAAAAAAAAACATACATAGGTATTTCTAATTTCTAAAAAATACTTTCTTACCTTGTTTCTGTTCCAATCTCAAACTTTGTCTACACACACAATACCTTTAATAAACAGTAAATAACTCGGACGACGAATTTCCAAATTATACTTTTAATAAACAAACATCGTTCTTTGTAACGTACGTTTTTAAATTCACCGAATAAGTGCATGCATGAGTAAAACATACGATCGGCAAATGTTTCAATACACGCATCAATGGCACTTGCGTGATCTGAAACAGTGTTAGGTACCCATACTACGAAAAATGCGAGTAACGAAATGCATTCGCGTGTAACGTTTCGTTACTCGGTACTAGATAGCGCACCCGTTACTCAGTACCGAATACATACGGTTTGCTACAGCTCTAGTCATTTTTCCTTTTTTTATAATTAAATCCTAAAATGAGAATAACAATTTCGTATTTTATATGACGATAACTACACCATATGTATGCAAGAGAGGCTGCTTGTCCTTGCGATTCTGTTACTTAAATCATGAATTCTTTATATAGTACACGCCAAAGATTTTTAGGTATCAAAGAGAGGCAGCCTCTTATACCAACATCGGGAATAATAGCAGAACTCGTTATTTTCGTATGAAAACTACCAGAGCGGGGGGTTCAGCTTCAAATTGTTATCGACACGGGTGGTCCGTTTTTAAGTCTATGTTGAAATGTGTTTTTGAAGTTAGGCTTGTTTTGTAGTTTTTTGTGTTTGAGGATTTTAGTGTCCTTACAAGTACGTAAAAAAATGAGCCAATAGGAGAAAATTAAACAAAATACTGATATAGTTGATTAGCTGATAGGTAATAATAAGTTTTATTATTCTTCCAATTGCATTTAAAAGAATTATAGGTCTATTATGAAGAGTTTGGAAGGCCAAACCAATTGCCTCACGAAGTTCCACTATAGATTCATGTTGTGTTGTATACACTTGATTTTGCATTAAATCCCACAAAAAAAATCCTAAACGAAATGATCGGGAGATAGTGGGGGCCATCTCACTAGCCCATTACCTATCCGTCTTTGAAAATGTTATTGTCCAGAAATGGCCTTAACAGCCCAGAGTTGTGGCTCGGAGCGCCGTCTTGTTGAAGATAAATGGGATTGAAATGGGCCAATGGAACATTTTCAAACAATTCTGGAATAAATTCCTCAAGGATTTCTAGGTATCTACGTGCTATGAGACCCCTTCATACATCCTGTAGGCTGGGGTCCAAAATAAAACAGGAAACACCAACTATGAAGTGTTGTTTTCTGCACACCAATTCCTCGTGTTGGAATAATTCAAAATTCCCTCACTTGAAAAATAACATTCGTCAAATCAAATGACAAATTTGCCAAAAGGTTCGTCGATGCGAAGAACGCGATATGTCTTTGGGAAAAAAAAATATCGCGATGATACATAACCTCAAATATAGGCCAAAATCGCGTTTTTTGCACATTTGGGTTAGGATATTTAAAAAAATCTGATATGATAGAACCGGATGCGAATGCAGCGACTCAAAATCTACAAAAAATTACTATTTTTATTCAATGTACAAATTTCTCGTTGTGTTGTATTATTAAACATTTATAAATTAGGTTTGTTTATATATTTGTTTATAGCTAAAAACATGTCATAAGAGTATAATTCTGTACTACTATTTTTTACAAAAAAACAACTTAGAAATGTAAAATCCCAATATGTTTATTTTTATTTAAATTTGACAAATAGCTAAATGTCTTTTTTTTTGTTACCAAAACAACACCCTTTTTCACTTTTATATATTATGTATTCAAAGGAAATTTTGTTAAAAGACTTATTTACACTTTGTTTCACAAATATGCAAAAACACAAATGTTTTTCAAGTACAAAAAAATGGCAAAAAGCGAGATATACAAACCTAGGCCAGTACTGATTATTTGTAATTTTTCTAAGGTTTTTAAATTCCTGCTACATGACGTTATACTTTTCTTTGTTCAAAACCAGATGGCGTAGTAGCAACATGACTTTCTCAAGGGCCAATCCTTGTAAAATTTTTCTCTTGTAAGATTTTTGTTTCATTTGTTTGTTCTTCTTTTCTTTGACATTTTTTTTTTGGTATTGATTTATCATCTTTTCCAGTCTTATTGAGTTTCGCTATTTTTTTCTTTTCTTTATCCTCTAAAATTATTTTCATAGGAGTCGAAGTTAATATGGTAGCATGTTGTTTTCGCTTTCTTTGACCTGGCTTAGAAGATGGTGCAATAGTAGGATACCGGGGTTCTTTGCTCATCAACAAGTTGTTGGTTACAAGCAACTGCCAAAACAGATTTAGAGCATTGATCCTTGTTTGATGGTCCTGCCAAAGTAGATATATATCCTGAAATTATGTCCATACCATCAGACTGCGCATCTTCAAAATTCTGGACATTTGAATTTTGGTTTTCAGCGATTTGTTCAGATTCTTGTGCCATCAGTGACGCTGCCAGAAAATCTTGATCAGTGAAAACATTTGGGTTCAATGGGTAAATTCCCTTGGCTCGGAATCCAGATTCTGCTTTACTTATATTCGCAACTTGTACATATGCTTTGTTGAAAATATTTGCAACAACTTATGGAGTTATTTTAGACAGTAGATGTGTCTTCATGTGCCTGTTGCATTCATCCCTATAAGCAGCTTTCAGCGGCCTATAAAAAGACACATCCAGCGGCTGTGTTCTATGAGAACTGTGTGGTGAAATGGAAAGCATTGTGATGTTGTTTTCCTTGCAAAAATTAAAACCTCGGAGGGAAATATGACTGCTGTGATTGTCCAGAATTAACAACACAGGTGATTCTTGGGTAGGCTTTGCAAATGCTGCGAAATGTTTGAGCCAAGTAACAAATAAGTCTTCGTTTATCCAGCCATTTTTCGAGTTGGTATATAATGCACCAGCTGGTCCATCTTTTTCTAATAAAGGCGTCAATCTCTGTCTGGGAAAAATAAACATGGACGGTATAAAGTTTCCCGCTGCACTCATCGCACACTGTTATGTTGCTTCCTAGTTCGCCGCTTGTAACAGATCCAACTCTTCTTTGTCCTTTTTCGGCGAGCACTTTTCCTGGGTCTGTCACCGTGGTGATACCTGTTTCATCACAGTTGTAAATATTGTTGGGAATAAACTTATGATTTCCATTAAGTCGTCAAGTTTATCATAGAAATGTATTATTTCTTCTTTGTTGAAAGCAGAAATTCTGTTTAAGCTTGTCGTTTCAGCTTTGCGTATAGAAACTGAAGGATTGCGTCTCATAAAGAGGTGTACCCAATCCAATCCAGCTGTTTTACTGCTTTCATCAAAATTGTTTTTGATATTGTTGAGCTCAGCATATTTATAAACAAGTTTACGCAAATCTGCGACATTGAGTCCATAGTATAGCGAGCCCAGCAACTTAACTTGTTCAGCAATTTTAGCTTCCTGCTGTTGGGTGAAAACGGGCTTGCGACCTAGTCTTGGGTTGCTCATGTTTTCATTTTTTAGGCGATCTCTTAAAGTAGTGAATGGTATGTTATATTGTTTTGCAGCTTTTCTTTTGGACATACCTCCTTCAATCGCAGTTTTAGCAGATTGAAGGTCGTCTTCGGTCCAAGCCGCTTTAGCGGTGGTCCTTTGACGATTTCTTGGCATATCTACAACAATAAAAAAATAAGTCACTAAGGGGTAATGGCGCTCAGGTGAGCGGTATATCCCCAAACGGTCATTTTGTAATTAATTTGAAAATTTTAAAAAATCACACACAATTGTTGAAAATTGATTGCATTATCATAAAATAGAATGGCTTTATTATCAGAAAAGTAAAATTAATAATTAAATAAGCATAAAGTTTTGGACTTACCGACAAAAAACACCTAACCGAAAATTAGATCAGCGCACCCGCAAACAAAGAAACGTACTTCACGATCGCATGACGCGAGCTGACTGTCCTTTTGCATCGCTGTCTGTTAGCGGCCCCCTCCCCCCGCGCTTCATGCGACGTCGCGTGTTGCTACGTCCCATTTTGACAGAGTTATAGAGGTGAGCGCCATTACCCAGTGAGCGACATTACCCCTGGTTACCCTAATATGTTACCCTTCACAATCGAAACGTTTCACTTGACAGAAAGGTAGGAAGTTAATATTCCTTATATCCTATAAACATATGAATAGCATCAAAACCGCATAGTCCTAGTTTTAAACCAGTTTTTCCCAATATACCACAGGAAATTTTATAAATGCGCAGTGCAAAATATTGTCACGTGTAGTCTAGACTAATTAATTACAGCTAAGACAAAAACATTCGGGCCCATAAAAAAAATCATATTGTAAGTCCAACCGAAAACGTGAACTTGTTTTCAGCAATTATCTTCCCACTCCATAGAAACTTGATTTATAACTTGGCTGCTGAAGCTGAAGCTAGCGGAGGTTTTTATTTAAAGACCCTTTAGCTTGCAAAACTCTAAGCTAACAAAGGATGGGTAAATAAAATAAGCAAGAGAGCATTACATAGATCAGCGTTTCGTTATAACTAAAGTAGTCTTGAGCGGGAGCTGAATTTTTAAACACTCGTGAATAATTTAACGAAAGGCAAAGTGCATTAGCTAATGTCGAGGAAAATGTATTAAAAGCTGTTGCAGATACTCATGCGGATAATGCTACTGGAAGCAAAATGGCGCCAAGGTATAAAAAACTATTTTGTTCATTTGATAAAAAAAAACTGACTTTTTTATTATTATGATGCTTCAAACACTGTCATTTATAAAAGTTTTTTGGTATAAGATTTAATATAAGGGAAAAATAAACAATTTCTACGATATTGCAAACTACATTTTCAAAAATAGTTATTTTATGAAGTTACCTTATACAGGGTCGAAAACAAATATATTTTGTATCACATGTGACCTAGTTTTAATAGCCCTATTTGGATTTTGTAGAAAAACGCACATTTAATTTGGCGATACTTTAAACAAAATAAAGGTGTTTTTTATAGAAGTATAGAACTTTAAGTTGGCAACACTTTTTTAACTGGCGGCGATTTTGTCAGCTGTCAAGTGATTTATGTTTAGTTTGGTTTGGCATTTCAACATGAATAGACTGACGCCTGAACAACGCTTCCAAATTGTGCAAATTTATTTTGAAAATCATGGTTCTGTTCGAAATACGTATCGCGCACTAAGTCCATTTTACGGTCAACATAATCGTCCATCAGAGCAATTAATTCGATTAACTATGGGACGTTTTTGCACCACGTTTACTCTAAATGATAATACGCATCCACAGAGACGTCCTACAGTGCGTACAGAAGAAGTCATTGCTGCTGTAGAGCGTAGCGTAGAGGAAGACCCGAATCAGTCTATCCGCCATCGTGCACAGGAATTGGATATGTGTCCATTCACTTTATGGAAGATTTTGCGGAAAGATTTTGGTTTGCGTGCTTACAAAATCCAACTCGTGCAAGAATTGAAGCCACACGATCATCTAGCAAGGCGTAGATTCGGTGAATGGGCCCAAAACAAGATTGCCGTTGATCCCGATTTTCATAAGCGAATTTTGTTTAGCGATGAAGCTCACTTTTGTTTGAATGGATACGTCAATAAACAAAACTGCCGTATTTGGAGTGATGATAATCCTCAAGTGAATGTTGAAACACCGTTACATCCAGAAAAAACTGACTGTTTGGTGTGCTTTATGGGCTGGTGGAATCATTGGTCCGTACTTCTTTAAAAACGATGCTGGTCAGAACGTTACAGTCAATGGTGACCGCTATAGAGCCATGATTACTGACTTTTTCGTTCATCAATTGAACAACCATGATGTGCAGGAGCTGTGGTTTCAACAAGACGGCGCAACATGTCACACAACTCGTGCCATAATTGATTTATTGAAGGAAACGTTTGGTAACCGCATAGTTTCACGTTTCGGACCCGTGAATTGGCCTCCAAGATCGTGAGACTTAACGCCGCTAGACTATTTTCTGTGGGGATATGTGAAGTCGCTAGTCTACACCGATAAGCCCGAAACGATTGATCACTTGGAGGACAACATTCGCCGCGTTATTGCCGATAGACGGCCACAAATGTTGGAAAAAGTCATCGAAAATGGGACCTCCAGATTAGACTACGTCCGAGCCAGCCGTGGCGGTCATATGCCAGAAGGCATATTTAAATTATAATGCCAGAAGGTTATCTTTCGAATATTGTAAATTTCATGTCAATTTAAAAAATTCATCTTTGTTTTATTCCATTTAAAAGTCCTATACCTCTATAAAAAAACACCCTTTATATGTGGAATGAAGCATTGTCAAAACTAATAAGTTTTATGTAGGTTGCGTAGAGTCTTATTTTGCAACCGTGGTACAATTTACAAAAAAAATTGGTAAAAAAATCTAAATTATCTTATGCAACTGAAATTTTGCTTATAGGCTAAAAATTGCATTTAGAATAATTTTTTCGATATTTTGCGATATAATCCCACTTTTGAATTAATCGACATGGTATGGCGAAGTTGTCTCAGAGAGTTAGCAAAAAAGAGGCGTCTTTCAGGATCAACATTCGAACCTCTTTTGTATATTCTTTATACAAATGAATTGTCTGAAATCTTTCAGGAGCAGACTATACTATATGGTGAGGATACCATACTTATATACAGGGTGAGTCAACGATTGGATGAAGTAGGTTTGTGCCTTTTCGGTGAAATTAACAAAGAAACTATATTTATGTTTGATACAGTTTATTTTTACGCAGATTTTAAAAATATTTAGGACTCTACAGGGTGAGCCAAAAAACTAGGACAGCATAAAGTTTTATTTTTTTAAATAGAACACCCTATCGTATTTTCGATTTAGCTTATAATTTTAAATCTTTTTTATTAAGGGTTTACTATAACAAAACTTTATAGTTTCTGAGATAATTAAGTTTAAAGAAAAAAAGTCACATTTTCAAGCATCAATTCAATCCTAAATAACGTTTTCAATTTTGCGACAAATATATTCAAATTTGGAATTTAGAAAGGCCAAGGACAAGTTAACATAATTTTTACCTAATATTTGCAATAAAAGCTACAGGGGGTTGAACACATCGGCTCAAATTTGAACAAGTTTAAATGAATAAATATCTTTTTTTTTAAATGGTACACCCTGTATATTTTTATGTTATTTAATAGAGTAATAAAAACCCTAAAAGTTTTGTTCAATATATTCTATGCCTATTTATAATAGTTTTTGAGATATTTCAGTTTTTCTTATTTTCCATACTTTTTTACAGAAATAGTCTTCATTATCATAGTAGCCATGGTAAAAACAATGTAAAAGAACATTTTTCTGTGTGTCAAATTTGTAACCGCAATCGCTTCTTTTGGTTTTTATGTAGTGTAGTTTGGTTTTTTTTGCATTCATCTTATATTGTAAAATGAATTTTCCAAAGAATGAGTTAATAGATATGATTTATACGATTAGCGGTGGATTGTGATGTTTCACATAATGCTGCTAACTGACGGCTACCAATATAAGGATTTTCTTGAACATTTAACAATACTTGTAGTTCTTTTTCTTCATTAGTTACTGGTTTGTTAACCACTTTACGTTTTGGATAATCAACAGTACCAGAAGAATCAAATCTTTGCATTAAGTTTTGAAAAGTATGGGTATTAGGCTGGCGTCGATCAGGATACTTCATTTTGTAAATTCTTTGAGCAAGAAGGCAATTTTTTTGAGCCTTTCCTATTGTATAAATCATATCTATTAACTCATTCTTTGGAAAATTCATTTTACAATATAAGATGAATGCAAAAAAAAACCAAACTACACTACATAAAAACCAAAAGAAGCGATTGCGGTTATAAATTTGACACACAGAAAAATGTTCTTTTACATTGTTTTTGCCATGGCTACTATGATAATGAAGACTATTTCTGTAAAAAAGTATGGAAAATAAGAAAAACTGAAATATCTCAAAAACTATTATAAATAGGTATAGGATATATTGAACAAAACTTTTAGGGTTTTTATTACTCTATTAAATAACATGAAAATATACAGGGTGTACCATTTAAAAAAAAAAGATATTTATTCATTTAAAGTTGTTCAAATTTGAGCCGATGTGTTCAACACCCTGTAGCTTTTATTGCAAATATTAGGTAAAAATTATGTTAACTTGTCCTTGGCCTTGCTAAATTCCAAATTTGAATAATTTGTCACAAAATTGAAAACGTTATTTAGGATTGAATTGATACTTGAAAATGTGACTTTTTTTCTTTAAACTTAATTATCTCAGAAACTATAAAGTTTTGTTATAGTAAACCCTTAATAAAAAAGATTTAAAATTATAAGCTAAATCGAAAATATGATTCGTAAATAGGGTGTTCTATTTAAAAAAATACAACTTTATGCTGTCCTAGTTTTTTGGCTCACCCTGTAGAGTCCTAAATATTTTTAAAATCTGCGTAAAAATAAACTGTATCAAACAATAAATATAGTTTCTTTGTAAATTTCACCGAAAAGGCACAAACTTACTTCATCCAATCGTTGACTCACCTTGTACAGTAAAGATACGACAGAAATATTATCGGTAAGATTATGTTTGGCAACAGATTAAATACCAATTTACATCATCACATAAGAATAAAACAATAATATTAGTAGATAGCGTTATTTTGGAACTAGACTTAGATAGAAGGTTAGACTGGTGGACCCATAGAAGCATTGCTACTAAAATATATCAGTATTATTTTGCATTAAGAATTATTTCAGAAAAAGTTAGAATCGATGCAGCTCTGTTAGCATACCATGAATTTGTATGGTCCAGACTCAAATATGGTCTAATATTTTAGGAAAATTCATGTGTTGTGAATAACGGATAGTTGTAATAATCTCTTTGGTCATAACAATATTTTGATAGATGTAGGTACGCACATTTTAGATTTGGCAATTTTTATTGTTGATAACAAAGATATATTTAAATATAGCTATATCACTAGAAATAAAACAAACCAGCCTGCTGATAAATATAACTTTAATATTTTGCAGGAAAATTTCAAATTTTCTATCATAAAATTTTTAATCGTCTACTTAAAAATGTATATATGCTCTAAAGAAATAAATTAAAGTGTGTTATAAAGAAATTTTTGTATAAGAAAGCCTTCTATACATTATGTGAGTTTTACGACAGTGATAAAAGCAGCTTCTTTTCTAATAGTACTTTTTAAGTTTTGATCGTTTGTTTTTCTTATATTACTATGTCAGTATTAATTATATATATATATATATATATATATATATATATATATATATATATATATATATATGTGTTTATACGGCTTTCACGGATTCCTCCGTGTGTGATGCATTAGCAGTGGTTATATCCACACTATGCTGTTGTAGTGCTGAAATCACATTCAGCAAACGTACAACTATATGCAACTCCGTATATAAGTGAAGTAAAATGCGAAACAGTGAATGCAAACTTCGCTCCATCATATCCTTTCTGTGTTAGATGTTGCACAGTTAGAATAAATTGTAATAAAACACAATTCATCCTATTTCACCACCATCGAGATGGCCTACCTGTACCACCATACCGAGAAGAAAGTCAAAGCTTACCCTCCGCGCCACAGTGATATGGCAGAGATACATGTTTCGTCTCTCACTAGACTCATCAGGGTACCGACATGCACCTGGCTGTGCAAAGGACAGATCGGAAGGAAGCATGCAACACTGAACGCGGCTTCGCCGACCTCTCGTCGGATGGCTTATATATGTTTATACGGCTTTCACGGATTCCTCCGTGTGAGATGCATTAGCAGTGGTTATATCCACACTATGCTGTTGTAGTGCACAGCCGGGTGCATGTCGGTACCCTGATGAGTCTAGTAGAGACGAAACATGTATCTCTGCTGTATCACTGTGGCGGGGAGGGTAACCTTTGACTTTCTTCTCGGTATGGTGGTACAGGTAGGCCATCTCGATGGTGGTGGAATAGGATGAATTGTGTTTTATTACAATTTATTCTAACTGTGCAACATCTAACACAGAAAGGATATGATGGAGCGAAGTTTGCATTCACTGTTTCGCATTTTACTTCACATATATATATATATATATATATATATATATATATATATATATATATATATATATATATATATATGATTTTCTTGAACCGTTAATATTTATTTTTATTTTTGATTTTTTCTTGGGATTAGGTTCATATTTAAAATACAGTTTTCATTGCTCTGACGTTTCGTTCTTTATTTAGAACATTTTCAAAAATAATCGTCTTAAGATTTCGTTAAAACTATCGCTAACACAAACAAACCACCTTGGTCAGCGACATTTGGCAGAGCAGTAGAACAATCGTGATTCCTTCTACACCCAGATTGAGTTTCAGACAGTATTCGGTTAACCTCCACGTGCTTTGTAAGTTGTCCATTAATTATTTTTCTAAAATTGACCTACAGGGCAAAACACTAATGGGAGGAAGATCCCGAAGTTCACGGGGACCACTAACTTTTGGCAATGGCACGACCAGAACCCTCTTCCAGCATTCTCGATAAACAGAATTTAATAGACATGCATTCAATACATGTGTTAGGTAGGGCAGGATGAAAGGACAGCAGAAATCCACCAAATCAATGATCGTGACCCTTCGCTTTAGACTTTATTTTCGGGATTATCTTCTCCACCTTCAACTCTGTTACTCCTATAAATTTAAATTTTAGTTACATCATCTTTCACACTATTTTCATAAAATTTTAAAAGTTCATTATTATGTCCCCTGAATCTGATATAGAAGATCTAAAAATTCTATTTATTAAATTAGGATCCTTTGTTTCTACTAAATATACATATATATATATATATATATATATATATATATATATATATATATATATATATATATATATATATATATATATATATATATATATATAGTAGCTTAAAAATTAGACCGTCTTTATAATTCGTATTATTGCACATAGTCATTACACCAAGTGGTTAAAAATAATCCATCTGTCTGATACACGTCGCCTGGTAGACGATAATTCTGCTTATGTACGTTACTTGTATAACCCATGAAAGTTGCCAATTGTTTTATGTCATTCGGTGACATATTGAAAATTTGTGTTAATGCGGCCAAATGTTTTCTTAGCCGTCTTGAAGTTATCGCACCAGGATTTTTTAAATCGCTTAATTTTGTATGTTTCTTCCTAATTTGGTTGTATTTAGTTTTAGAAATAAGTAAATGTTCGAGTTTTTGACAAAATTGGGTCTTAAATCTATTAAAACTTTAGTGTTCTCTTGTAAATCTTTATTGAATATTACAGGCACACCATATCCCCGTTTGCCGCATATCACTACACGTTTAAATTTTGTTAGTAAAATTTTTTCTGTTGTTATCATTGCATCATTAAATTCTTCATAACTCTGATGAACAGTAGCATTTTTGTAAACATGGAGAAGCATTCGTTGCATTTTTCCCACTCTTTTTCGATTTAGCAATAGAATTTGGCAAACTATTGTCTCCATAAGTAACTTGTATGCTTTACATTTTTTTCATTTTATTTAAGTAGTTTCAAAGTTTTATTGGCTTTTTGTAAGAGATATTTTCTAAAACATTTACGATCTGTTGCTAAAGGTAAAATTGTATATTTGTTGCATTTTTTTGTACTTAAATCAGAAGCAGCTACTGTAAATACCTCAAATTTCCAAGAATCTTCTAACAGTTGTTTAAAATTTTTAAAATTTGCTTCCATTTCTGCTGTGGAATTGTGATATTTTTGCTTTAAAGTACATCAAATATTGCAGCATTGCTTTAGTGATGTTTGAATGTTCATAGCATAGGTAGGTGATTCAAATACTTCAGTTACTCCATCGAATTTTGACACAGCCTTGGTGGCTGCAACAAATAATTCAATTTCGCATTTTTCGAGAGGGAACATGTATCAATTTCTTTCCCTATGATTTTGCACCAAATTTGCAAATCAAAAGATCTTTTTTAGCTACCAAATATATTTTATCTGCCATCGTCGTCGGAAAAACTGCTTTTCTCAGTTGAAAGTCAACAGGAAAGTTCTTTGTTAAAACATATTACGAGTAAGATAAAAGGAAACATTTTTTCCCTGTCCTTTATTTTCAGGACAAGTCTTTACGTATCTTCAAAGCTACCTTTGCCTATAATATTCCAAGGAAAACTTATAGGGAACACATTCAGAATTTTCCCTTCCTGAACTTGAAGATAATTTGTTTAGAAATTAATGACAAAATTCAAACTGAAATACCGAAAAAGCAAATAAAATACATTTATTGTCCTTTAGCACAACACCAAATTAAACACTAACATAGTTGCCGGATTGAACAGACACAGAAAAATCGCTATGGTTAAAATAACATACAGGAGAAAGAATATACATACGCTACTTATGCGCCACCATGCACCGTTTCCTTAAAGTAGAATATATCTAAATTCCTCACAATAGCATAATTTAGGCGTCCAATAAAAAATTTGATATAAGGTTAGTGAAGTGTCTTAGAAGAGTTTGATAGATATTTCAACAGGTTGTAATTTTGCATCCGTATACGGTTGCAGAATTACACTGGACGCACAATTACATACAAATTCATAAATGTATGGACGGAGCTTTAACGGCAGTTTACATATATATATATATATATATATATATATATATATATATATATATATATATAGTAGCTTGAAAATTTCGTATTATTGCACATAGTCATTACACCAAGTGGTTAAAAATATAAGACAATAATCTATCTTTAAAGTCGCTTAAAACGAATTTAATTACAAATTGGCTAATAGACGAATAATACCACATTATGTATCCAAACTTTACGTATGAACTAAATAAAGCCGATTTGCAAAAGTTTGTGAATTCCAAACATAAAGGCTTCTAAGGCGAAAGGGTTTTCTATTTATAGAGTAGGGTGGTAGGTATAAGCCTATTAAGAAATTGTAGTTAATTTTAGCTACAAATTCAAATTTTGTAACATAGTGTTGGATTGAAGTAATGTAAAACAACTTAGGTCGACTGTACCATACTATTTCTTAGAAATTAATAGGACAAAGCCGATACTTCGTGGAATGTAAGTAAGAGCTGTCACAGTCCACTTAATGATAAGGATGTTCTAGGCTTAATTATATAGATAGATAGAGAGACAGAAACGTCTTTATTTTGGACTCGGCGAAGCTCAACTTTGCAGTTTGCTTAATCCAGTGTAATAAATGTATAAATGTATAAATCACAAAACAACAAATAAATATACAATTATACTATTCTTAATATAATATAACTTAAATCAGTTCAATAGAAAAATAGTAGATTCATTCATATTTACCCAGCAAAATACTCTTTAATTTCAATTCAAAGGAAGATAAGTTTGGATTACCTAATTTGTTGCTAATTATTTCCAAATTGTACACATATAAGAAGAATATATATATATATATATATATATATATATATATATATATATATATATATATATATATATATATATATATATATATATATAATAAAATAGAATAAAATATTGGCGAAGCGGACGTGAAAATTTGTCAATCTACATGATTCTCGTATTAAAAAGTACGGAGCACTCCAAAATATGGTCTCGATGGTCCACTTGATAATACAAGAACCACACAGATTAACAAAGTTTGTAAAAGAACCGTCATATGGTGGCGCGACGGTGAATTAAAACAGAAATATGTAAAATCGAGTACACGAAACGCGCTGCCCAACGGATAGGGGTCGCATTTTTCGGTACTGGCAAGCAAGCCTACCGCTATTTAAGCAGCCAAAGCCACGTGCCGCACCAAACGATCCCACCATGAGAGCATCGTTTAGCGTGTTTAAAAGCCAAACAAGTAAATAAATATGTAGATAAGTTTTTGTCCGTGTAATTTAAAATAAAATAGAATAAAATATTGGCGAAGCGGACGTGAAAATTTGTCAATCTACATGATTCTCGTATTAAAAAGTACGGAGCACTCCAAAATATGGAAAAACTCCGGGTCCGACAGATGGCGACAGCGCTGTTTCGTCCTAATATGGAACAATACGCAGGTTAAAATAGTGAAAACTATAAAATAGTACATACCTTGAAAGTAGCTTTGTGCTAATGTTAAAAATAAATTCAATTATTACAGCTTGGTATGCAATTGATATGGATAGATTACTTTTTGTAAGCAGAAAAAAATGGGAAAAAAGATTATTATTTCTTTTCTAATAACATTCTTTCATTTGCATGAGTTTATACGATATCGTGCCGAGCATCATTACATTATTTCTAATATTTATTATAGAGTCGCTTCAAGTATGTCATATTAAAATATCAAATTATAGTATATTTGGCTTAGGTTTTTGACATCTTGTTTGTTATTTACAGCATTTTTATCTCTTTTTATATGTATCATTTCTTTGATAATCAGTTTGTGATAATTTCTATAAGTATCTAAAATGTGGGTGTTTTTAAAATCAAATTCATACTTAGTTGTTTGCTCATGTTTATGTAAGGATGTCGATGCGTTTTTAGTATACTTGTATTCATTAATTCTATTTTCAATATATTGTGTCGTCATGCCAATGTATTTCTTAGGACAGTTTAGGCATGGAATTGCACATATTACTTTAGATCTTTTCTTTGGTGGGAACTTTGCTTTTTAATTTCTTATAAAATGATCCCAATAAATTGTTCGCCTTATGGCATACCGTTATGTAATGCTTACCTAAAATATATTTTATTTTTTCACATAGTTGGTTTATATACGGTAATGCAATGAAAGTGTGTGGTGTTGTGTTATTGTTAATTTTGTTTGTGTTATATTGTAAAAAGGTTCTTTGTTTAATTATTTTTTTATAAGGAGTTTGAGAAAACACACAACATTGACACTCAATGAATTTATAGAATCTGTAAAACTACAATAAACAATAATTATTTCCAGTTCAAAGATAGTCTGTACCAACAATTAGACGGTTGTGGTGTGGGTTCACCAATCTCCTCAACAATAGCACAAATAGTTATGGAATATGTAGAAGAAAAAGTATTGAAAAAATTGGATTTTAATATAATATTTTTAAAACGCTATGTGGATGACTGTTTCGCTGCTGTACCCCAAAAACAAAATAGATAGCTTAATACAATATGTTCATTATTTTTCACCCAAAACTTAAATTTATATCTGAAATGGAAATGGAACAGAAAATAAATTTTTTGGACTTGGCTATACACAGAAATAAGACGGATGACAGACTTCATACAAAATGGTACGCAAAAAGATACTTGGTCAGGCCGGTATTTAAATTTTAACTCTCAACATCCAAATGGACAGAAAAATAGTGTCATAATCGCTTTAGTTGATCGAGCTATAAAATTATCTTCACCCGAATTTCGTCCAGCAGAAGAAACCCTAATAATGAATCATTTTCCCAAACTCCTTATAAAAAAAATAATTAAACAAAGAACCTTATTACATTATAACACACACACAAAAAATAAAATTAACAATACCACAACATAAAACACTTTCATTACATTGCTGTATATAAATCAACTATCAGAAAAAATAAAATATATTTTAGGTAAGCATAACATAACGGTATGCCACAGGGCGAACAATTTACTGGGAGCACTTTATACGAAATTAAAAAGCAAAGTTCCCATCACAAAAAGATCTAATGTAATATATGTCATTCCATGTCTAAACTGTCGTAAGAAATACATTGGCATGAAGATACAATATATATATATATATATATATATATATATATATATATATATATATATATATATATATACTAGCGACCCGCCCCGGCTTCGCACGGGTGCAATGCTGATACTAAATACACTACAGAAAAACTGTGACTATTTATTTTATTTTTACAACAATTATTACATCGGCCTCCGACGCGCTATTTATAGGCACGCTGCCGCCGCCCCGGTCGGCCAGTACCGCCGCAAGCGCTACTTCCCGCAATTTTAAATCTGTAATATCTTCGAAAATATAAATTTAAATCTTGTGCTGTAAAGGACCATATAGATCTATATTAAATCAACAATGTATTTAAGCTATTTAATTGGATAAGGATTAATGCTGTATTGGTTAAAATCGCTTCAAAATTTACCATTATTTGTCGTAAAAAGTAAATGACAAAAAAATGTTATTGTGGGATATCCATGAGAGATAGACATATACCATCGCGGAGTTTTCTGTAGACTTTTTCAATGTGTACAAATAATTAGTACATTATTTTGATAAATCTCGTAGGGTTCAGCCTGCGTTTGCAATGTAAGCGGAAAAAAATATGATAATTAACGACATCACATTAGAAACCTCAAAAATAACAGTATTTCTCCACTATTTAATGGATGTTATTATACATATAAACCTTCCTCTTGAATCACTCTATCTATTGAAAAAAACCGCATCAAAATCCGGTGCGTAGTTTTAAAGATTTAAGCATACAAAGGGACATAGGGACAGAGAAAGCGACTTTGTTTTATACTATGTAGTGATTATATATATATATATATATATATATATATATATATATATATATATATATAATAATCCTTTGTTTTTCCATAAATGGGGGGATGTCTTAAGAATCTGAAGAAGGGGGTGCCTAAAAATTCTTGCTTATAATTTTGGTTTTATTCTATGTGAGGAAAAGGACTAGGAAGGAGAATTCCTCCGCATGTCCATAAAAAAAGCCGAATAAATTTGAAAAAAGAAAGACGTCGTGGACAAGCATATATTTGATTGCCTAAGAGAAACAAAATACTTCGAGATGTCCATAAATGTGTGTAGAATAGCTTTGACCACGAAGAGGAAGTGTATAATTGGTTGCCTAACAATTTGACGGTCTATGTATTTGGAAAAGTTATTTTATTCTCCTAACGACCGTTAAGAAAGGATGCAGACAGTATATTCTCTGCGAATTCCAACTCTGGTTCTCTCTCCATACTAGTTTTGACCACTCATCAGTGGAGCTGTAACGAACCGAGAGAAAAATGTACAGAAAACAATTGTCTATTTAAAATCCACATATCGTAAAATATCGGCAGGATATTACCCGTAGAATTTGATGCCGGACCATTATCTTAAACGTATATTCAGATGTTCGTTTGTACTGTTCAGGATAAAGGTCCGGCATCATATTCAGCGGGTAATGTCCTGCCGACATTTTTTAATGTACCAGCTGCCACAGTCAAAAACAATATTTATTCGATTTATCCGAGACGTTGTTACTATTTATTTTCTAAATCTATCGACCTAAAATTTACCCTCATCAGAAAGTAATTTTGGTAATATGTTTCTTGCGCTATTTTTTTAAGACCACGATATACTATCTGATGCTATTTTAGGATATTTTTAGGTCAACATGTAAATTTTATCCAATTTACGAGACTTTGTTGAGTTAAGTAGCTCAAGACACAGTGAAAAGACCTAAAAGATTTATGAGGGACCCCGAATTTGAATTACAAAAAATATGGGGAAAATATTATCATCCGGTTTTCATTCTTTGCTGTGCGTGCGGTAAAGACAAAAGAAAGCAAATATTATACAGTGTGGTTGTGAATTGTGAGATGTAGGTCGAGACAAATGTTCGGAATAGATTTATGTATTTGGGAATTGAATTTAGAATCGAGAAAGTAAAGAGTGGCCCATCTGTTAATTTCGATTCCTATTCGATTTTCTCCAAAACTGTTATAGGAGTTCTTAACGATGTAAATTATGAATTTAAAAGTATTTTTTCAGGATTCAATATGGCGGACTAAAAATTTTACACCTTTCGATTTTGTTCAAATATGGGACTAATCGTTTGGGAAGATGTAATAGAGAATATAAAATTATTTTAAGGAAATCTATATATATATATATATATATATATATATATATATATATATTTCTATATATATATATATATATATATATATATATATATATATATATATATATATATATATATAGTAGTTGTTGTTTACCGAAAATACCAAAAACACAACAAAAAGATTTCAGATCGATAGCCACACTACCATATATAAAAGGAACAACAGACAGAATCGGAAGAATTCTCAGAAAACACAATATCACGGCTACATACAAACCACACAAAACAATAGGAACAAGTCTAAGAAACCCAAAAGACAAAATTCCTTTAGAAAATCAAGGAGTTTATAGCATTCCATGTGGCACTTGTGAAAAAACATACATTGGACAAACCAACCGAAGAATATCTGCCAGAATAGAAGAACACAAACTCAGCATCAAAAACAAACAAACAACATCTGCACTTTTTCAACATAAGCTAGAAACCGGCCATAAAATCGACTTTGAAAACGTCAAACAAATAGCAAACGAAACAAACTTCAGAACCAGAACAACGCGAGAATTCCAACTATGGAAATAGCTAACGAACGGATGTATTCCCGGAAAAACACAAACTCATATATATATATATATATATATATATATATATATATATATATATATATATATATATATATATATATATCCGGTTTCATAGCGTTCTACGCCTTCCGGTTCTCAGTCTCCATTGTTTTCGGTCTTCCCAATCCCCTGGAAGTAAGTTTCTTTCGGACATGGCTCGGTTAATGCCCTTAATTCAGGTAACTTTTGGTCTTCCTCTTTTTATTTTTTCATTTGGTGTCCATTTTAGGATTTGCTTTGGTAGACGTTCGTCCGGCATTCTCTCCACATGTCCATACAATACCAGCTGACGTTGTTCGATTTCATCGAGAATAGTTTTCTTTACGCCCATAATCTCTCTAAAAGTGAAAAATAACTATAAATTTTTATATGAAATTGAAGTTTTTGAAGTCGGCGCCAAATTATTTCTAAATGAAACAAATACCTACTAATATAAACAAATTATGGTAAGAAAGAAATTACAAATAAAGTATCTTTAATCTGTTTATGACAATAACATTTTGTCAGGTATTAGTTTGGCGCCGACTTCAAAAATTTCAATTTTATATAAAAATTTATATTTATTTTTCACTTTTTATCGCACTTTTAGAAGTCGGTTCAATTATTTTTATAGACATTTTATTTTTTAGCTCAATTCTTAAGGACTATGTTATTTTGTTCCAGTTTGATACTGATGTTTGTCCCACTAATTTATCAAGATAATAGATCTTAGTACCCATTTAGATCTCAGTTCTTTTGTCGCCAAAGCGAATTAAAATAGCCGAGAACTTTGTCAAATTTTCACATTGATATATTTAATGGGATTCTCTTTGAAATGATGTTAAATTTTTTAAATATTTTTCACTAGTTTTTAATAAATCATCTTCCAAATGTCAAGAATTTTCTAAATTAAATTACAGAGATAACTTCATTTTTCTTATTTTTATTTTGGTATTATAGTCGCTTTTCTAAAAAGCTCTTGAATCCGTGAATTTTATTGTTAAAAGAAACCTTCGGACTACGAGTACTTATTTTAATAAAGGCAATTCAAGCGTCAATAGGGGGAAAATTCAATTGCCATAATTTGAGATAGTAAAAGGGACCGTCTCCTATATAATCTTGAAAGATTTTTAATATAATATGTCTACCCCACTTATTATTTGCGATTTTAGGGGTTCACTGCACCAAAGATTGGACACTGAAGTGTCGTTATCCATAATACACAATCCAAAAGTTTCTTTGGAGTTCAAAAATAGGGACTTATCGACAGGAACTTTTAAAAATAAAATAAATAAAATTAAAAAAAAAATTGAACCGACTTCTAAAATTGCGCTAAAAAGTGAAATATAACTATAAATTTTTCCAGTATCGATATTTAAAGAATCCAAGACGTAAATTTTTTAGTCCGATATATTTTATATTGGATATTGAGTTTGTATATGCCCCAAAAACCCCGCAATATCAATTTTAGACAAAATTGGAAAATGTAAGATTTTCAGTCCCCTCATATTGTATCTTATCAACCTAATAGTTGTAAAAAATTAACTTCATATTCGTAATACACGACTCCGAAAACCCCCTAATACAAAATCTGTAAAAATGCGAATAAGGAAAAATTTTCAACCCACCATATTGGATTCGCCATATTGAATTTCGAAAAAGTAATTTTAACGTCTTAATCAAATATAAATATAAACCCTTCAAAGCCCTTGCGTATGACTTATTAGATTTTCTGAGAATAATTTTATATTCGCCATTGACATCCTTAAAAACGGTTATGTCCCACCTTTGAACAAAATCAAAAAATGAAAAATTTTTTGTCCGCTATATTGGATTCGCCATATTGAATCCTGAAAAAATACTTTTAAATTCATAATATACACCCTCAAGAACCCCCCTATATCAGTTTTGAAGAAAATCGAAAAATGTAAAATTTTTAGAAAGCCATATTGAATGCGCCAGATTGAGTTTTTAAAAAATATTTTAAATTCATAATTAACACTAACAAAAATCCTCTAATACTGATTTTAAACAAAATCAAGACATGTGAATCTTTAATCCACCATCTTGAATCCGCCATATTTCTTTTTTTTTTAATAATTTTAAATTCGTAATGTGCGATCCCAAAAACTCCTTCATATTAATTTTGAAAAAAGTCGGACGAAATTCATTTTTTATCCGCCATATTAGATACGCCATATTAAACTTTTTAAAAATAATTTCAGTTCGTTATATGCGATCCAGAAAACTAACCGGTACCAATTTTGAAGAAAATCGGACAAAATCGATTTTTCGTCCGCCATATCGGATCCGCTATATTGAATTATTTTAGAAGTAATTTCAGATTCATTGTGTACGACCCCGAAAATTCCCTCATACCAATTTTGGAGAAAATTGGACAAAATTAATTTTTTGGACCGCTATATTTCGTCCAAAAAAATATAGCAGCAACTTTCTGAACAAAACGTAAAAAATTTCGTTCAAATCGGTGCCTCCATTCCGGAGTAATCGGTGTATATACATAAAAAAAAATACATAGTCGATGATTTGGCTGGATGCTGGAAAGCAAGAGGGCATTAGAAAATTTCGAACAGAACAGTACAGGGTGAGTCAACGATTGGATGAAGTAGGTTTGTGCCTTTTCGGTGAAATTAACAAAGAAACTATATTTATTATTTGATACAGTTTATGTTTACGCAGATTTTAAAAATATTTAGGACTCTACAGGGTGAGCCAAAAAACTAGGACAGCATAAAGTTGTATTTTTTTAAATAGAACACCCTATATACGAATCGTATTTTCGATTTAGCTTATAATTTTAAATCTTTTTTATTAAGAGTTTACTCTAACAAAACTTTATAGTTTCTGAGATAATTAAGTTTAAAGAAAAAAAGTCACATTTTCAAGCATCAATTCAATCCTAAATAACGTTTTCAATTTTGTGACAAATATATTCAAATTTGGAATTTAGCAAGGCCAAGGACAAGTTAACATAATTTTTACCTAATATTTGCAATAAAAGCTACAGGGTGTTGAACACATCGGCTCAAATTTGAACAAGTTTAAATGAATAAATATCTTTTTTTTTTAAATGGTACACCCTGTATATTTTCATGTTATTTAATAGAGTAATAAAAACCCTAAAAGTTTTGTTCAATATATCCTATACCTATTTATAATAGTTTTTGAGATATTTCAGTTTTTCTTATTTTCCATACTTTTTTACAGAAATAGTCTTCATTATCATAGTAGCCATGTAAAATAATAAAAAGAAACTACAGAAACAAACAGAATATGGTTAAATATGATGAAATACATTATTCGTTATATTACAACGGCAATAGTTTAATTAAACATAATGTGAAAAAATTAACACAACAATAACGACAAGGCAAATACATATTTACTTTTATACTAAATTGAAACAAAAAAATTACCTATTAAATACTGAGATTAATTATTTCTTTTTAATAAGTGTTCGAATAAACGACCCTCTTGTGCAATGCACAAATTTAGTCTTTTTTGCAGATTTTCTCGGACCCTGGACAAAATTAGTGGCGTTATTGTTCTACAGGTATCCCTAATCCTGTTTAGCATATCTTCCACTGTTGTTGGTGGATTAACATACACCTTGTTTTTAATATAACCCCATAGGAAGAAATCTAATGGGGTGATGTCGCAAGACCTTGGTGGCCACTCAATGAAACCCCCACGTCCAATCCATTTTTGCGGATATCGTTGGTCCAAAAACGCACGAACTTCACGATGGTAATGCGGAGGCGCACCATCGTGCTGGAATCACATACTGTCGAGCTCATCCCTGTCTAACTGACGGCTACCAATATAAGGATTTTCCTGAACATTTAACAATACTTCTTTTTCTTCATGGTTTGTTGACCACTTTACTTTTTGGATAATCAACAGTACCAGAAGAATCAAATCTTTGCATTAAGTTTTGAAAATTATGGGTATTAGGCTGGCGTCGATCAAGATACTTCATTTTGTAAATTCTTTGAGCAAGAAGGCAATTTTTTTGAGCCTCTCCTATTGTATAAATCATATCTATTAACTCATTCTTTGGAAAATTCATTTTACAATATAAGATGAATGCAAAAAAAACCAAAAGAAGCGATTGCGATTATAAATTTGACACACAGAAAAATGTTCTTTTACATTGTTTTTGCCATGGCTACTATGATAATGAAGACTATTTCTGTATAAAAGTATGGAAAATAAGAAAACCTGAAATATCTCAAAAACTATTATAAATAGGTATAGGAAATATTGAACAAAACTTTTAGGGTTTTTATTACTCTATTAAATAACATGAAAATATACAGGGTGCACCATTTAAAAAAAAAAGATATTTATCCATTTAAACTTGTTCAAATTTGAGCCGATGTGTTCAACACCCTGTAGCTTTTATTGCAAATATTAGGTAAAAATTATGTTAACTTGTCCTTGGCCTTGCTAAATTCCAAATTTGAATATATTTGTCACAAAATTGAAAACGCTATTTAGGATTGAATTGATGCTTGAAAATGTGACTTTTTTTCTTTAAACTTAATTATCTCAGAAACTATAAAGTTTTGTTATAGTAAACCCTTAATAAAAAAGATTTAAAATTATAAGCTAAATCGAAAATATGATTCGTATATAGGGTGTTCTATTTAAAAAAATACAACTTTATGCTGTCCTAGTTTTTTGGCTCACCCTGTAGAGTCCTAAATATTTTTAAAATCTGCGTAAAAATAAACTGTATCAAACAATAAATATAGTTTCTTTGTTAATTTCACCGAAAAGGCACAAACCTACTTCATCCAATCGTTGACTCACCCTGTACATAGTCGACGAATTGAGAACTTCCTACTTTTAGAAGTTGATTAAAAATTTAACACTATAAAAATAAAAATCAGCTGAGTGCATATTGGACATGCATTACGTTATGTTTAGTAACAGTTCTATTTTCATTTTTTATTTTTTCTATATTGTGTTATTGCTTTATCCAAAATATTAATTTTACATGAAATCTTTTTTATCAAATATACTAAGATATCGAAGATATCGAAATTGTGAACAATTTATTTTGTATTTTATATAATTAGTGAATGTAAATATTAAAATTTTATTAAGCTTTTTTCCCCAATAGCCAGTGTAATCAGCTCTAGATAATAGTGAAACATAACGCTGCTAACGAATACTCAAACTCTAATAGATTATACTACCTTAAAATTTTCAAAAAATCGATTTTTTAGCTAGAAAAATTTTCTATTTCAAAATTTAAATTATTTCCGGAGCTAAAGCAATTAGAAATAAATACGAGAAGACGTCGTCTCGAAATTCAGGTAGCGAGCAGATCGGTCAGAACCTTGACAAAGGGTGTTAATATTTTTTTATATTATATATTTTGAATTACTCCTTTATAATAAGAATACTGCGAAAGTCTAAACGCTATCATTTGGTCTATCGTCACAAAAGTACATTGCAGTGGTGTTAATATTGCTGCTGGACTATTTAATGATGGATATGGTAATGTATTACAAATGATGGATTATTAACCTTACAGTTGACTTTAGTGCGTTGCAATTATCTGAAAACTACGGTTAATTTTCCATTACTTTATATAAAAAAATTGTTTCAATAAAAAATAATTACTTATTTAATTCTGGTAAATTACCAATTAATAACACAATAATTTGGAACAGGTAATTATTTTACAATAATTTGGAAAAGTTAATTATTTATTACCTTTGTGATGAAATACAATTTTTAATTATACTAGTAGTAGACAGATTTATTTTTAAAATTGTCTATTACTGCTTCAAGTGGCAATTTCAAAAATGGCATTATCAATTACTTCGTTAATTGACCATGGTAAGAATGAAATTAACAATTACCTTATTAATTGATAATTTTCGAAATGATTCATTAAATGATAATATTATTTTCAAAATTATCAATTAATGAAGTAATTGATAATTCAATTTTTTGAATATTATGAAAATATTACTAAAAAAAAGTATTATTGTCGATCTCTGGTCTGAAGTTTCCCTTTAAACCGATAAAAGTAAAACTTTTTTGTTTCAAAAATTTTTGAGATGGGTTTGGAAGTAAATAAAAATAGAAAAAGTTGCTATTATTTTTCTTTTTCGCCACGCAAAAGTTTTAAGTCTTTGTGGAGCGTTTATCTGGATGAATTAATCCCCGGGGATCTAAAAATTTCGTATAAGGAGGAACTTTTAAGTACGGGCCACAAAAAGTTTTAAATATGTTGAAACATAAGGTGAATAATAAATGGCAGAAGGTAGCGTAAAAAAATATATTTACAAAAGTGGTGTCATTAACCTTTATAGTGTAGTTTATGAAGCAGTTGGGACTGTCAAAAACATTTTAAAAAATTACCGCTTTTCTCCTTCATGCCGTTAAAAGAAAAAGATAGAAAGTTTATTTCCTGCAAATTAAACTCTGGTTCCCCTTCCATAAGCGTTTCAACTACCTAATAGTCTCGTCAGTGAAGCCACAGGTTAAATAAGATAGGAAGAGATAGGCCCAGTGTTGCCACTCTCAGATGTAAGTAATTCGGTAGCTGTTTGGTAGATAATTTTCGGTCGATTTTCAAAATGGCATATTATCAACTATAGACAATGATCTATTTGATATTATGAAAGCTTCGAGCATACATTACCAGCATGCAAAGCTTCGATGAGGGTGATGAATAAAACAAGACGTACGGAGCGAGAGAAATAGCATGATCTCGTATTTGCCCCCTCTCTCTTTTTCTCTTTGCCGTGTAGCATTCACCGAGCATTGCATGGAGCCTCCATAGTGTATGCTCAAAGTATGAACGACAAAACGATTTTTCTGAAACATCATTTAATTAATTCTATGCCTTAAATTGTAAAAAGTAAGTTCGTTCTTTTTAAAAATCGCGAATTCATTAAAGTGTTTCACAACATATGTATTTCGGAAAATCACAAACAAGTTTTACATAAAAGTGTTTAGGAGTTTCCATTATTGAAATAAATCTTTCTTTAGCTTGTCCATAGAGAGCAGATGCAGAGCAGAAGTACTATTATCTTTCCATTAGGCAACTTTTAAAACACGTTTATATTGCAAGTAAGCAACTTACTAAATTAGTTTTTATTTGCTATTTCTGTTCTGCATCGAGAATCGGGGTATTTTTATAGAAAGTCGATTTTAGGATAGGATTTTTTCCTGTCTAGGCTCAAAAATTCGGTATAATTCAATGGTATTTCGGTAGATCGGATAATTGAAGTAAAAATCGGTAGATCTATCGAAAAATCGTTAGAGGTGATAACGCTGGGTAGACCGCTCGATACTAACTTCTGTAACTGCGTTCTGCGTCCTCTGCAGTCGGATTCTGTGTCATATAGAATTCTATTAATCGCTTTAATCCTATACGTCTGGTATTTTGTGTTGCAGAATAATCTCCTGATATCGATTATTTCTATCGCCAGGATGCGATCTGTCGCAATCGTATAATCTAACCTAATTTTTTGTTCAGAGGTAATCCGCAGATGGTAACATACTATACTTCAAATAATTCGGACAACTTTGTATCATATGGATTTATTTTGGAAAAACAATTTAAAAAAAAACCGCCAAACATTGACATTGATGGCGAATTAAAATAAATATTTACTAGATCTCACTAAGTTTACAAGAAATGTTTTTCATTTGGATAGTACGATATCCGAAAACGTCCGACATATAGACGATAGAAATCGAGAGCAGAAAACTACGTGTAGAACTCTATGTACCACAGAATCCCACTGCTGTGTTGAAATGTTCGCGTACGAATAGCTACGCAGAGAAAAAAACTAATTGATCCTTGTTTATGACGTAATGTAAAAATTATGTGAAATACATAAAGATAGGTAAAAATCAGCTGTTTTTCGCCCCCTCGGATACAAATATAAAAAAATTTATTTAAGACATTTTTTTGTGTTTATAATCAGTTTTATAAATTAACATTTATGTAACAATTGTATGAATGTTACTATTGTAGGTTTTGTAAATATTTTGTACATCATGTGTTTTTTGTACAATTTTCAACTTATTTTCAAACATCTATTGAATATATCGAATGTACCTTTTGTAATACAATTCGAGGTCTTAGATACATAATAGTTCATTTTGGTTTATCATGAACATTAGTGTCATACCAACAAAAAAGTTGGATTAAACCTAAAAATGTTAAAAAATCACAAAACATGTCTTTTTAACGATTTTCAAAAATAATTTTGATATAATTTTTATAGAAATATCGAGTTACAAAGTGGAAGTAAATACATAAAGATCAAACAAAATGCTTAAATAAAAACTTTTTTCGCCATATTCACTAAGAATATTTAAGACTTAGATTTGATCTGGTTGCATTGGAAATTAGATTTTCTAGATGACCAGTTTTGTTTTTCTAATGATATTATTTTAATTGTATTTTAACGGTTCAAAACTTCATTGACTTATTGTGACCCTTGTCAATTTAAATCTTTACTGTCAGTCAAGACCGGTTTTAAAGTTAAACCATGTTAGTGAATTTTTTGGACGAAATTGGTGCAATAAAATCCAAGATGGCGCTAACAATATCGCGGCCAAAAAAATTAATTTTGCCCGATTTTCTACAAAATAGGTACAGGAGAACTTTTGGGGTCGTACACAATGAATCTGAAATTATCTTTAAAAAATTCTATATGACAGATCCAATATGGCGGAAAAAAAAATTTAATTTTGTCCGATTTTCTCCACAATTGGTGCTGGGGAGTTTTTGGGGTCGCACATAACGAATTCAAAATATTTTTTAAAATTTCAATAGGGCGGATCCAATATGGCGGAAGAAAAATCAATTTTATCCGATTTCCCCAAAATTGGTACAGAAGAGTTTTAGGGGTCGCACATGACGAATCTAAAATTATTTTTAAGAAATTCAATATCGCGGATCCAATATGGTGGAAAAAAAATCAATTTTGTCCGATTTTCTCCAAAATTGGTACGGGGAGTTTTCCAGGTCGCACATAACGAATCTGAAATTATTTTTAATAAATTCAATATGTCGTATCTAATATGGCGAATAAAATTTTAATTTTGTCCGATTTTTTCAAAATTGGTATGGGGGAGTTTTTAGAATCGTACATAGCAAATCTAAAATTATTTTTTAAAAAATTAAATGTGACGGATCCAAGATGGCGGATTAAAAATTCTACACCCCTCGATTTTGTCTAAAATTAATATTAGGGGCTTTTTGTTAGTGCTAATTTCGAATTTAGAATATTTTTTGAAAAACTCAATCTGGCGGATGAAAATTTTCCATTTTTCGATTTTCTCCAAAACTGATATAGGGTTCTGGAAGGTGTAAAATATGAATTTAAAAGTATTTTTTCAGGATTCAATATGACGAATCCAGTATAGCGGACTAAAGATTTTACATTTTCCAATTTTGTTCCAAAGTGGGATTGAATCGTTTTAGGGGGATTTTGGGGTATTGTATTACGAATATAAAGTTAACTTTTTACAACTATTAAGTTGATAGATACAATATGAAGGAATGAAAATTTAACATTTTCCGATTTTGTCTATAATTGATATTGCGGGGTTCTTGCGGCGCATACAAACCGTAAGTACCACTTTAAATATCGGTATTGGAAGGCTTTGGGGTCTATATTACCAATCTAAAATTAATTTGAAATTTAAGATAATGGATTTACTATGACAGACTAATTGTTTGACACAATTTCACAAGTATTGGGAGATCTCTAAGAATCAAAGAATTTTTAATGGTTCATTTTAGGGTGAATGGATCATTTTTGCCACCTTGGAGTCATTGCGAGGTACACTAGTTTCGATTAGTATTTAGTTCAAATAATTTATGGATATCATAATGAATTCAAAACTAAAAATCGAAAAATAAAATTTTTATAAAAAAAATTGACTTCTAAAAGTGCGCCAAAAAGGGAAAAATAACTATAAATTTTTATATAATATTGAAATTTTTGAAGTTTTTAAATAAAATAAATAACTACTAATATATACAAATTATGGTAAGAAAGTTCACATTTTATTGGATATTAGTTTGGCGCCGACTTCAAATATTTCAATTTTAGATAAAAATTGATAGTTATTTTTTATCTTTTAGCGCACTTTTAGAAGTCGGTTCAATTTTTTTATAAAAATTTTATTATATGTATCATTTCTTTGTCAGTAAATTGTTCGTCCTTTGCCATACCGTTATGTTATGCTTACCTAAAATATATTTTATTTTTTCTGATAGTTGGTTTATAGACGGTAATGCAATGAAAGTGTTTTGTGTTGTGGTATTGTTAAGTTTTTTTGTTTTTTGTGTTATAATGTAAAAAGATATTTAGGGATAATTACAAATAAAAGTCTAAAAACACAACACGACGTGGAATTTGTACATTGAATGAGAATAGTCATTTCTTGTAGATTTGGGTCGTTGAATTCCGATCCGGTCTCAGAATTGTTCCATCACACCAGGTTTCCTAAAAATCCTAACCCAACATTACAAATATGCCCGCTATGTTACGACGTAAGTACAAGCTAATTTTCGACAACTAAAAATTTTTAGGGCGTGTTTCGTCCTAATACCGGTAGCCGACTCGTCAGTGGCCTTTCCCAGACACCGTTATATACGTACTTATCCATTTTTCGAATGTTATATTTAAAGTCATTCCTTGACGGGATCTATAGGTAAGATGTTGCATCTAGAGGCGGTCGTTCATTCAACACTAAATTGCAAAAAAAACATTTTCGGCTATATTTGAGGTATGTATCATTGCGACATTTTTTTAACTATACATAGCATCTTAAAGTATAAGTCTTACTCTTTCTAATATTGTTGAGTTTGTATTCATCAATACCTTTTCGACAAGTGGTATAGAAAAATGGTAAATTTCCCAATTATAAAAAACACCCTACACGATATAGTGAAATATTGATAAATTGGTAAAATTACGAGGATAAGGGTAATAAAACCATAAATGCAATGATTATATTTTAAAGAATTAATTACAGATATTTAAGGAAAATGATATAATGATGCCTGTAGTATTGGCAAAAATGAAGAAAAATTATCTGAATTAGCACAAACATTACATTGATATTTAAACTGTGGCAATTCTTTAACTGGACCAACTTTACATATATTACAATAGGAAAATTAGAACAAAAATGTTTATAATTAATATCACAATGATTTGAATGCTATATCTATACAAAGATATATAATTTTAAATATAAAAGGTAAAATACAAAGCAATAGTACCTGTAAATTAAATATTTTATAATTTCGCTTTTAGCTACTGTTGGAGAAACTCTCAACAATAAAATTATTTTTATCTTTATTAAAAATAAAATTTTGACTACAAATTTTAAAAGCCAAAAATAATTTTCTGACTGTATCAAAAGAAGGCGGTCTACTTCTAAGGAAAAAAAATAAACATGAAGGAAATGCCCACTTTACTGGGCGTTTCGCGCAGCCATAACTTTTTACCAACAAAAAATTTATTTTATTGTAATTAGTTCCACCCTTCGTTACCTCCCAATACAGTTAACCTATATCTGGTAGGCGGAGTGGTTAAATTTCGGCCAATTAGGTCATCGATACCCCCTCTTTTTCCCAAGTAAAACTTGTGTGCGCCAAATGAGCTGCAGGATGGTTTTTTTTGTCAAGAAATGTGCGCAAAATGAGCTGCAGTTTTTCGTTAGATCTGGTTAGAATAATATGTCGTTCTCTAGTCTTATTTTATAAAATCGGCATCTTCTTTACTCGTAATAATATATTGTTCTCCAACCTATCATTTCGCAAAAACAGTCATTGTATAGATCTTGAGATGTGGTGTTAGTGTGGTCTTTTGCAGAATTTGCGGTAAAATTTTAAGTTCTGGGCGTTAAAGATGTTAATAAGTAGAAGTTAAATTAGTGTTTAAAATAAATAAAGTGAAATAAGTTAGTGTTTTCTTCAACAATAGGCAGCTGAGAAGAATAGATCGCCAATGTTTCCAGTTTTAACTAGTGGCATTTCAAAACAACAGAAAAACCTTTCACTTCATTGCCCTTAGTACAATTTTGCACCCCTTGTGCTCGGTGAAGAAAACGAAATCCATCACCCCACATGTGTTCCCAAATCGAGCCGAATGATAAGAAAGTAACGAGTGCCCCAAGGAAAGTGTTGACTCTTTGTCTCTGTGTGTGATCCATGAAGGAATCCCCCAGGTATTTATTTTTGAAAGTAGGTCAGTGTTTAATACCGTCTTGATTAATGCATTCGTGAACTCTGAAATAACATTTTTTCAACTAAAAAGTACTAAAAATTTACAGTGAATTTACAAATGTTTGACTCTGAATTTGTTGACAAAAAGACTCATTAGTTTATGTAACCCGTGAACTAAGTCATAGTTGCAAAAATTATTTTAAATCTTTTTAACTTTATACATTTTTGTTTTTAAGTATATTTTTAACACTTATAGACATTGAGGATCTTAAAATTTTAAGTTTCATTTTTCTTTAAATGCTATTTGCCGACGGCAACCGATAATTTTTATAGTGAAGATATTTATTAGTTTAACGTTTTTGTTATAAGTTCGTAGAGCATAATCGAAAAGGGATTTTCTATGAATGATAAATAAAATTTGTATAATTTAATTTTTAAAATAAGTGTATAAAGAAAATAATTTTACTCTTAACGTAAACAATTTTTATTAAGAGTGTTTCTCAGTAGTTACACAAATTTTTAAGTTTAGTTTAGCTTAATGCGCAGAGTGTATTATATATTTTCTTATTTTATAATATTTTCTTGTTTAATGTTTTGTTTAAAAAAAAAAAGAACATACTTCCTTAGTAGTTAGATTATTTGATATTTGCTTTTATTTAAAATGCAGGCTCAAAAAACTGATCGCAAGTTTGCAAAGTCTTCACTAACATTTATTATTAATTGAATAAATAAAAATTGATATTCTTTGACAGAAATAAATATTTTTAAAATTAGAGAGGAGAACTTAAATGCCGCATTTCTTAAATATACTGAAATTTAAGCTCAGGTTGAAGAGATAGATGTAGATAAGTAAAATACTGAGAATCAGGATGATATAGAAGATAGGTATGTCGCAGCTCTTACTCAATTAAAAAATATTATTGACTTTTTAACTCCTATAAAATCTACAGAATTTGAAAACAAACCCATAATTATTCATCAGCAACAAGCGCAACCCACTTCAACAGGTCAAACTTCCTGAAATTAATATTCCGGAATTTACTGGTAATATTTCAGAATGGCAGCCGTTTTATGAGCTTTTTTGTGCTTTGATTAAAAATAACAATAATCTTGCAGGCATTCAAAAGTTTATGTATCGTAAGTCATTCCTGAAGGGCGAGCCAATAAGGTTGATTGAGCCTTTAATATTAACACACGATAATTTTCTAGTTGCTTTGGATATTTTGCTGGATATATATCAAATATACTAGCTATTATTAATGTTTATAATAATGTTCTCTAAACACCTAAGTGTGTTTTATAATTTGTTCCCTTAAAACAGCCCCAGCGGCCAAGGTTCAGCCCTTGTTTTAAAATTGTCATAATTTCCACATTTTTCGATGATTTTGGGTAACTTCGCTTAGAATAATGTCCTCTAATTATCAATATTGGTCACATAATTTGTTCCCCAAAGACAACTCTAGCGGCCAGGGTTCAGCCCTTATCTTTAAAGAGTCATAAGTTCCATATTTTTTAAAAATTTTTTGTAATTTTTGGTAAAAAAACTTATAATAATGTTCCCATTGGCCAAGGTTCAGCTCGTATATTAAAATTATCATAATTTCCACATTTTTGAAAATTTTTAGGAATTTTTGGTATTTATGCTTATAATAATGTCTTCTAAACACCTAAGTGTGTTTTATGATATATTTCCTTAAAACAACTTTAGCGGCCAAGGTTCAGCCCTTATTTTAAAATTGTCATGATTTCCACATTTTTCAAAATTTGTCGATGATTTTGGGTAACTAACCTTATAATAATGTCCTCGTAAATACCTATATGGGTCACATAATTTGTTCCCCAAAGACTACCCCAGAAGCCAGGGTTTAGCCCGTGTTTTAAAATTGTCATAATTTCCACATTTTTCAAAATTTTTCCGCGATTTTTGTTAATTACTCTTATAATAATGTCCTCTAAACATCTACATGGATCACATAATTTGTTCCCCGAAGACAACCCCAGCGGCCAAGGTTAATCTTTTTCGTTGATATTTTGTAATTAAGCTTATAATAATGTTCTCTAAACAGCTATATGGGTTACATAATTTGTTTCCCTAAACAACCCCGCTCTCCAGAATTTAGGCAATATTTTAAAATTGTCGTAATTTCCTCATGTTTCAAAATTTTTCTATGATTTTTGCTAATTAAGCTTATAATACTGACCTCTAAACACCTACATGGGTCACATAATTTGTTCCCCTAAGACAACCCCAGCGGACAGAGTTCAAATTGTCATAATTTCTCTGGTCGCTGGAGTTGTTTTAAAGGAACAAATTATAGTGATTAGAGAATTTAACTACCAGACAAAAGTTTCGAAAAATGTGGAAAATTTGAATTTGAAAATAAGGGCTGAACTCTGGCTGCTAGGGTGGTCTTAGGGGAACAAATTATGTGACCCGTATTGGTGTTTGGAAGGCATTATTAGAAGCTTAGTTAACCAAAATCGTCGAAAAAATTTAATAAATATGGATTTCATGAAATAATTAAACATAATTAATTACCCCTATCAGTGGGATTGTTTTATAGAACAAATTATATAATTCTTTTGGGTACTTAGAGGAAACTATAATGAATTTAAATTCAAAAAATCACAGAAAAATAATAATAAATGTAGATTTTATGATGTTTTAAATATATAATTATAATCTATATTTAGCGCGCTGTATCTAGATTTGGCCGCTAGCTGCTAGCTTCAGACTCATTAATAATATATCGCTCTCTACCCATTTATTTTGCAAAAACAGACATTGTATAGCTCTTGAGATGTGGTGTTAGTGAGGCCTTCTGCAGAATTTAAGACTAGCCTCTTAGTTCTGGGAGTTAAACATGTTAATAAGTAGAAGTAAAATTAGTGTATAAAATAAATAAACTTAAACAAGTTATTATTTTATTTAACAATAGATAGTTGAGTAGAATAGATTGCTTATGTTTCCAGTTAATCTGTTGATCCTTCAAATCAAGAAGAAGCTTTCCAGTTTCATTGTTCTTAGTACAATTTTACACAAGTTTTACCCCTTGTGTCGGTTAAAGAAAACGAAATTCATCACCCAACCGCTATATATGTTTCTCTGATAAATTAAACATTTAACACGACGTACACAATGTAAACATGTACAAAATCCTTGTAATGCATGAACTAGTTACATTGAAATTTAACGGTTAATACATAAATTATATATATTCACGTAACGCACGTAAAGCCTGGATTAACTAGTTGAATAATTTTAATATAAATTTTCTACAATTGTGCCTAGTTCTAAATTTATATATTTTGTAATATTATACAATGCACCTTTATTGGTTTGTCAGCATATATATTTCTAATAACATATGTCGAATGAGATAATATCCACAAAAACTTTTGCTCTGTATAACATGTATTATCACTACATAGTATAAAACAAAGTCGCTTTCTCCGTCCCTATGTCCCTTTGTATGCTTAAATCTTTAAAACTACGCACCGGATTTTGATGCGGTTTTTTTCAATAGATAGAGTGATTCAAGAGGAAGGTTTATATGTATAATAACATCCATTAAATAGTGGAGAAATACTGTTATTTTTGAGGTTTCTAATGTGATGTCGTTAATTATCATATTTTTTTCCGCTTACATTGCAAACGCAGGATGAACCCTACGAGATTTATCAAAATAATGTACTAATTATTTGTACACATTGAAAAGGTCTACAGAAAACTCCGCGATGGTATATGTCTATCTCTCATGGATATCCCACAATAACATATTTTTGTTATTTACTTTTTACGACAAATAATGGCAAATTTTGAAGCGATTTTAACCAATACAGCATTAATCCTTATCCAATTAAATAGCTTAAATACATTGTTGATTTAATATAGATCTATATGGTCCTTTACAGCACAAGATTTAAATGAATATTTTCGAAGATATTACAGATTTAAAATTGCGGGAAGTAGCGCTTGCGGCGGTACTGGCCGACCGGGGCGGCGGCAGCGTGCCTATAAATAGCGCGTCGGAGGCCGATGTAATAATTGTTGTAAAAATAAAATAAATAGTCACAGTTTTTCTGTAGTGTATTTAGTATCAGCATTGCACCCGTGCGAAGCCGGGGCGGGTCGCTAGTAAAATATATAAAAAAACCACTCTTACTCTCGACCTATCAGTATTCTTTTAAATAGATCGCACTATATGTTATTTTTTCAGATCACGGTAATTAAATTTTTTATTTTCTTTTACGTACTAGACCTATACTCCATGGAAAATAGACTTTCGTCAGTAATATCGGATTTTTCTTGGACTGTGTTCATTTCGGAATCCTGTAAGACATATCTCGATGGTAAGTAAGTGTGACAGACCTGTGCAAAAAAAATGGCGGACTAAAAATACTTACGATTTTCGGTTTTTTGAGTTTATCTTGAAAAGTAAAAGTTGTATCGAAAAATGTTTCAAACAAAAGTTGTAGAAAATTATAAAACCTATCGATGCATATAATATAAGTTATAGGTGGCGCCAGTAGTTATCGAGATATATATATTTTTTTTGACAAAATTTACGGTTTTTGTTTTTTTTGACAAAATTTACGGTTTTTGTTTTTTTTGAAAAAAATACCGATTTAAAATTTAACATAACTATAGATATTATCATTCTAAAAAAGTATGTCAAACCCGGAATCTGTGAGTTTTTTATTTTTCGAGAAATTCGATGTCAAAGTTGAAAATTCAACCTCAATTTTCCGCTTTCCCAATTAAGATACAATGCTCGATTTTAATGGAAATTGTTTGTATTGTTTTATATTTTGAAGATCTATTAAGGGATCTTTTAGGTTACAATTTTTTAAAAATTAAAAATTTTTATTAATGTTTTTTTAATAGAAAGAAAAGAGATATTATTTTATAATTTTGCACGTATATTTATTTGTACTTTAAGTATACAAAAAAAAATTTTTTTTGGATATTTTTATAGGTTATTTTACCCATAACAATTTTTTTAAAAACACATCAAAAAATGACGGCGGACGTGATTCCAGGTGACTGAATAGTCTGAAAAAAAAAGAAAATACTAAATTAATCCTTGTTCAAGTGCCCATATTCGGTACCGGAATCACTTTGATCGGTAACAAATTTTCCGTTTTTTACCCGATTTTTCACCCTCGAAAATGGATTTTTTTTTCAAATGGCCGCAATTTTGTTATTTTTTGATGAAAAAAAATCATTCCAGTACCCGACCATGGACACTTGAACAAGGATTAATGTGGATTTTTTTTTTTAGACGATTCAGTCACCTGGAATCACGTTCGACGTAATTTTTTGATGTTTTTTTTTTTTTAAATTATTATAGTTAAAAAAATCCATGAAAACTCCAAAAAAATATTTTTGTATACTTAAAGTACGAATAAATATTTGTGCAAAATTATAAAATGATATCTCTTTTCTTCCTATTAAAAAAAATTACTATAAAAATTTTTTTCTTGAAAAATTGTAACCTAAAAGACCCCTTAAAAATTTTTTTTTTCAATCGTGGGCCGAGAAATTTTGCAAAAACCAATTTTTGCACCAAAAAAATTGCGATAACTTTTCACCGGATGGAAATAAATCTTTTTTGATGCGTGCATTAGATTGAGATGTATCATTTCCGATCTCAAAAAAAAAATTTTAATCTTGGATTTTTTTGAAAAATTCATAATGGCGTGCAAATGAATATTAAGGACTCAAATTTGCAAAAGATGCTTTTTAATACTTGTACTTGTGTACCTGTGAATTTTTTGGATCCAAGAAATACACTTCCATGCGATCTGTGAACCTTCGAAAATTCGGCCGAATCTAATCGAAAATAGCTGCTGCAGGCCGCTGTCGGCGGGTTGCCATAGTTCAGGCGTATTATTCACTGGCCCGTCAAGGAAACTTATGCATCACAAGTAATATTTATAATGTTGATGTTGTTTTATTAATTTATGTGATAATAATAATTTGTTTAGTTATATTAATTATTAATTTATTTATTAGCAAAATTTTTACAAAAAATTATAGAGAAAATCATACAAATATTCAATTCTATAGTACATATTATACTGTTTTTTCCTTTATATTTCTATACATTAGCTTCTAGCACGCCAAAAATACGAAAATAATTAGCGATCAATGATATTAATTTGTCCTAATACACACTTATAAAATTAAAGATCATAGTTTTGTTAATAAACTATTAATGTATTATTAAATATTTATATGATTTGCTTATAGATATATTCGTAAAAATTGTGTTAATAAACTATTAGGTAATAATACTATAAAGAAAAAAAACAGTATAATATGTAATATATAATTGAATATATGTATGATTTTCTCTATAATTTTTTGTAAAAATTTTGTTAATAAACAAATTAATAATTAATATAAGTAAACAAATTATTACTATCATATAAATTAATAAAACAACATCAATATTATAAATATTACTTGTGATGCATATATCTCCTTCACGCGCCAATGAATAATACGCCTGAACTATGGCAACCCGCCTAGAGCGGCCTGCAGCAGCTATTTTAGAATAGATTCGGTCCAATTTTCGAAGGTTAACAGAACGTATGGAAGTGTATTTCTTCGATCCAAAAAATTCACAGGTAAAGTACAAGTATTAAAAATATTTTCTGCAAATTTAAGCCCTTAGTATTCATTTGCCACGCCATTATGAATTTTTGAAAAAAAAAACGTTTTTTTCATCCGAAATTATTTTTTTTTGGGATCGGAAATGATATGCAATGCATGCATTAAAAAATTTTTATCTCCATCCGGTGAAAAATTATCGCAATTTTTTTGGTGTAAAAATTGGTTTTTGCAAAATTTCTCCGCCCACGATTGAAAAAAAAAATTTTAAAAGACCTTCAAAACATAAAACAATACAAACAATTTCCATTAAACTTGAGCATTGTATCTTAATTAGGAAAGCGGAAAGTTGAGGTTGAATTTTCACATTTGACATCGAATTTCTTGGACAAATAAAAAACTCACAGATTCCGGGTTTGACACACTTTTTTAGAAAAATAATACCTATATTTATGTTAAATTTTAAATCGGTAATTTGTTAATAAATGTCGTTTTTTTTTTAAACAAGAACTGTAAATTTTGTCGAAAAAAAATATATCTAGTGGCGTCACCTATAACTTATAAATCGATAGGTTTTTTAATTCTCTACAACTTTTGTTTCAAACATTTTTCGATACAACTTTTACTTTTCGAGATAAACTCAAAAAACAGAAAGTCGTGACAATTTTTGGTCCGTCATTTTTTTTGCACAGGTCTTTCAGAGTTACCATCGAGATATGTTTTATAGGCAGGGTTGGGAAAAAACACATTTTTTTTAAAAAGAACAAAACATTGTGTTTTATTTTAAAAACAAAAAAAAACATGTTTTTTATTAATGCCTAATTCCTGTTTTATTTACCTTGTTTTAAACATGTTTTAAACTTAATTTTAAACAAGTATTATACATAGGTTTGAAAAGAAAAAAGTGTAAGTATATAAAAATGTTTAATTATTTCGATTAACGGTTATAATGTCACTGCATTTACTTTTTTTTTCTTTCTCTTTCTCTCTTCTTTAACTCCTCAATTTTTCACGTCCACGCTCTCAAGCGAGCTATGTTGTATTCAGCGCCCTCATAACTGCAACCAATTTAGCCGCTTTCTCTGTCCTGAGCCTGTTGCGTAATTTGAAATCTACCAATCCGATTTCGTTTGGCTTTCTCTAACTAAACACAATAAAAAATTCGGGAAATATCCGCGATACACCAGAATATTCGCCGCACGTCAAGGAAATCCCGCATACTGATTTCAAAGTTGCCATCTCTTAGGTAAAAAACATACTACAAAATAATAATATTTCTAACTAATATAATATACTATACTATAATCCGGCCAAAAATAGTTCAAATAAACGGGGAGCTACCATGACCTTATACCGCACACAACTGAGAACAACTGAGACCTTGCAGGCTATGTTTTTTAATTTCCAAACGTCTGTTCATTAAAACTTCACAAAAATATCTCAAATCATAATATGCCAAGTTTACAAAATTCTTCCATTTTTTTTCTTTCTCTTTCTCTCTTCTTTAACTCCTCAATCTTTCACGTCCACGTTCTCAAGCGAGCTATGTTGTATTCAGCACCCTCATAACTGCAACCAATTTAGCCGCTTTCTCTCTCCCGAGCCTGTTGCGTAATTTGGAATCTACCAATCCGAAAGTGGAAAATAATCTTTCGATTCCTGCAGAAGACGCAGTCGCAGTCGCAGTAAATAACTGACTTGTGATGTCGAGCATCCCTGGATCCAATTTGATCCCAAGTGATTTCCACCACACTGAAATGTGCGTTTTCTTTAAAAGATCTTCCTTAAACATGTATTCCAGAAATGGAAAACTTCTCGCACGGTACGTCAGAACATCTTTCATTGCTTGCGGACAGCGTGAATCTATGAACTCCATGCATATTGTGTCCTCCTCTTCTGCCAGTCCTTCTCCTATATAGTTAGGGTCTAATATATAAGCAGCAAAATATGCAGGTGTCATTGTGGCTTTAAATCTTGCTTTAAGTTTATCTGCTTCTTCTGGCAACCAGTCCGATGAGAGGAGATCTTTCCATATATGTGTACAATCGCTTAGGACGCGCATATCTTTCTGAATGAGATCAAGAGCTTTTAATACTTTCTTCAGCTTTTTGAGATAGTTCTCAACATTTTCTTTAAACTCAACACCTTGGACATTCCTTACGATTGTTAAATCTAATACAGACCTGTGCTCGCTGCATACTTTGATAAGACAGCGCCAGTTGTTGACATATGATTCGAGACAATCTGCTAATATATTCCAACGTACATCTTGAGGTAGTACGAGTGCTTTCCCACCGACTTCCTTTTACTTTGCTTGTGGAATTAAATTCGATTTCGTTTGGCTTTCTCTAACTAAACACAACAAAAAATTCGGGAAATCCTCGCGATTCACCAGTATATTCGCCGCACGTCAGGGAAATCCCGCATACTGATTTCAAAGTTGCCATCTCTTAGGTAAAAAAACATACTACAAAATAATAATATTTCTAACTAATATAATATACTACACTATAATCCAACCAAAAACAATTCAAATAAACGGGGAGGTACCATGACTTTATACCGCACACAACTGAGAACAACTGAGACCTTGCAGGCTATGTTTTTTTAATTTCCAAACGTCTGTTTATTGAAACTTCACAAAAATATCTCAAATCATAATATGCCAAGTTTACAAAATTCTTCCATTTTTTTATGTATTCTAAAATTATTTTCTCTTATACATAATTGAAAAATATTTTAACAATATTCGATAACTACCATGGAGAATATAATACATTTAATTTTAATTTCATTTGACATATAAGTGACAGTAATGAAACGTTGAACTTTATTTTTATTTGCAATATTATATATGGCGTATGTACAACATAATTTTAAATTTGATTTATATGAATTACATTTTTTTTTCGTCCATTACAGCAATTTCATTCTACTCAAATCCGTATTACAAAAAAACTTGGCGCGACCTTTTTTTATGAAATTTATGCAAAAATTGAAAATATAATAGTTGGTTATCGAGTTGAGCAACAATACTATTTAATATTTCCAATTATAGTATTAATATAATTAGTACCATTTTCCTTTTAATAGAATTTATGCAATTTCATTACAGTGAGTTAATACACAAATTACATTAATTTGATGTGAATTTATTCAAAATGCAGTCTGGAAATAATCACGAATATAAATATAAATGTTATTAATTCACTAGCTGATATTTTGGAGCAAAGCAGAGGAGTTTTCTTATGATTATTTTATTTAATAAATTGCACGTATATTTAAACTTGACGCGAGTCCCTACCGCGACTCTTAACAACAAAAAATTTTATGATTAAATCGTATATGTATTTCATGTGCGTTTTAAACATGTTTAAAACAGATTGTTTTTAATTGTGTTTTAAACATAGTGTGTATTTGTGTTGTGTTTTAATCAGTGTTTTAAACATACGTTTAAAACAAATGTTTTATGCATTGCCAACCCTGTTTATAGGATGCCGAAATGAACACATTCCAGCAAAAAAACCAATGTTATATTTTTATTAACAAAACAGCTCTTTTTAATCTAATTTCCATGCAAAACACCATTTCAGATATTGGTAAATTTTTTAATGTAATAAGAAACATCATAGTTTCAAATATATCTCTCCATATTTCACCAGCTTCTAAAAGAACCCTGTATATTATGTTTCAGTTTGTATTTAGGTCACATACAGCGATTGAGAAAATGCTAATACCATTTCCTGAAATTGATTTCCTTTCAGAAACAGTAACATCATATTTATATTCTTATCAACATCATTATTTGAAATACTGACAAATCTCCCGGATCAAAATAAATAAACTTTTAAATTCGACTTGGGAAAAGTTTGATTTGTTTCAGGAGTTTTCCCGACTAAACTTTTATAGATAAATAAAAGAAATATTATTTAAAAACTTTTGTAGTTTGATTGTCTTGTGATTCGTGCAGGTCTCGTAAATTTTTATTTTTCCACATTTAAGTTAGATATTAATCATATTATTAAAAATCGCTGAGACTTACAAAGCATATCTATTTCAAAATGATGACACTATAGCTATCCCCGAAGCGATAGCCACTGCTTAACAGGTTAAATTCGCAAAAAAGTACTTTCTTATCGTATTTTGAAATTTTTGACAGCATTGCCAATTTTTCTTTAGTTCCTTCAAGTGGAGCACAATCTAAAAATCGGCAACATTCAAGAATATAAAAATAGTATAAAGAATAACTAAACTATATCATTTTTATTCTGACATCATCAGGTGACAGGACACACTATAAATTTCCAGGAAACCAAACAGATCGCACCCATAAAGCACAGAAGAACGGGCATCATCAGAGAAGCTATCGAAATAGAAAATACCAAGAATCTTAACAAGAGAGACGATGCACAAAACATCTCAAATACATGGAAAACCCTAATCAAAACCAAACCAAAAGCAACACGTCAGGGAAACAAGACAGAGAGCCGAGAGGAGGCCCAAACTCAGGGAAGCAAGGAAACCAACCAGGCAGGAACTAAAGTATAACCTGCGTAAGATATCAGATATAATTAATAAATATATATATATATATATATATATATATATATATATATATATATATATATATATGTTTATGCGGCTTTCACGGATTCCTCCGTGTGAGATGCAATAGCAGTGGTCATATCCACATTATGCCGTTGTAGTGCTGAAATCACATTCAGCAAACATACAACTAAATGCATCTCCGCATGTAAATGAAGTAAAATGCGAACAGTGATTGCAAACTTCGCTCCATCATATCCTTTCAGTGTTAGAGGTTGCACAGTTTGGATGAATTGCTACAAAACACAATTCACCCTATTACACCACCATCGAGATGGTGGCCTACCTGTACCACCACACCGAGAAGAAAGTAAAAACTTACCTCCTCTGTTACAGTGATACGGCAGAGGTACATGTTTCGTCTCTTACTAGACTCATCAGGGTACCGACATGCACCTGTCTGTGCAAAGGACAGATCGGAAGGAAGCATGCAACACTGAACGCGGCTTCGCCGACCTCCCGCCGGATGGCGTATATACGTTTATGCGGCTTTCACGGATTCCTCCGTGTGAGATGCAATAGCAGTGGTCATATCCACATTATGCCGTTGTAGTGCTGAAATCACATTCAGCAAACATACAACTAAATGCATCTCCGCATGTAAATGAAGTAAAATGCGAACAGTGATTGCAAACTTCGCTCCATCATATGTGCAAACTGTACAACCTCTAACACTGAAAGGATATGATGGAGCGAAGTTTGCAATCACTGTTCGCATTTTACTTCATTTACATGCGGAGATGCATTTAGTTGTATGTTTGCTGAATGTGATTTCAGCACTACAACGGCATAATGTGGATATGACCACTGCTATTGCATCTCACACGGAGGAATCCGTGAAAGCCGCATAAACGTATATACGCCATCCGGCGGGAGGTCGGCGAAGCCGCGTTCAGTGTTGCATGCTTCCTTCCGATCTGTCCTTTGCACAGACAGGTGCATGTCGGTACCCTGATGAGTCTAGTAAGAGACGAAACATGTACCTCTGCCGTATCACTGTAACAGAGGAGGTAAGTTTTTACTTTCTTCTCGGTGTGGTGGTACAGGTAGGCCACCATCTCGATGGTGGTGTAATAGGGTGAATTGTGTTTTGTAGCAATTCATCCAAACTGTGCAACCTCTAACACTGAAAGGATATGATGGAGCGAAGTTTGCAATCACTGTTCACATTTTACTTCATATATATATATATATATATATATATATATATATATATATATATATATATATATATATATATATATATATTAGTTTTTCTTCAACCTTGGTATATAATATATATTATTTGATTTTATTTGGACATCATCTTGGGAAATAAATTGTAAAATAAATTTCATAAGTTCATTTTCTTCTTTCTTATATTTACTTACGACGTTTCGTACATCGTGTTGTATTTTTTCAAATTTTTGTTCCTTAAGCAGAAGATTTATACACATTAAAAACAAGAACATTTAAAACACACTCCAACATCTTAAAACACTGAGAAGTTTTATATAACATATCTCATTTTTTTTAAATCATCAACAGACACAACTAAAAATTCTTTTAGATAGCCAAGAGTTTCTCAGTTCAAGAGTATTAAAATTATTAAATATGTCTTAATTTGATGTGATGGAATTTATTTTTTTGACATATTTCGTTCTTTATATTAAATTTTTTTTACTATATACAGTGTCCGAAATATTTTATCGAATTAGTACAGGGTATACAACAAGTTTAAGACTTTTTCTGTTCATCCATTTACCTATTTTTGAAATTTTAGCTCTAGGTAATTAGATTATGGTACATTTGACTGAGATTACTTATATGTTTTTTATCATTTTTAATTTCTATCTTTTTTTATAGTTAATTTATGATAATTTGGGTCTAGAGTTAATATTTTGGTGTTATTAAAATCGAATTTATGTTTTGTTTGTATTTCGTGCTTGTGTAATGTAGTTGAAGCGTTCTTTGTATATTTGCGACCGTTCAATCTATTGTCGAAGTACTGTGTTGTCATTCTTATATAAGTTTTAGGACAGTTTAGACAATAAATAATGTTTCCGTAAATTTTGTGCTTTATAATAAACGGTTATATTATGTTTTGATAAAATATGTTTTATTTTCACTGAAAGACCATTCGCATAAGGTATACTGATATATGTTATTTCCTTCTTGATTGTTATATTTTGTTTTTTTTGTTTTATTATAGAACAAATGTGTTCTTTGTTTTATTATTAACCGACTTCTAAAAGAAGGAGGTTCTCAATTCGTCGACTATGTATTTTTTTTTATGTATGTACACCGATTACTCCGGAACGGCAGCACCGATTTGAATAATTTTTTTTACGTTATATTCAGGAAGTTGCTGCGGTGGTCCCATATTTTTTTAGGTAAAATTGATGCAGTAAAATCCAAGATGGCGCTTACAATATGGCGGCCAAAAAAATTAATTTTGTCCGATTTTCTCCAAAATTAGTATGGGGAAATTTTCGGGGTTTACCCGACGATTCTGAAAGTATTTTTAAAAAATTCAAAATGACGGATCCAATATGGCGGACAAAAAAAATTTATTTTTGTCCGATTTTCTCCAAAATTGGTACCGGGGAGTTTTCAAGGTCGCACATAACGAATTTAAAATAATTTTAAAAAAATTTAATATGACGGACCCAATATGGTGGACGAAAAAATCAATTTTGTCCGATTTTCTCCAAAATTGACATGGGGGAGTTTTCTGGGCTTCACATAACGAATCTGAAATTATTTTTAAAAAATTCAATATAGCGGATCCAATATGGCAGACAAAAAAAATCAATTTTGTCCGATTTTCACCAAAATTGGTACGGGAGAGTTTTCGGGGTCACACATGACGAATCTAAAGTTACTTTTAAAAAATTCATTATGGCGTATCTAATATAGTGGATAAAAAATTAATTTTGTCCGATATTTTTCAAAATTGATATGATAGCACATTGCGAATTTGATATTATTAAAAAAAAATTAAATATGGCAGATTTAAGATGAAGAATTAAAGATTGTACATCTCTCGATTTTGTCTAAACTCATAATGGGGGATTTTTGTTAGTGTTAATTACGAAATTAACATATTTTTTAAAAAACTCAATCTGGCGGATTCAATATGGTGTCCTAAAAATTTTATATTTTTCGATTTTGTTCAAATGTGGAACTGAATCGTTTCTAAGGATATAAATAGCGAATTTAAAATTATATTAAGAAAATCTAATATGTCAGATGCAAAATGACCGTTTAGAAATTTTAAATTTCTGGATTTTATCTAAAATTGGTACTAGGTAAAAAATTATTTTTTTTGAAATTCAATATAGCGGATCCAATATGGTGAATTGAAAATTTTCCCTTATTCACATTTTTTCAGATTTGGTATTAGGGAGTTGGGGGTGGTGTATTACGAATATGAAGTCAATTTTTTACAACTATTAGGTTGATAAGATACAATATGAGGGACTAAAAATTTTACATTTTCCGGTTTTATCTAAAATTGATACTGCGGGATTCTTGTTGCATATACAAACTCCATATGCAACATAAAATATATCGGGTTAAGAAATTTACGTCTCAAATTCTTTAAGTATCGATATTGGAAGGTTTTGGGGCCTATATTACAAATTTAAAATGAATTTGAAATTTAAGATAGTGGATTTACTATGACCGACTAAAAATTTGTTTGCCACAATTTCATTGGTATTTGGAGAACTCTAAGAATCAAAGAATTTTTAGTGGTTCATTTTAGGATGATTTACAATTTGGGATAAAATGGGTACTTTTTTGCCACCTTGGAGTCATTGCGAGGTACACTAATCCCGATTAGCACTTAGTTCTAATAATTTATGAATATCATAATGAATTCAAAACTATAAATCGAAAAATAAAATTTTTATAAAAAAATTGAACCGACTTCTAAACGTGCGCTAAAAAGTGAAAAATAACTATAAATTTGTATATGAAATTGAAATTTTTGAAGTCGGCGCAAAATTATTTCTAAATGAAATAAATAACTACTAATATATATAAATTATGGTAAGAAAACAATTACAAATAGTAAGTATTTTTAATCAGTTTATGCGAATCACATTTTGTCAGGCATTAGTTTTACGCCGACTTCAAAAATTTCAATTTCATATACAAATTTATAGTTATTTTTCACTTTTTAGCGCACTTTTAGAAGTCTCGGTTCAATTTTTTTATAAAAATTTTATTTTGGATATAATTTTTTTTGGAAAGTGATTGTTTATGAGAGTTGTTTGTAACTTTTTAGGATTTCATGGCGATATTTTGCGGAGGATAAGGCAATAGCTCGATCTACTAGACCACACCCTATTTTTTTGACTTCTTGGGTGGTTATACAGGGTGTTCAAGATAAGGATCCTAAGCATGGGGATCTCGGAAACAGTTGGAGATACGAGGTCGGTTAAATTAGAGAAAAGTTGCGCAATTTAGTGCTAAATTAAACGCAGTTAAAAAAATTTAAAAATTTTAAACACTTCCGGAGATTTCTGGAAAAAAACGAAATTTGGCAAAATCGTTTTTAATTTTTGCAGGCTTTATTTAAAGAGATATCAGAAAATAAAAGGTAGTTTCTCATTGCCACTTTTTATTTTTTATAATTTGGTCTAAACAAAATTTAAATCTGACGTTTCGTTTCTGAGATACCATCATGAACTTTCATTTTTTATATGGAACAAAAAAAAGTATCCCATGTATTTGATAGCATTTTTTTTTACAAATTCAACGGTGTATCACCCTTGCATATCGAATACGTAGTTCAAGTACTTTCCATAAGAGCGCCATGAGAGCGAGAGAGACAGGTATATCAGTTTTATAAAAGCCAATGAACTACACACTTGATATGCAAGTGTGATACACCGTTGAATTTGTAATAAAAAATGCTATCAAATACATGGGATACTTTTTTTTGTTCCATATAAAAAATGAAAGTTCATGATGATATCTCAGAAATGAAACGTCGGATTTAAATTTTGTTTAGACCAAATTATAAAAAATAAAAAGTGGCAAGAAGAATCTACCTTTTATTTTTTGATATCTCTTTAAATAAAGCCTACAAAAATTAAAAACGATTTTGCCAAAATTCGGTTTTTTCCGGAAATCTCCGGAAGTATTTTGAATTTTTAAAATTTTTAAATTGCGTTTAATTTAGCACTAAATTGCGCAACTTTTCTCTAATTTAACCGACCTCGTATCTCCAACTGTTTCCGAGATCCCCATGATTAGGATCCTTATCTTGGACACCCTGTATATATATATATATATATATATATATATATATATATATATATATATTTATATATTTATTTATTTAGGAAAGTTATTTTATTCTCCTTACGACCGTTAAGAAAGGGGACAGACAGTAAATTATCTGCCAATTTCAGTCTGGTTCTCTCTCCATACTAGTTTCGACCACCTAATGGTCTCATCAGTGGAGCTCTAACGAACCGAGAGTAAAATGCACAGAAAACAACTGTCTACTTAAAATCCTCATATCGTAAAATGTCGGCAGGAAATTACCCGCAGAACTTGATGCCGGAGTGTTATCTTGAACAGTACAAACGAAAATCTGAATATACCTCGGAGCGGTACGAAATTATTAATTAATTATATATATATATATATATATATATATATATATATATATATATATATATATATATATATATATATATATATATATGTATATGTTTACGCGGCTATCACGGATTCCTCCCGTGTGAGTTGCAATAGCAGTGGATACATCCACATTATGCCGATGTAGTGCTGAAATCACATTCAGCCAACGTACAACTATATGCAACTCCGTGTTTAAGTAAAGTAAAATGCGAACAGTAATATATATATATATATATATATATATATATATATATATATATATATATATATATATATATATATATATATATATATACATGTGTGAGTTAAACTTTCTATGCTTCAAAGATGTTATAGATAGATATTTTCGAGTTATTATTCAGATTACAAAAACGAAATATAAAGAACTTGCCATAATATCCGGCTAAAATACAGATAGAAATGCCATTGTCATATCCTAACTCGTCTAACTCCAATGAAAATCAACCGAATTACTACACTATAAAGATAAAGTCAGCCATTTGAACCTTAATCCCAATAGTAGTTATAGAAGTCACGGTTAACTAATCTCGAATACATGGAAATCGATAGTATATTAGGGAGAGGATATCTGAACCAATTAACTGACCCTTTCGACCACGTATCTGACTTCAGATGACATAAAACGCATTACAAGCGAAATGAAGAAATGCGGATAAATACCAATTTGACAAGGGTTATGCAGCGTGAAATATAATTTTTGAATTATTCTATTCTCATGTGTATAAAGAGCATTCCGTGTGCAATGAGTGTATAACGAACGTGGAATTTGTGTTGAATGGAAACTGCATATTTGATGACGTGAAATTTAATAATCCAATGTTGGAATATACGGCTGCGTTATTGTTAATAAGGATGTGTAGATGAGAAAAGCTTTTGATTCATTGGCGGAACTACTGAAACGGATCAGTTTTTATATCTATCTATATATATATATATATATATATATATATATATATATATATATATATATATATATATATATATATATATATATATATATTGAATAGGAATCGACACAAGATGACCTAATGACCATATTATATATACTCGACTAGTCTAAACAATTTCAATTTAAATATCTAAGATACAATATAGATTTATTATTTAGATAGTAATAAGTAGTCAGTAGGTATATTAATTAATTAGAGTCATTAATATTTACAAATAATATGGACCAAAGCATAATTAAAGGCTTACATGATTATAAAAATCATATATAAGGCTAAATTCATAATGAATTTTTAGACATAATTGTAAAATAAACAATATATAAATATTAATACAATAAGATCATATTATAAATTGATCATAAGAATAATAAGGTACAAACATTAGATGTGATAGTGAAGGTAAAGTGATAATGAAGAGTGAAAATCTTGAAGTAAAATAAAAACATAACGATCGGTTTTTGCAACAATAATGTTTTGAAAAGGAACAAAAGGTGAACATAGTGTGAAACCAGTCACGAAAAGTACTTTTAAATAATAAATAAGGTTCATTGAATTGTTTTTAATATAAATTAGACAGTTAACAGTAGTATTAAGAAAATAATTTTAATTAAAACAGATAAGAACATAGAATAAATTTAAGAAAATGTTTGATATTGGCCTTAAAATTAGATATTATAAATTAATTTTAAGTAGTGGAGTAAAATAAGTTATATTAGAATGTAAGGAAAATTCTAATATTTAATATTTTAATATTAAGAAAACATAATTTAGCATCTTCAAACAATAATTTTCAATAATTAGTTAATTATAGATTTCAATATTTTCATGTCAAACCTTTTTGTTTTATAATTTTTAATATTAAAAATTGTTTTAGGAAGGCTAAATTATGTATAATTAGATAGGTAAAATAATAGAGTTTAATTTTATAGTATTTATTGTCATGCATATGATTGGATAAATCCAGGAAATGGTAAAATTGGAAAATTTTCATCAATTTAAAAATTCTTGACAGCCATTTTTGTTTGACAAGAATGCCAAGAAAAGGGTGATTTTTCATCAAGTAACCCGATGCCTTCAACTGCTGAGCCAATCAGAATGATTAATTAAGTCAGCTGGAGGCATACTATATAAAGAAAAATCACAAAAATTCGAGGAGTTGCAAAAAAGTATTGTTACTGAGAGGTGTAAAAGAAAAGTTTCTCCTCAAAACAAATTTTTACATAACCTTAAAATTTTCACGACAAGATCATAAAGCCACGTGCGAGATCTTTTGTTTTTTTTAAGTAAATATTTTTAAAAAGTTATGAAAGTAACTAAATATTAAATAAAGTTTAATTAATCAATATTTTAAAAAAAATAATTTAAATTAAATTTAATGTCATTAAGAAATAGCAACTCCAACTAACATCAAGAAAATTTTGTAAAACCCGATTGTGTCAAATAAAAGTTCAAGAAATTATACCTGGCTGGTATAAATACCAACATTTCCTAGAAGTAGACAATTCCTGGACATTTCCAAAAATAATTAAGACAGTGTTTAATAAAGAATATCTACTTACTTGATAGTAGGTATTTTTAAACAATTATCCCAATCCAATTTGATGGTAAAAGAAGACAAGGAAACACAAATATACCTTTTTAATTGTTAATAAATAAACAAACACATAAGGATCAAGGTATTTAAAAATATAATATTACCACATTTATATTAGACATTATAAAATCATTAGAACTAATTTATAATCACTTGTTAAAATTAATAATCCGCACTTTACACATTTTTTTTTAATTTTTAAAATAAATAAAAGTCAAACAAATTTCAACTGAACACGAGACCATCATATTTGACAAACAACACTTGACAGTTAAGTAGAGTGACATTATAATTAACTGTAGAGATAAGGTGCAATTGATTTTTAATTTTAATAAAGCTGATCTAGATAATAGGTATTTCAAAATAATTTTATAAACCGTATTAATATCATTTTGATTTATAATAAATTTATGTTGATTGTTTATACAATTCAGTGGTTTTAATTGGCAGTAGATAAAAGGTAATTTCAACTTATGAGAATCTGAACTCACTTGGGATAGTTTCAGGGAAAGCGAGCTAGTTATATTAAGGGGAAATTAAAAGAGAAAATAGATTTATTAAAATTTTGTTAATAATAATATATGTATTTTTAAGTTAATCCGAAGAATAAATACTGTGCTGTTATCTTATCTTAGATAGGATACAGTAACTGGGCGCTCAAGGAAAAATTAAAAATACATATCGTGGTTTAGAATAAAATATAAATAGTAGTATTTTTATTAGAGCAAGAGAAAACTTATTTAATTCACATTCACCAATTTGTCAAATTTTTAAAAAAAAACAAAATATTCAAAATTTTAGTATTTGAATTCCTCTTCGGGCAGTTGCATGAAGCGTGTGTGGGCGACGAAAATAGACCTCTGACGATATACGTTAGGTCCCGCATCACGTTTTTCAACGCAATATATATATATATATATATATATATATATATATATATATATATATATATATATATATATATATATATCGTAACATAAAGGATTTATATTTTAAGTCCTAATTGGATTGAAGGAATTCATATCCACTATAATGAAAAGGTTAATATCTAGACATGCATTGTTTGAAATACCGGGGCTTATTTCTTTAATTAAATTGAAACCTCACTCGAGAGAGAAGTACAAAAATCCTCAAAAGACACCCGAGCCTGATGTTCAGAGGACTGGAAGTGTCGCATTCGATCCCGCCGGAAATTGCCTACCGAAAAAAATTCTTTACAGCTGTATAACATCATATACCGGAAACCGCTTTACTTGAACACACGACCAGCACGCTATTCACTAAAATTCTCAATATTACAAACAAAACAATTTCCACCGATAAAGACGTATATTTATGGCCATTCAATCTGTTCTTTAGCAATTTTTTTGTCACACCTCAACAGCGTTAAACAAACACACACAGGATGAAAAACATACCTTCAGTTATAACAGTACCATAAACAAAAACAAAAATATGAATTATCAAAAATTGCAAATAAAGGAAATGATAGAAATTAAAAAAGATAAAAACACTGGTAACGACAGAACGGATATAGGAAATTTGAGCCACATTTTCACCAGTCTAATTTAAACAGAAATATTAAGTATTCAATCCTGTTAATAAGCATAAAAAATGGAGTATCCTCTTAAACATAAAATTGAATGTATGCGTTCTTTCGGTTTTTTTAAAATCCATTGTTAAAATATGGAAAATGAAACACACTCGCACTCCATGTATCTCGAGTACCTAAATAGACGATGTTAAAATTTCATTTCATTATTAATAAATAAACGAAATGTCAAAGTATGTACAGGGTGAGTCAACGATTGGATGAAGTAGGTTTGTGCCTTTTCGGTGAAATTAACAAAGAAAGTATATTTATTGTTTGATACAGTTTATTTTTACGCAGATTTTAAAAACATTTAGGACTCTACAGGGTGAGCCAAAAAACTAGGACAGCATAAAGTTGTATTTTTTTAAATAGAACACCCTATATACGAATCGTATTTTAGATTTAGCTTATAATTTTAAATTTTTTTTATTAAGGGTTTACTGTAACAAAACTTTATAGTTTCTAAGAAAATTAAGTTTAAAGAAAAAAAGTCACATTTTCAAGCATCAATTTAATCCTAAATAACGTTTTCAACTTTGTGACAAATATATTCAAATTTGGAATTTAGCAAGGCCAAGGACAAGTTAACATAATTTTTACCTAATATTTGCAATAAAAGCTACAGGGTGTTGAACACATCGGCTCAAATTTGAACAAGTTTAAATGAATAAATATCTTTTTTTTTTAAATGGTACGCCCTGTATATTTTCATGTTATTTAATAGAGTAATAAAAACCCTAAAAGCTTTGTTCAATATATCCTATACCTATTTATAATAGTTTTTGAGATATTTCAGTTTTTCTTATTTACCATACTACAGAAACAAACAGAATGTGGTTAAATATGATGAAATACATTATTCGTTATATTACAACGGCAATAGTTTAATTAAACATAAGGTGAAAAAATTAACACAATAATAACGACAAGGCAAATACATATTTACTTTTATACTAAGTTGAAACAAAAAAATTACCTATTAAATACTGAGATTAAATATTTATTTTTAATAAGTGTTCGAATAAACGATCCTCTTGTGCAATGCACAAATTTAGTCTTTTTTGCAGATTTTCTCGGACCCTGGACAAAATTAGTGGCGTTATTGTTATACAGGTATCCCTAATCCTGTTTCGCATATCCTCCACTGTTGTTGGTGGATTAACATACACCTTATTTTTAATATAACCCCATAGAAAGAAATCTAATGGGGTGATATCGCAAGACCTTGGTGACCACTCAATGAAACCCCCACGTCCAATCCATTTTTGCGGATATCGTTGGTCCAAAAACGCACGAACTTCACGATGGTAATGCGGAGGCGCACCATCGTGCGGGAACCACATACTGTCAAGCTCATCCCTATCGAGACCTTGATGCAGTTGGGGTAGTTCTTCTTGTAGAAAGTTCAGGTAACTATGGCCATTTAGTGGTTCATTAAAAAAGTGGGGTCCAATAATTCGATTATGATGAATACTACACCAAACATTTAATGACCAGTGGTTTTGATGTTGCACCTCTCTAATCCAAAATGGGTTTTCTGTGGCATAATAATGCATGTTGCGTCTATTTACGGCACCGTTATTTCTAAAAGTAGCTTCATCACTAAACATTACCTTGCATAATAAATTTGGATTTAATTGAATCTCCGCATTTATTGTACGACAAAAGTTTACACGACTTTCAAAATCCTGTCCATGCAATTCTTGGTGTAATTCCATGTGATATGGATGATACCTATATTTCTTGGTAGTACGATTAGCGATGGATTGTGATGTTTCACATAATGCTGCTAACTGACGGCTCCAATATAAGGATTTTCCTGAACATTTAACAATACTTGTAGTTCTTTTTCTTCTTTAGTTACTGGTTTCTTGACCACTTTACGTTTTGGATAATCAACAGTACCAGAAGAATCAAATCTGGGCATTAAGTTTTGAAAAGTATGGGTATTAGGCTGGCGTCGATCAGGATACTTCATTTTGTAAATTCTTTGAGCAAGAAGGCAATTTTTTTGAGCCTCTCCTATTGTATAAATCATATGTATTAACTCATTCTTTGGAAAATTCATTTTACAATATAAGATGAATGCAAAAAAACCAAACTACACTACATAAAAACCAAAAGAAGCGATTGCGGTTATAAATTTGACACACAGAAAAATGTTCTTTCACATTGTTTTTGCCATGGCTACTATGATAATGAAGACTATTTCTGTAAAAAAGTATGGAAAATAAGAAAAATTGAAATATCTCAAAAACTATTATAAATAGGTATAGGATATATTGAACAAAACTTTTAGGGTTTTTATTACTCTATTAAATAACATGAAAATATACAGGGTGTACCATTTAAAAAAAAAGATATTTATTCATTTAAACTTGTTCAAATTTGAGCCGATGTGTTCAACACCCTGTAGCTTTTATTACAAATATTAGGTAAAAATTATGTTAACTTGTCCTTGGCCTTGCTAAATTCAAAATTTGAATATATTTGTCACAAAATTGAAAACGTTATTTAGGATTGAATTGATGCTTGAAAATGTGACTTTTTTTCTTTAAACTTAATTATCTCAGAAACTATAAAGTTTTGTTATAGTAAACCCTTAATAAAAAAGATTTAAAATTATAAGCTAAATCGAAAATATGATTCGTATATAGGGTGTTCTATTTAAAAAAATACAACTTTATGCTGTCCTAGTTTTTTGGCTCACCCTTTAGAGTCCTAAATATTTTTAAAATCTGCGTAAAAATAAACTGTATCGAACAATAAATATAGTTTCTTTGTTAATTGCACCGAAAAGGCACAAACTTACTTCATCCAATCGTTGACTCACCCTGTACTGTATAAAATTAAATACTTCCTTAGAAATTTGAAGAGTTTTTAAAGTGTTTGTTTGTTTTTTAAAATTGTAAATATGTTTGAGTATGAATAAAAAATATTTTTAGGAAGATCAATAAATAAAAAAAAAAATTTTGAAGATGCCTTAAACATAGGGCGAAACATCAAATTGTTTTTGATTTTTTGTTAAATAAAGAACCTAAACCCAAGAAAAGTCAAAATAAAAAAAAATGCTATAATCTATGGTTCAAGAATCTGAAAAATATAATACATATATATATATATATATATATATATATATATATATATATATATATATATATATATATATATATATATATACAGGTCTGGAAAATCAAGAACAGAAACTCGACGTTTCTTAAGTATGATAAAGAAAATACTATATTATTCATCAAATCAGAATGAAACAGAAGATAATGCATCGTAATCATCGACATACGTGTAAATTACCAGTTTGGCCCTCGGATGAGGGGTAATACAATGCTGGCGCGGTGAGAGCGGGCGCCAGCATACGCCACGCCCTCGCACAACAAGAGGATTCCAAGTTATTTGCTTTCATTCGGCCGTCGAAGTGTAAGTACCGTGTTTCGCGCCAAATTTTTTTGTTATAATGGTAGTTTATTCCACGGAACAAAAAGAGCACATTATTAAGTGGTACACTATTCTGGTAAATAATCGGCAGATTTGTATTTATGTGCGAAAATCATCCTGTTCGTTGAAAATTTAGAATTTCGGATATTATTAAAAAATTTGAGACAACTGGTTGTCTAAAAATTTGTAAAAAATGCACTGATAATAATGAGGAGCAACCGGTTCCTCAAATTACTGAAGAACGAGCAAATCAGGGAGACTGACGTTTGTAGTTTAGCAGAAATTAATTTTCCTTGCAAAAGTACCGTAATTGCTTAAGAACTTGATATGAACGCTCGAACAGTTCGGAATATTTTAAAGCTAATAGGGATATAACCCCTGAAGTTTTGGCAAATACGCGAACCATATTTTACAATAGACAGGGTTCTTGTCCCGCTCAAAGTGGAGGCCTGTTTGAACACCTATTGTAGACTTTTAGGTGTTTTTGTTGATTTAAATTGAATTTAATTATTTGTTTATGTATTTACAATTACTGAACAAGTTATTTTAATTTTTTAACAGAATAAAAGTTTATTTTTGAGAATGATTTTTAATTTTAAAGTGGTCTATTAACTTATTTACTTAGAAATTACCGTTGCGTTTCACTAGTATTTTTATTAGAATAAGTGTTTATTTTGTAACAGAAATATCAATTTTCTTTACGCTCAATGCCCAACAAAAACTAATTTTTTTTTGTACTTCGACTATTTGATGTATTTAAAACAATCAATGTATCAAATAGTCATTAAATATTCCAAATTCCGTCGATTACGTTATAAGTTTAGACGAAAAGTAAATACACCCTCTCATTCCTTTCAAGGTACTGCTCGTTTTCGTGTCGCACGGAAGTTAGGGGGGGGGGTAATATTGCGGTAGGCGTTCCCTACGATCTTCTGTCCGAACTATCTGAAACAAGTTAGACGGGCTTAGTGGGTTAGAATTTGAGAAACGGCCAAAATAATTTCTAGTTAAGAAATTTAAAATAGAAGTTTGGCTATAGTAACGTTTCTCTTAAAACTCGGTAATATTAACGGCCAGTCATTTCTTTTTAAAGTTTCGTCTCAGGTTAAAGGCAACAGTGTTGTGGTTGCGTCGCGCTCAGTTATATTTGTGCGCCGCTCTTCTATTTGACATTGGATTGTCGAGAAACAAATATTAACGATTACAAAATTGGGCTAAACAGAAAGGCAGTAATATATTTTCGCCGTACTCTGGTGTGTAAAATACAAAAAAAAGCATGCTATCCACATGACGAGTATCTAACTTTTACTAAATCAAAAGCCGAGGTTAAATTCCAAGGCTTACTATATCATACAGTAGATTGAATTATATTGCTTAAAATTAGACGCCCTTGAACAAATCGATAAATTAGAATTGTAGATATGAGTTTCATTTGCAAATGGGGCTTCGATGGAACGTCAGGTCAGAGCAGATCCAAACTTATTCTTAACCTCTCTTATTCCACTTCAATTAGCAGGTATTAACACACAAACTCAACAAGAACAGATTGTGTTGTACAATTCCAAGCCCTCGTCTACTATGAATTGCAGGCCTCTGAAATTTGAATTTATTAAGAAAACCGAACAAAAGTCTTTAACAAAAATAGAAAATTATGAACTCGAACCAGACAACTTGCACCATATAATAGTTTTCTTTGCCACCCGAGCTTCAGTACAGTACAACTTATCTATGACGATGATGGATGGCTAGGTGAATGCTTTGGCTGGAGCGAAATCGGTCCAACGTTGTTACCTCTCAGTTTAACAACATTGATACTGTGTCTCAATAAGTACAGAGTATTTCAGGCTACAGCCATTTTAACAAGAGTAAAGCGAAAACTGATCCTTCGGTTTCCGTCATTTTGCAAACTATTGGAAGCGAACATTAAACTGCAATAGAGAAGTTTTGGGAATACAAACTTCAAACAACAAGATTATTCTTCAAAGGGTATTCTTGGTACAACATTCCAACAGGAATCCACAAATGACTTACTTCATTGACCAGACATCATAGCATTTGCAATATTACCGATAGGTAAACTATCGAAAGATGCACAAAAATCAACGTACAAGTTGATAAGAAACTATCGCCTAGACTTTGCTTGAAAATCTTCTCGAGAAAAATATGAAGGATGTGTTCCAAAACTTTTGGCGCCGATGGATCCTTATACTGTTTTTGACATAGTAAGGATTCGGATAACAATTCATACGTATTGGAAAATGAGAAAAGAGCTGTCAACAAAGAAGGCAGTGAATAAAAAGTTCTTTTTATTATTTTTATTACAGTCGTATTATTTATTCACTTATGTGAACCAATAAATATTATATTACTTACAAATTATTTGCATTGGTATTTATTAAGAAGTCTTAAGCATAGAGGAAAAAGTACTTTCGCCTTTTTAACGATTATGGATATCCATGTATTTATTATTATAGTATTATATTTAAAATGTACCGTGAAGTCAAGCGTAATATTTTATTCATGGAAATTCAATTATTCTTTTTATTTTATTTTTAAAGCGTTGAACCACATTAGATGTTTTTCGAATTTATTTTCATGATTTTAAAGTTTCAGTCTGTGATTTTTATTTTTAATATCAAATCCGTGCTTTCGACCCACTGTGTTTTGACGACCCGAAACCAGCGAAAAGTCCTTGTCCGACGCCATTTTTGCTAAAAGCCAGGAAGCAAGCTACGATACAACAGTATGCTTTATTTCACTTCTTCAACATGGCTAAACGGGTTGTCCGTCGCTTTTTGTTACGTTCCGTTTTTTAAAGAGGTTCTGTTCTCGACTTTCCACACCTGTATATATTCGATACACCGGTAATACTTTTCTCGCTTGGTGACTGAAGAATGGATGGCTGGAGGGATGTCCATCTTAAAATATATATTAAAATAGCGTTACTCTATTACAGTCATTAGCTTGTTAATTATTGATTTTGTTCTTTAATTCAGTAATAAATATATTCCTTATATTCTCTATTTTCCAGGGTTCTATGGATTAGAGGTGGCAAACTTTTAGACTTCATTTTAATGCAGGTTAATCTTAAATTTAATATCCTTTTTTTATTGGTGTCTCGATAAGCTGAATATTATATTGCAAGAAAAGGAATCTGTACGACTATTTAAAAAAAAAATAATTTTTATTACGATTTGGTATTTTTATTTAACATGGGCAACGTTTGGTCGTTATTTAGAATTTAACCACAAAGTTCATAAAGATGGCCTCAATTTTTTTCCTAGAATGTGTATAACTTAAGAAAGAATGACTAAAGTTGAATATAGTCATACTATATCGGTATAAAATAATAATTAAGAAAGAAATGGTTACAAAATCAAATTCAGCGGTAACCACTAATATATAAATAAGACTAGAGGGCAGGCGCGGATCCAAGGGGGGGGGGCGGTGGGGGCGATCGCCTCCCCCCCCCAAGAGCTTTGATTTCAGGAAAATATACCCGATTTTGCCTCTTATACTATAGTTTATTCAAGAACTAGAGAGAGTAATAAATCATTTTTTCTTCGCAAACTACCTGTGTTCTTTAGTCCGGTGTCTTTGGCAAAATCTGTTAGACACATATATTTTTCATTGGAATGGGTTAGAAATTTTATCATCAAAAATGCCGGTCTATAATAATGGACTATTGGGGATGGATAACAATAGATGTTTGAAAGTGTCAAGTGTTAAAAAGGATTTTAATCCTTGTCATAGACGCAGGAGGGAGGTTTATTTTATCACTAAATATTTATGTTATTGAATATTATTTCAGTAATAAACATAAAATAAAGCGTTTTTATAATATTATTTTATTTCTTATGATTTCTTAATAATTCATATACATTACAAAATATAGATGATTTTGACATATTTAACATAAATCACAACTGTATTTATTTTTTTTTGCATAGAAATCGTTTTAGGTAAATTCAAACTAAAACGTAGCCTTATTCTCTCAAAAAATTCTAAGTTATAATTTAAATGCTTACAAAATACCCGTTGTCAAAAATACGAAAAATAAAACATATTTAAAAATAAATTCGTCCATATAATATTCAAATTTTTTTGGGGCCATCGATCAGTTTATTATTAATTAAAAACATTTTTAGGATTTTTGACATTTCAGTTTGTTTATTTCTTAAACTACCTGCAAAATTAAAATTAAACACTAAAAAGGGATTCAAATGTAATTAATTTTTATATGTTACAGTTAAAGTTAGACCTACTTATTTTTATTTCTATTGCACTGACATAAGATTACTTACTTTATTATATGGAAATCCGATAGCCCCAGAAAATTAAATAAACGTGTTAATTCTACACGCTTAAGAAAAAGACAAGAATAAAATAATAAAAAAAATTACGGCGAATTGAAATTAAATATATATAAAATTAAAGAGTGGGACACACTAAAATAAAAATATATAAGAAAATAAAAAAATATATAAACAACATTAAACAATAAAATACTACAAAAACAAAAATTTAAATAATAAATTGTGTTTACACTGGTAAACATTACTTATCTAATTCGTAATCAAAGTCAGTGAAGCTATCTTCGCTCAAATTAATTATAATTGGTTCCTCGATCTCACCGATCATGAGATCGGGTTTCCACATTTTGCTTTATTCTTTTATTATATGAATTTTTCCCAATTTTCCGCAGTAACTTTATTCAAAAAATCTTTCAAAAATTCAGTTAAATTACTAATTTTGGAAGTTATGTTATTTCTAGCAACTCTATCTTTTACTTGAGAGAGATATTTCCTTTTCCAACGGACAGTTTCTGGATGATCTATAAGAACAGATTTCCTATCTGGTTTTTTCCAGCAAAAATTAAGTTCCCTGAGCAATTTCCAGAGCTCAGTTCTTTTAATTTTAGGTAAATCCCGATCGTTATTGAATTTAGTTATAATTTTGTCGACGGTTCGGATCTGCCTCTTATTCTACTTTTATTGCAGTTTTCATCTCTTCTTCCAACAAGGTTTTTCGTCAGTTTGTGATCGAATGGGGCTTGGAAGTATTAACAATTCCAGTCGTTTTTTTCTCTTTCAGTATTCGGTACATAGAAGATTTCCAACTCCTTTCATGTTGAAATACATCTCAACAGAGCTTTTAACATTATTATCTAGATATTGATATCTTAAGGTATTATAAACATTCATCGTAATAAGTTTTTCGTTGAGGAAAAAATGCCTGGTTTAAATCTTTTGGGTATATCACTAATCTCAAAAAAAAAACAACCGCAAACAAGATAAATCACTAAGGACACACTGTAAGGTATACCTTGCTCACACTTGACAGAAATTAAATTGAACTTTCAGAAACTTTGTTGTTGCAGTAAATTTATAAAAGCTTATAATATTTACATATAATTAGATTTACGGCAGTCCTTAGTTACCTACGGCACTGGAATAGGTACATTGGAGGTTTCGATAAAAGTTTTATTACTCTCTCTAGTTCTTGAATAGAGTATAGGAATGTGTATGCTTGCGATCACCCTCCTCCCTCCCAAGCGCTTTGAGTTCAGAAAAATAGACCCGCTTCTGCCTCTTATACTAGGAATGTGTATGCTGCTGGCATCCTCTCCTCTCCAAGAGCTTCAAATTCAGAAAAATAGACCCGACCATGTCTTTTACACTAAAAATTGGAATGTTTCCGATGTCCCCCCCCCCCCGTTTACAACTCGCTTTCTCTTGCCATACTGCACTTTTGTAATATCAGGCTGGATCCGCCCCTGCTAGAGGGTGAGTATAAAATGAATAAAGTTGTATAGAAAACATAAAAATAAAATTATATAAGGAGTATTCCACTTAAAATTATTATTTACTGTATGATCCTGTAACACCGTAACCTTAAAATTCCAAAAAAATTATATCTCCTTAAATTCTTCCAATAAATTATTCAACTTTGTACACCCTATATTAAAATAATTTAAATAATTCAATCTTGATATAAGTCTAAAGAAAGAACTTTTTAACAAAAAAAAAATAAATTCGTCAAGTACGAAAAAAAAAGTGCAATTTTTCAAAAGTTTCATGATTGCTGAAAATCACTTCGATAAAAAGGTCTTACTCAACCTGAATGAAAAAAGCTTTCCTAGTTTTTGTTCCTCTGAAAGATGAAAAATTTAGGCGATAAGTTCTATTTGATTTATATCTCCTGGATTTATTTTTTGCTACTTTAATCAGAGATGTATTGACCTAAAAGACGATTGGACGATGGTCTATATGCATAGTCTTGCCAGAGCATAAACGAAATACAGAATAATCATTTATACCCACATAAATTCACTCATAAATTTTTCTGTGATGAATAAATTTTATAGCATTACCTTAAAGGAGACTTTTTCTTAATACCTTCCTTTTTCACTTCTTAGTTAGTTATCCTAAATGTCGTAGAGTCCCTTTAAAGCATAAAAATTTAAACTTTTTTGATCGATTTAATATTAACTGAGGCCTTAGTTTTCTGCCATAACAAGTTAACTGTTCTGTCAATCGAAGCCATTAAAATAACTGTTAACAAATCGTTTTTGACCAGTTTTCCTCTTTCCCTATATCGTTGACAATATAACCTATCAATATTTTTTATGGGCTCGTAAATTTATCCCAAAATTCAATTTAATGCCTATAAATAGAGGAAAAACGTGAGAATTGTTGAAAGTGCTCCAATTTTTACTGTTAAAAGGGTAATTTTATAGGTTATGACCCGGGAAGCATTTTATATTGTATTGAATTTATTCAGTCTGATATCAATTCTTTTTGGGTTTCTGTACCTTTAACTATAATAATAGAGTATAAAAAAGCGAGTTGAAAATTAGCATAATCACTACATAGTATAAAACAAAGTCGCTTTCTCTGTCCCTATGTCCCTTTGTATGCTTAAATCTTTAAAACTACGCACCGGATTTTGATGCGGTTTTTTTCAATAGATAGAGTGATTCAAGAGGAAGGTTTATATGTATAATAACATTAAATAGGGGAGAAATACTGTTATTTTTGAGGTTTCTAATGTGATGTCGTTAATTATCATATTTTTTTCCGCTTACATTGCAAACGCAGGCTGAACCCTACGAGATTTATCAAAATAATGTACTAATTATTTGTACACATTGAAAAGGTCTACAGAAAACTCCGCGATGGTATATGTCTATCTGTCATGGATATCCCACAATAACATTTTTTTGTCATTTACTTTTTATGACAAATAATGGCAAATTTTGAAGCGATTTTAACCAATACAGCATTAATCCTTATCCAATTAAATAGCTTAAATACATTGTTGATTTAATATAGATCTATATGGTCCTTTACAGCACAAGATTTAAATGAATATTTTCGAAGATATTACAGATTTAAAATTGCGGGAAGTAGCGCTTGCGGCGGTACTGGCCGACCGGGGCGGCGGCAGCGTGCCTATAAATAGCGCGTCGGAGGCCGATGTAATAATTGTTGTAAAAATAAAATAAATAGTCACAGTTTTTCTGTAGTGTATTTAGTATCAGCATTGCACCCGTGCGAAGCCGGGGCGGGTCGCTAGTTTACAATATATTTTTTGAAAGCCCAGTTAAGTAATTGGATACTTATTACTGTTTTTATGTCTTCTTCTCCACTGTTAAATATAGACCTCTTCAAAATTTATTCAGGTTTCTCTATTCTGTACGAGTCGATAACACCTTTTTCCCGTTATCTGCTAAACATTAGCTAACACTTTTTTGTAATTTATCAACACTTCTTTTTGCAATTCTTGGCTTTCATTGCAATATTTTAAGGGTCCATTTTGTCTAGCCACGTAATCTGTTCACTTCCATTTCATTTGAACTATCTTCGAGATTATATTTAGGACGCTTAATATTTGCCAAATTTCCTTGATTCGCACTCTATCTCTCAAACTAAAGCCTAACATCACCAGTTCCATTGCCCTTTGTGCAGTTTGACACTTTCCACATGTCACGTAACGCATATTTCGTAAACTTTTGTTTTTAAATGCACTATTCACTAAGTTAAAAAGTAAAACCCCTCTCATGAATAAATCAGATATAGTATATTCGATCCCTGGCACAAATTGTTCCAAAAAATTTATAGTCATGACGAGCCAATTACTAAAGAACAGATTGAATGGCCATAAATATATGAAAAGCTTTAAACAAACATACACAGGACGAAAAACAGCTTTGATGACAACAGTACCATAATTAAGAACAAAGATATGAATTACTAAAAACTACAGATAAAGGATAGAAATTAAAAAAGATATAAACACTGTTAACGACTGAAGGGATAGAGGAAATTTGAACCACATCTACATCAGCCTAATTTAAACAAAAATATTAAGTATTCGATCTTATTAATAAACATCAAAAATTGAATAACCTCTTAAATATAAAATTAAATGTATGCGTTTTTTCGTTTTTTTCTTGATGCATTGTAAAATATAAAAAATAAAATAAATTCGCATTCCATGTATCGTCAGTACCTGAATAAATGACGTAAAAGTCGCACTCCGTTATTAATTAATAAACAAAATGTTCAGGGTGTGTACTGGTCAAATTAAATATATTTTAAAAATTTGAATCGTGTTTTAAAGTGTCGTTTGTTTTTTAAATTGTAAACATGTTCTTATATGAATTTTTAAATTATATAAAAAATATTTTTTAGGATGGTAAATGAATAAAAAAACAAAAAAGTTTTGAAAATGCCTTAAATAGAGGGCAAAACGTCAAATTGTTTAAATTTTTTGTTGGATAAAGAAACTAAACCCAAGAAAATACAAAATAAAAAAAAGGATATAATCTATGGTTCAATCTGGAAAATATAATGTATATATATATATATATATATATATATATATATATATATATATATATATATATATATATATATACTGAATGTAATATAGGTAATAACTCACTCAACTTTGAATTATAGTTTTAAGATAGGTTCAGGCTTAACTCGCTCGACTATGAGCTATGGTAATAACTAAACTCACTCGATTGAGGAGCACAGTACAAGTACAGCTTTTTATATTTTTATTGGAACGCAGTTTGTTTGTTCTCATACTATATCGATTTTCTATTTACATAATTCATTTCTTCTCATGCTATATTAGTTTAGGATATCTTCAGACTTGTTTATGTCCTTTGAGAGAGAAATTATTCTAATATGAATAAAGTTGGCGTTTTTACTAAACACCTGCATCCGTCACACAAATATTATTTTTCTAGAAGTTATTTACTAAACCTGTGCAATATTTGATAAATAAATCTTGGAATTTTTAAAGTAATTATATATATATATATATATATATATATAATTACTGTTTGAGCACCTCTTGTAGTCTTTTAGTTGTTTTTGTTGATTTAAATTGAATTTAATTATTTGTTTATTTATTTACAATTACTGAACGTGTTACTTTTATTTTTTGTCAGAATAAGAGTTTATTTTTGAGAATGATTTTTAATTTTAAAGTGGTCTATTAGCTTATTTACTTAAAAATTACCGTTGCGTTTCACTAGTATTTTAATTAGAATAAATGTTTATTTTGTAACAGAAATATCAGTTTTCTTTACGCTCAATGGCCAACAAAAACTATTTTTTTATATTTCTACTATTTGATGTATTTAAAACAATCAATGTATCAAATAGTTATTAAATATTCCAAATTCAGTCGATTACGTTATAAGTTTAAACGAAAAATAAATACATCCTGCCAACAGAAATCCACAAATTACTTACTGCATTGACCAGACATCATAGCATTTGCAATATTATCGATAGGTAAACTATCAAAAGATGCACAAAAATCAACGGACAAGTTAATAATAAACTATCGCCTAGACTTTGCCCGAAAATCTTCTCGAGAAAAATATGGAGGATGTGTTCCAAAACTTTTGGCGTCGATGGATCCTTACACTGATTTTTGACATCGTAAGGATTCGGACAACAATTCGTACGTATTGGGGAATAAGAAAAGAGCTCTTAACAAAGAGGGCAATGATTAAAAAGTTCTTTTTATTATTTTTATTACAGTCGTATTATTTATTTATTTGTGTCAAACAATAAATATTATATAACTTACAAATTATTTGCATTGGTATTTGTTAAGAAGTTCTTAGCATAGAGGAAAAAGTACTTTTGCCTTTTTAACGATTATCGATATCCACGTATTTATTATTATAGTATTATTTTTAAAATGCACCTTGGACTCAAGAGCAATATTTTCTTCTTTTTATTTTGTTTTTAAATTGCATATTTAACAGCTATTGAACCACATTAGACGTTTTCCGAATTTATTTTCATGATTTTAAAAATTCAGTCTGCTATGTTAAATCCGATTTTTATTTTTAATATTAAATCCGTGCTTTCAACCCACTGTGTTTTGACGACCCCGCCAACCATCTTTGCTGGAAACCAGAAAGCAAACTACGATACAACAGTATGCTTTATTTCACTTCCTCAACATGGCTAAACGGGTTGTCCGTCGTTTTCTGTTACATTCCCTTTTTAGGTTCTGTTTTGGATATATATATATATATATATATATATATATATATATATATATATATATATATATATATATATATATATATATATATATATATATATTATGGGTGTGATGTGTAATCGAAGGTTTTCAGGTATCCCTTGTGTATGCTTGGTCCTTCTCAGGACTATGGGGCAGCTGACGTTTGTTACAGCTTTCTTATTTCATGAACAAAACTATAAATAATTTACTAAAATACCAACAATCAAGCCAATACTCACCATACATTCGACTCTTATTTTCATCAAGTAGTCTCTTTAATACATACAAAATAAAAGCTAAAAGTTTTTGTCACTGTCATATCAAAAACCGGTTTTGTAAAAAGAAAAAAAAAGATCAAGTGTGCCTAGATATGTATCAAACACTCCACTTTTGCCACTTTCATCAAGGGGGTAGTTAGTTAATATTTTGTTTTTTTCTTGGCGTTTTTGAGATTTTAAAAAAGCCTCAGTAGAGGGAGGGAGTCTGGGTCAAGCCTTGGTTGTGAAAACTGGCAAAAACCCAGAAAGCAGAGTTTTTTTTTGCAGATTTCTGAAAAATACAATACTAATTTTATTCCTGTATGTAGCAAAAACCATAGTTTAGAGTGTTAAGGCGTCATTTGCCAGATATCGAGGAAAATTAAAGTTATTATTGTATTCGTGTGCGTTGAGTAAATCCTAGTGAAGGTAATCTCACCTAAAAAGCTAACAGACCATCGTTGTGACTACTTGGTGCACCTTTAAAGACAATCAGGTATATGCCACAAACAGTTATTAATATACTGGGACTTAGCCTTCCTGCCTAAAATTAGATTTGCATGCCAGAGCCGGCATATTACACACCACTGCTCCATAGAGACCATCGGCTATCCAGCTTGCCGAAAGTGTTTGGATTTAATGACAAAACTGCCTTTCAGGTATTAGAACTTCGTAATAAACAGTGAAATTACCGGTTTTAATGTATACTTTCCTTTTTCCCCTGTGATTGGGAACTAATAAGACTTTATGCGAGTAATTACAGAACACTTTATTTTTAATTTCATTTAAAATACCTTGTAAACCGAAGGTATACGTATACACTAGGTAATTTAAAACATCACTTCACATATTAATAGTCCAACACTTTTAATTAGGCTTAAGTAAACATAATTTTAGACTTAATCGGCCTACTAGATAATTGATTAGTGCAAAATACAACTTTACATAAAAAGTAAGGTTATTCAGTTCAGCCGATAGTGAGAATTAAGGCCTGACCTACATCTAAACCGACTTGGCGTACAGCGCAGATGACGTCATACTTGCAGTAGTGTTGTTCATTGATTCTTTGTTTTTTTTTGTTCTAATCCAGGTAGCAAATAGTTGCATGTTTATTTAGATTAAATTAAAATTCACATAGTTTGTAAAACAGAATATTTTTTTTATTGTTAAATATAGATATTAATTGTTTTTGGTATCGGTGTGTTTTATTTTTGGATCTAGTTGTTTCCTGTTTCCGTTAACATCATCGCTTCTTCTTACCGACGGGCCCAAAACAGGTGGCGCTTTGCTGCCCTAAAAAAAGGAGCGATCAACACTAAAAATATAACTACCTGTACAGAAACATTAAATATTTAATTTTCATTGATTCGGTTTCATTTTAATTCTTTTTCTCTCCCGTGACGTAGCACGTTGCGGGGAAATCTCATTCACCATTTGTACTCAAAATAGTCTGTAGGTGAACAGTTCTCTCGGAGCCATATCTCTTCATCGACTACGAAAACCCATTGGAAATTAACATTCCATGCTTTTGAAAGTCTTATGTAGTTAAAACTCCACGCTTGTCCAGAGATTTGAGGAGTGGATTGTGAGGCGGCAGAGAAGCAGTAAGGATCGTGACAGGTCAATATTTTGAAAACAAAACGATGGATTAAATATTCTAGAACACATGTAACTAAGTAAATTTAGAGTTATTAAGTTAAAATTAACATAAAGTAGTTTTTAATTTATTTTTTACTTTGTGGGGCTAATTTTTGAAGTGTGTAACGAAGTTACTAAATTTTTGTGCAAGTGTATGTTCACCGGGATTTAATTTATTTATTTAACATCCGAAAAATGTGATTCTTGCGGGAGAAGATTGCTTAAAGTTTTAATATTACCGGAATATGATTAGATTCACCGCACTATGCCGGGAAATATAATTTTCAGAGCGTCCGACCATAGTAATCGCGCGCCGCATACAGCAGTATCGTATGCGCGATCACCGCACACCGTCACACGTCAGCGTAGTGGGAGCTCGGGCCATCTATTTAAGTCCGAGCAGACCATTATTTCGCGGAGAACTACACGTTCTCCACCCGGGTCAACAGTCCAAACGGACTGGACTGGGTCGCCTGATGGGTCGCGCCTTCCTGGTCTAGTAATGTAGGTGAGGCTAGGCTTGTGTGTATATGGTGTTTACGATACACTTCTTTCCTTACGTCCTACCCCTCTAATGGCCAGCATTGCCGAGGACCCTTATAAAAACGGGCAATGTTGTGTCATCCTACCGTCACTGCCGAGGACCCTTATAAGAACGGGCAGTGTCGGTTCCTTTCCTAATTTCCTACCGCTATTGGTCGGCATTGTCGAGGACCCTTATAAGAACGGGCAATGTCGTTCCATCCTGCTGACGCTGTCGAGGACCCTTATAAGAACGAGCAGCGTCAGTTCCTTTCCTTTCTACCGTCACCGATACACACACGCACTGATGCCGTAAGTTTGTTATTGTTTCCGTAATGACCAGGAATGTGTTTTACAGCCAGGTGCCCTCCGCTGTCCGTTGACAAGGGCGCTAAACAACTGCCGCCCCGACGCTTATCGCCGCCGCCGCGTGTAGAGACCATCGCCGTGTAGAGACGCCGCCTATCGCCGATCGATGCCGTGTTATTGTTACATACCGCGTATACCGCCGTCGGTTGAATTTTAATACAAAGCACCGTGAACACGGATTTTAGATACGATGCGCGATAATTTGAGTACGAGCCGTCGTGAATAGCGTCGCAACCGTATAGTACGAGGTACTTGAATAGCGTCGTGAATGATACCACCGGGTTACCGTCTTCAGCGCAATCGAACAGTATGAGCTACCGCGAACAGCTCTCAAAACATACTCTTGCCCTCCAGACCGTTTATTTGTTTACATTATTGTCCATCTTAGATGGTAAGTTAGTTTTAGGCCATGTCTTTGTATAAAAGAATGGAATACAGGATACAGGATGTTTTATAATCGTTTGTTTTCTTACCTAGTCCCATTTTTAACATTACATTTAACAATTGGCAGCCGGCAGCCAGTACTAATACGCACAATTGACCCCTGGCTTGCCGTTTCTCCACTGTAATAAGCTGCCCGGTGCATAAGTGGGCCCTCGACCACATTAATCCCGAGGGTGGCGCGCCAGAATCGACCACCGAGTGGATGTTTTGACCTTCAGGCAGTCAAGCCGTTGATCAGTTCAGAGAGCAGGGATATCCCGAATATACGTAGATACCGCCGACCCGATACCCCTGCGCTGAGCATTTGATCGATGACTGTCTGCACGAGAAATATCCACTGACCGATGTTCCGCTATCGTAATCAAAGTAAATCCGTAGAGCAAGACCTGCTCCCTACTTCCCCGCCTACGTAAAAACGCGTCACAAGTGGATTTACATGATTTTTTAGAATAATTTTTTAGGTTATTATGCTAAAGTAATTATTAGAACCGATTTCAGTAAATGTATCCATCACTTCACGTCATTCTCCGCTTTAATAATTTTCATGAAAGTTTTATCATAAAATCAGCGAGGAATAAGAAAATACATGAATAATGTAAACGTTAAGGTTTTATTATTCCCTTAAAGTAATAACACATAAAATGTATTTCTAACTGAATCCAGGCTTAAAGCGGACAACACTTGATCATTTATTATATCTGACATCGGAGAAAATATAATTTGTCACTATCATATTACAGGAAAGATAAATTTGCATGTTAAATTTTATTGTCCATCGGTTGCATGTTTATCTAATTAATGTACATTGGGGAGATTATTATAACCAATGTTGATTAGCATATAAATGGGTAATTAAGTTGAATTTTATTGTAGCGGCTTCGCCAAAGCGTAGCAACTTTTACGGAAACTAACTCGGTGTACTTTTGAGTACATCATATCTTTGCACTGAAGAACAAGATTACTTGGCAAGATGAAAGTAACATCCAAACTTTAAGTTTCTGTCTTTTCCTAATTTAATTAAATGCAAAGTTTCTCTAACTCACTCATTTATCCCGAAAAAACAAACTTACCTGGTACCCCTAGAAAGTTGAAATTTAGTATAGATACAATGTTTTTAGTACGCAAAGGAAAAAAAATATAAAAAAATAACGATGATGTATCATATGTTTTAAAATTGCGTTACAAATAAAAACGGATGTATCATAACACAAAAAATTGGCTAATAAGTGTTTATGAATCTAGGCAGAAAATGCTTTATTTTGTGTAACACGAGGGATCTTTAAATAACCTTTCTAAACAAGGACTAGTTGATTGATTTTGAACCAGAAGGGACAAATGCTGTGAAATCAGATTTGTTCGAAAGGTCTACAAAACTCTCGAAGAAACCAGACGAACAAACAAATGGTATTGAATCACATGTTTCCATCGGTGAAACACTACTCCAGACCATTGTATGTCCCTACGAGAAAGAGATATTCAAACAACTTAAACTATACTAAAACCTTATAAATTCTGCATCTTTCTACGTGTAGTAGGTATATTTTCGGTGATTTGAAAAACTTCCAGACTGCCACATTGATGGTTCTGATATCAGAAAACATCATAGGTTAATTTTTGCAACCGCGTTCTGTTCCTTCTGGTGAAATATTCTCCTAGTCGCAAGTACGTAGGGAAAAAATAACTAATCCACATTTATGACGTAATATAAAAATTATGTGAAATACATGGAAATAGATAATGATCAGCTGTTTTTCCCCCTTTCGGACAGAAATGTTAAAATATAGAAAATTCTTTTGTGTTTATATTTGTTTTGTATTTTTTTACCATTTTCGACGTTTTCTCTGGTAACTCCGGAACGGCAGCATCGATTCGAATGAAATTTTTTACGTTATGTTCAGGAAGTTGCTGCGGTGGTCTCATATTTTTTTGGACGAAATTGGTGCAATAAAATCCAAGATGGCCTTGATAATATGGCGGCCAAAAAAATTAATTTTGTCCGATTTTCTTTAAAGTTGGTATGGAAAAATTTCCGGGGTAGTACACAACGAATCTGAAATTATTTTTTAAATGGCGGACAATAAAATCAATTTTGTTCGATTTTTTCCAAAATTGTTATGGGAGAGTCACACGTAACGATTCTGAAATGATTTTTAAAAAATTCAATATGGCGTATCTAATATGGCGGATAAAAAAATAATTTTGTCCGATTTTTTTCAAAATTGATATAGGGGAGTTTTTGAGATCGCACATTACGAATCTGATATTATTTAAAAAAATTAAATATAGCGAATCTAAGATGGCGAATTACAGATTCTACATCTCTCGATTTAGTGTAAAATCAGTATTGGGGGAATTTGGTTCGTGTTAATTACGAATTTAAAATATTTTTTTAAAAACTCAATTGGTGGATTCAATATGGCGGACTAAAAATTTTACATTTTTCAATTTTGTTCAAATGTGGGACTAAATCATTTTTGAGGATGTAAATTGCGAATATAAAGTTATCTAATTTGTCAGATATAATATGACGGTCTGGACATTTTAAATTCCTGGATTTCATCCAAAATTGGTACTAGGGGGCTTTGAAGGGTTTAGAATTAGATTAGATGAAGACGTTAAAATTATTTTTTTTTGAAATTAAATATGGCGGATCCAATAAATATGGTGGGTTGAAACTTTTACCTCATTCGCATTTTTTCAGATTTGATATTAGGGGATTTTCGGGGTCATGTATTACGAATATGAAGTTAATTTCTTACAGGTATTAGGTTGATAGGATACACTATGTGGGACTGAAAATTTTACATTTTCCGATTTTGTTTAAAATTGATATTGCAGGATTCCTGGAGCGTATACAAACTCATTATGCAGTATAAAATATATCGGGCTAAGAAATTTACATCTCAAGTTCTTTAGATATCGACATTGGACGATTTTGGGGCCTATATTAGCAATCTAAAATTAATTTAAAATTTAAATATTTGTTTGACACAATTTTACTCGTATGTGGAGAACTCTAAGAATCAAAGAATTTTTAGTGGTTCATTTCAGGGTGATTTACAACTTTGGATAAAACGGGTAGTTTTTTGCCACCTTGAAGTCATTGCGAGATACACTAATCTCGATTAGTACTTATTTCAAATAATTTATGGATTCAAAATTAAAAATCGAAAAATAAAATTTTTATGAAAATAAACTGAATCGACCTTTAAAAGTGTGTTAAAAAGTGAAAACTAACTTTCTAAATGAAACAAATAACTATTAATATATACAAATTATTGTAAGAAAGCAATTACAAATAAAGTATTTTTAATCTGTTTATGTTAATCACATTTTGTCAGGTATTAGTTTGGCGCCGACTTCAAAAATTTCAATTTCATATAAAAATTTATTTTTTACTTTTTAACGCACTTTTAGTCGATTCAATTTTTTTACTAAAATTTTATTATTCATCATGTTATTTAAAAAAATCAAAATTTCAGTAAGAAATAAAGAAATCTGTCTGTCATATTTAAATAGTTGTTATATATGTATTCTCCTTTTTTTTTTTTGAAAATTCACACTACTCCGGTTATCTATAGATGTCGTTCAACTGGCGATATTTTGCAGTTTGACATCGAGATCGGTAGGTGGCAGGTTTGTAATATCCTACCGACATATCTTGGAATTTATATTTCATATATCAGTTATTTCCTGCCAATGCTACTCTCGGTCCGACACAGCTCCACTGACGGGACCATAATGTGGTTGAAACGATTGTGGAGAGAGAACCAGAGTGATATTTGCAAGAAATATACTGTTTGTATATATTTTTTCCTTTTGTTTGTCTGAAACGAGAATTCATATATAGCAACTATGATCAAAAGGGCCTTATTCACTTACAAGAAAGGGAGTTTATTCTAACCTTAAAATTTGTTGTGATATCTATATGTATTTTTTCCATTGTAGCCTAATAACAACCCTAAGAGTTACAAAATAACTGACACATGGGGAGGATAAAAGTGTCTCAAAAACTTACGGAAGATCCAGCAGGATCCAGAGAGCATTCACTTAAAAATTGGTCGATCTTTAAGTCAGATGTTTCTTTGCCTACCCGAGATCTCTAGAAGAAGGTAATAATAGAATATTTAATATAGATAGGATTATGGAAGTAGTAAAGGAGTCTGTTGTTTAAGTCGAACCCAAAATATAATTTATATTAAGATTTTCTGTCTCAGAATTATATTCCGAGCCACCCTGTATAAAACTGATATATTTTTATATTTTAGGCACAAGGAGGAAATCTTACCAGCTAAAGGATAATGACAAGTGCTATCAAAACAACTACTATTCACTATATTACAATTATTGTGAACCCAATTCCAAATAAAGACAAAAATATTGCCAATGTTTACTTTTATTTGTAAATATATTCCTAGTAAAAAATCACATAAATGATAGAGGAGGTATGTATAAAATTATTATCTTTATACAGATTTCGAATGAGGAAAAATGAAAACTTATCACAATAAAGAAACCATTTGTTGATAAATGGAATAAACAATTATAGCGTGACTTTATCGTATGGTATTTTATTAAAGCTTGTAGAGGTAATTTAACCTTTCAATCGCTGTCAAAAACATCAAAAAAAGTTGATTGAGTCAAAATAAAAGGCAATCAAAAATCGCAAAAAACGCATATTTGTTTAACATTAATTATCTCAAAGACTAAGCCTCGTAGGTAGAAGGTTGTAAGGATATGTTTTTGCATAAAATCACTCAATCTGTAATTTTACGAAAATTGTATTTTTAAAAGTTTACTTGTTAATAACAATCTTATGACCACTCTGGCGGACTTCTACCCAAAAAATTCTTGTACAAGGGTTCAAAATACATAAAAAAAGATTTGGGTAGGTCCATATAAATTAAAGGGGTGATTAAGACCCCCTTGGCGTCTACACTAAATATAAATTCAAACGAATGAGGAATCAACGAAAATTCCTGAAGACAGTTTTATTTGAACTTAGTCAGTATTAATTTTCAGAGCTCGTAACGATTAAATCTTAACGATGGATTTATATCAAACTCTACCGTAGAAATTTTGACGGTTCCCATTAAACACAACGTGCTTTTATCCTGTTTCTTGCGGTATTTTAAAAAATGTAATATTTTGGATTGACGCGAACTTATAACTCTAAACCCGATTTGCAATAAATCGTATCTGCAAAGGTACAGGGCAAGTAATAATTTATCTCGGACCACATGTATTCTAACATACGGTAAAGCCAGTAGAATGTTTTCCGGCATTCGACCACTGATAAATTGGAGGTAGGGAAGTTTATATATGTTTATTTCTTATGTAATTTTTTAGCTACTTATTTCTGACGAAACTATATAAGCTTTAGTGATTAAATAGACACTAACGACATTATATTTTTAGGTACAAATTCACAGGAATAATAAATTAAAGGAACTATTAATGACTAAGTTGTTAAGAACACATATACTGATATTTAAAAACTAAGATTTAACTAAAAAATAAATAAATCTATCTAACGTGTTTAAATATATATATATATATATATATATATATATATATATATATATATATATATATATATATATATATATATATATATATATATATATATATTCTTGTTTCTTGAACCATAGATTATATCATTTTTCTTTATTTTGTCTTTTCTTGGGTTTAGGTTCTATATTTAATAAAAACACAAAACGATGACGTTTCGCCCTTAATTCAACGCATTTTCAAAATCCTTTCCTCCTAAAAATATATAATTAAAATACACCACATAAAAAACATATTTACAATTTCGAAAAACAAACTGGACACTGAAAGACAGTACTCAAAACTTTAAAATTTTTTAAAAATATTTAATTTTACCAGTACACATCTTGACATTTTGCTGCTCTGTTACTAAGTAAAATTCAAATTTTACATCGTCTACTGAGGATACGTGGAATGGATCCAGTCAAATAAGAATCAAAAATAGAATATCCTCTTAAACATAAAACCAAAGTTATACCTTATTTGTTTTTTTTATACATTGTAAAATATAAAAAATATTAAAAAAATAAAACACATTCGCATTCCACGTATCCTCAGTAGACGATGTAAAATTTGAATTTTATTTAGTAACAGAGCAGCAAAATGTCAAGGTGTGTACCGGTAAAATTAAATATTTTAAAAAAATTTTAATGTTTTGAATACTGTTTTTAAGTGTCTTGTTTGTTTTTCGAAATTGTAAATATGTTTTTTATGTGGTGTATTTTAATTATATATTTTTAGGAGGAAACAATTTTGAAAATGCCTTGAATAAAGGGCGAAACGTCTATCGTTTTGTGTTTTTATTAAGTATAGAACCTAAACCCAAGAAAAGACAAAGTAAAGAAAAATTATATATATATATATATATATATATATATATATATATATATATATATATATATATATATATATATATATAGTAAATGCAAACCTCGTTCCATCATTTCCGTGTTAGAGGTTGCACAGTTTAAATAAATTGCCACACAACACAATTTACCCTATTCCACCACCATCGAGATGATGGCCTACCTGTACCACCATATCGAGAAGAAAGTCAAAACTTACCCTTCCCGCTACAGTGATACGGCAGAGGTACATGTACAGGTACATGTACAGGTAAATGTACATCGCATCGAAATCTGATTTTATTATAAAAATATGGTGGTGTTTCTTGATTAATTATGGAGAAAAATTGACAAGTAGAGTGCAATTGTCGTCTCCGTCGCATGTCCAAACAACCGATTTCTTTTAATTTATAAGTAACATGTTCGAACTTTCGTATCCCATAAATAAGTCTTAAACAAGAGTTTTGAAGTTTTGTATTCGTTTAGTGTCCAATATATATATATATATATATATATATATATATATATATATATATATATATATATATATATATATATATATATATAGGGTGTCCGATAAGTACCTCCTAATTTCTCGGGAGCATACAAGTGAAGTCAAAATAACCCTACCTTGTTCTAGAAAAAAAAATCCTAAAGTGCCCCTTAAGAGTGACACCCTAAAGGGGTACTCAGCGATTTATCTTAGCGGCTCTAAGTTTTGAACTGACTTGTATAATTTAATGAAATTTTAATATAATTTTATCGAGGCCATAAAGACTCATTAAACCATACTACAGCAGATGTTTTAGATCATCAGAGAAGTTAGGAAGGGACTTGCAGCCACACTCGTTGTGCTTAATTTTTCACAGGTGTCAATTTACAAAGCTGAAAACTGATTTTTTAAATACTTTTGTCATTCCTGTTCAAAAAAGGTACTCTTAATTTATTTTGACGAAACTGGCAGTTTTCGAGATAAATCGGTTTTTATGCGATACACTTAAACGTTACTAATGCAGGCAAAAATAATTTTAATAATTAGAAGAATATTCTTACGCAGAGTATTCCTTTTAAAATAAGAAAGTTATTTGGCTTTAATAATATAAATTAAATACAAGTTTTTATCAACCCTGTATAATTTTTTGATATCTTTATTTCAGAATAAAATTTTATTAAAAAGCCAATTCTGTTTAAAATATCTAGTTTAAGTAGGTAAGGCAAGTAAGCCTCTTATATTTTGGTTTACAATTTGAAGAATAGTTAAATATCTCAAAAACGGCTTGTCTTAGGTATACGAAATATAACAGTGACTTACTATTATTATCAAACTATGCAATAATATATAGGGCATTCCATTTAAATTTTGATAACATATATATATATATATATATATATATATATATATATATATATATATATATATATATATATATATATATATATATGAAGTAAAATGCGAAAACTAATGCAAACTTCGCTTCATCATATCTTTTTCGTGTTAGAGATTTATCCTATTCCACCACCATCGAGATGATGGCCTACCTGTACCACCATACCGAGGAGAAAGTCAAAACTTACCCTCCCCGCTACAGTGATACGGCAGAGGTACATGTTTCGTCTCTTAGTAGACTCGTCAGGGTACCGACATGCACCTGTTTGTGCAAAGGACATATTTTTACTTCATTTACACACGCACTTGCATATAGTTGTTGGTTTGCTGAATGTGATTTCAGCACTACAAAAGCATAATGTGGATATAACCACTGCTATGGCATCTCACATGGAGGAATCCTTCAACGTGAAATGTTTCGTACAAAAGTTGTTGATTGGCACGGAGGCTAGGGCTTGACCCGAACCTTTAAAATTTCTCCGTTCGAGGGTTAGTATGAAATTAGCAACCAATCACCGTGCTTCCGAAAGCGGCAATTGCTGCGATTTGTTCGCAACCTACCAAATTATTCAAGTGCTTGCCTTTTGATTACTTATCCGATAACACTAGTTTTGAGATTTCACTAACATATTCTCGCAATTTTTCCTCGCCAAATATTTTGATTTGTTCCACCTTCATTTATGATTGATCAAAATTTGATTTTAATGGATTGTAAATGAGTTGTTGTCATTAAGTTTGGTACGTTTGGAAGAAGAAGTTTATTATATATTTTAATTTTGAAGTTTAATTATTTTATTAAACATTTATAAAGAAAACCTCTGCTGTTTTTCCCCTTTATCAGCAATAGATGGTTCTTCGAATAACCAGAACAAATCCTGAATTTAGTGCTACAAAGACTCAATTTCGGCCCAGCGGATTATGGAAAAGTGCATTAGGAGAATAATACGGTTACGTAGGAGAATCAGGGTATTTCCCTACAGGTATTATTAAATGAACGCAGAAAAAAGAACTGAATGATGCCCTTTTCAAATTGAAATTAAATTAACAAGAAACTAAATTAAAGGAATCATTGAGCTAAAATGATAAATGATCCTAATTCTCTGTTTTACAGATGTGTACATGAAACATAATTTTAAGTTACAAAATCTACTGCTTTTGCTAACGATTCGTAAAATAAATAAATTAGAAAAGTTTATATTAAAATCAATGTTTTTTTAACACGTACTGAAAGTAATTGGTCATCTAACGTACATCGTTTGCAAACAGTAATAAATGAGTAACTATTGATGTGAATAATTAATAAAAAGATTACTTGAAAAGTGATAAGAGTTTACCGTTGAAGTTTTCTTTATCATTTAGTGAGCTTTTCTAAATTATGTAAAAAGAAAACCTTTATTAATTTTTGCTCTTGAGGTCATGAACATATCTGATGATGAAATAACTGTGAAATTGATCGGTCTTTCCATTTCTGGGGGCAAATTGGGGATTTTCTTTTTAAATTTTGAGTCTCGAACGAGCTTAAAGGTTAAAATCAAAGTTATTTTCAAAGTCATTACCACTAAGTCCCCGTACCTTAACTTTTGTACGAAACATTTTACGAAATACTGCGATCTTTTTGTTATCACCTTGAAATGCCGTTGATGTTTTACCATCGCCTTTAAGTCAAAGTCATATCCGATAGTAAAATTTTCCGCCCGTTTCATTCCCGGGGTCAAAATTGAGTGGTCCCAATTAAAATTCTGAAGTTGACCTTCAAATGACTTTGAAGGACAAGAGCACTGCTCCCATGCCACTCTAAATTTTTGTATAAAACATTTTTCGAAAAAATGTGATCCCATCGAGATATTCCATTGTCTTAAGATAAATGTCGCACTCTGTATACACACATATACAGATGTGGAAAGTCGAGAACAGAATCTCTTAAAAAAAGGGAGCGTAACAAAAAGTGACGGACAACCCGTTTAGCCATGTTGAAGAAGTGAAATAAAGCATACTGTTGCATCGTAGCTTGCTTCCTGATTTCTAGCAAAAATGGCGTCGGACAAAGACTTTTCGCTGGTTTCGCAGACTGAAACTTTAAAATCACAAAACTAAATTCGAAAAACGTCTAATGTGGTTCAACGCTTTAAAAATAAAATAAAAAGAATAATTGTATTTCCATGAATAAAATATTGCGCTTGGCTTCAAGGTACATTTTAAATATAATACTATAATAATAAATACATGGATATCGATAATCGTTAAAAAAGCGAAAGTACTTTTTCCTGTATACTTAAGACTTCTTAATAAATACCAATGCAAATAATTTGTAAGTAATATAATATTTATTGATTCACATAAATGAATAAATAATACGACTGTAATAAAAAGAACTTTTTAATCACTGCCTTCTTTGTTAACAGCTCTTTTCTCATTCTCCAATACGTAGGAATTGTTATCCGAATCCTTACTATGTCAAAAACAGTGTAAGGATCCATCGACGCCAAAAGTTTTGGAACACATCCTCCATATTTTTTTTTCCAGAAGATTTTCGGGCAAAGTCTAGACGATAGTTTCTTATCAACTTGTCCGTTGATTTTTGTGCATCTTTCGATAGTTTACCTATTGGTAATATTGCAAATGCTATGATGCGTGGTCAATGAAGTAAGTCATTTGTGGATTCCTGTTGGAATGTTGTACCAAGAATATCCTTTGAAGAATAATCTTGCTGTTTGAATTTTGTATTGAGCGTAAAGAAAATTGATATTTCTGTTACAAAATAAACATTTACTCCAATAAAAATACTAGTGAAACGCAACGGTAATTTCTAAGTAAATAGACCACTTTAAAATTAAAAATCATTCTCAAAAATAAACTTTTATTCTGTTAAAAAATAAAAGTACCGCGTTCAGTAATTGTAAATAAGTAAACAAATAATTAAATTCAATTTAAATCAACAAAAACACGTAAAAGTCTTCAAGAGGTGTTCAAACAGGCCTCCACTTTGAGTGAGACAATAACCCAGTCTATTGTAAAATATGGTTCGCATATTTGCCAAAACTTCAGGGGTTATATCCCTATTAGCTTTAAAATATTCCTAACTGTTCGAACGTTCATATCAAGTTTTTAGGCAGTTACGGTACTATTGCAAGGAAAATTTATTTCTGCTAAACTACAAACGTCAGTCTCCCCGATTTGCTCGTTCTTCAGTAGTTTGAGGAACCGGTTGCTCCTCATAATTATCAGTGCATTTTTTACAAATTTTTAGACAATTTCCGAAATTCTAAATTTTTAAGGAACAGCAGGATGATTTTCGCATATAAATACAAATCTGCCGATTATTTACCAGAATAGTGTACCACTTAATAATGTGCTCTTTTTGTTCCGTGGAATAAACTACCATTGTAACAAAAAAAATTTGGCGCGAAACACGGTACTTACGCTTCGACGGCCGAATGAAAGCAAATAACTTGGAATCCTCTTGTTGTGCTAGGGCGTGGCTTATGCTACCGCCCGCTTTCACCACGCCAGCATTAGATTACCCCTCATCCGAGGGCCAAACTGGTAATTTAAACCCATGTCGATGCTTACGATGCTTATTCTTCTGTCTCATTCTGATTTGATGAATAATATAGTATTTTATTTACTTTACTTAAGAAACGTCCAGTTTCTGGTGTGGATTTTCCAGACCTGTATATATATATATATATATATATATATATATATATATATATATATATACACACAGAAATTTTTGTTAAAAAAATATGTAGCCCTTAGTATATCTGAAACAAAATCCTTCCTAAAACTTTAACCCGATTGAAGGTACAAAAATAGGTTTGTTTTCGTAAGATTTATAACATTTTTAGCACTTTGTCATTAATTACTTAAAGAAAAGCTAGCTTCTAACTTTCTCCCTCGGCTGTCAATTGTTGAAGACTAATAAATTCCAAAGGGGACTTCGAGTAGACTGATTGACTTGTCATTCATTTATGAAGTGTCTCAAATTCCAGGGTTATGTTTAATGAATTGTAAACCATTGTTAGGCGTGTCAATTTTACTGACGAGTTTGACCTATTTAATTTAGGGTATCTGTGCGAAATAACAAACGAAATCTTAGATGAGCTAAAAGGAAAATTAATAGAAATATTTGTTATAGAATACTTTACTTTAGTTACGGTGTTTACTTTGTAACCCTTTTGCATCAGAGCTTTTTTACATTTTATACAACTTAATAAATAAGATTTCAGCAATAAATAAATAAAACTATTTACTGGCGTGTTTAAATAGTTGTCTATACGGAGTGATTATCCGGGAACTTTATCGATCGATTGTGGGAAAACTATAATTAAGAAGAATCTGAAAATTTGACAGTGTAATAACGTGCATGGGGGACAGGTGGTTAAAATATTTTCAAGATAGTAGCAGTTTCAGTTATACCGGAACCCGGCGCGGATCCAAGAGCTTCAGGAAACTAGACCCGATTTTGCCTCTTATACTATAGTTTATTCAAGAACTAGAGAGAGTAATAAATTATTTTTTACCCTTTTTTTTCTTCGCAAACTACCTGTGTTCTTTAGTCCGGTGATTTTGGCACAATCTGTTAGACACATATATTTTTCATAGGAATGGGTTAGAAATTTTATAATCAAAAATAACGGTCTATAACTGTTTGGGTTGGATAACAATAGATATTTGGATGTGTTAAGTGTTAAAAAGGATTTTAATCCTTGTCATAGGCGTCGGAAGGAGGTTTATTATCACTAAGTATTTATGGGATAGAATATTATTTTGGTAATAAACTTAACATAAAAAGTTTTTATAAAATTATTTTATTTCTTATGATTTCTTAATAATTCACCTACACTAGAAAATGTAAATAATTTTGATATATTTAACAGAAATCACAACTGTATTTATATTATTTTTAATTTTGGCACAGAAACCGTTTTTGGCACATTCGGACTAAAACGTAGCCTTATTACCTCAAAAAATTCTAAGTTATAATTTAAATACTTACAAATTACCAATTGTCAAAAATACAAGAAGTTAAACATATATAAAAAAATAAATTCGTCCATATATATTAAAATTTTTCTGGGGCTATCGGTGATTTTATTGTTGACGTTTCAATTTATTTATTTCTTAAACCATCTGCACAATTACAATTAAACACTAATAAAATTTTTATAAAAAAATTGAACCGACTTCTAAAAGTGCGCTGAAAAGTGAAAAATAACTATAAATTTCTATATGAAATTGAAATTTTTGAAGTCGGCGCTAAACTAATACCTGACAAAATAGGAATCGCATTAACAGATTAACAATACTTTATTTGTAATTGCTTTCTTACCATAATTTGTATATATTAGTAGTTATTTGTTTCTTTTGGAAATAATTTGGCGCCGACTTCAAAAATTTCAATTTCATATAGAAATTCATAGTTATTTTTCACTTTTCAGCGCATTTTTAGAAGTCGGTTCAATTTTTTTATACAAATTTTTCTATTTTTAGTTTTGAATTCATTATTATATCCATAAATTATTTGAACTAAGAACTAATTGAGATTAGTGTACCTCGCAATGACTCCAAGATGGCAAAAAAGTACCCATTTTATCCAAAGTTGTAATCATCCTAAATTAAACTACTAAAATTTTTTGATTCTTAGAGTTCTCCAAATACCAGCGAAATTGTGCCAAACAAATGTTTAGTCTGTCATAGTACATAAATCCACTATCTTAAATTTCAAATTAATTTTAGATTGGTAATATAGGCCCCAAAACCTTCCAATATCGATATTTAAAGAACTTGAGACATAAATTTCTTAGTTCGATATATTTTATAATGCATATTAAGTTTATATACGCTCCAAGAACCCCGCAATATCAAGTTTAGGCAAAATTGGTAAATGTAAAATTTTCAGTCCCTCATATTCAATCTTGTCAACCTAATAGTTGTAAAAAATCCAATTCATATTCGTAATACACGACCCCGAAAACACCGTAATACCAAATCTGATAAAATGCGAATAAGGTAAAATTTTCAACTCTCTATATTTTACCTCTTAATCTAATTTAAATCTAAACTCTTCAAGGCCCCCTAGTACCATTTTTAGATGAAATCCAGAAATTTAAAACTTCTAGACCGTCATATTGCCTCTGACATATTAAATTTTCTTAAAATAAATTTATATTCACTATTTACATCCTCAAAAACGATTCAATCCCACATTTAAACAAAATCGAAAAATGTAAAATTCTTAGTTCGCCATATTGAATCCTGAAAAAAAATACTATTAAATTCGTAATTTACACTTTCAAAAACCCCTTATATCAGTTTTGGAGAAAATCGAAAAATGTAAAATTTTTATAATACTATATTGAATCTGCCAGACTGAGTTCTTCAAAACATTTTTTAAATTCGTATTAACACTAAAAAAATCCCAAAATACTGATTTTAGACAAAATCGTGACATCTAGAATCTTTAATCTGACATTTTGGATCCGCCATATGTAATTTTTTTTGAAAATAATTTCAGGTTCGTAATATGCGTTACTAAAAACTCCCCCGTATCAATTTTGAAAAGAATCGGACTAAATTTATTTTTTATCCGCCATATTGGATACGCCATTATGAATTTTTTTTTAATAATTTCAGATGCGTTATGTATGACTCCGAAAACTCCCTTATACCAATTTTGGAGAAAATCGAATAAAATTGATGTTTTCATCCGTCATATTGAATCCGCCATATTGAATTTTTAAAAAATGATTTTAGATTCGTCATGTGCGACCCCGAAAACTCCTCCATATTAATTTTGGAGAAAATCTGCAAAAAATTTAATTTTCTTGTTCGCCATATTGCATCCGCCATTTTGAATTTTTTAAAACTAATTTTAGATTCGTTGGTTACAACTTCGAAAATTTCCTCATACCAATTTTGGAGAAAATCGAACAAAATTTATTTTTTTGGCCGCCATATTGTCAGCGCCATCTTGGATTTTACAGCACCAATTTCGTCCAAAAAAATATGGGACCACCGCAGCAACTTCCTGAACATAACGTAAAAAATTTCATTCAAATCGGTGCCACCGTTCCGGAGTAATCGGGGTACATACATTAAAATAAAGTTTTTATAAAAAAATTGAACCGACTTCTAAAAGTGCGCTAAAAAGAGAAAAATAACTAGAAGTTTTTATATGAAATTGAAATTTTTGAAGTCGGCGCCAAACTATTTCCTGACACAATGTGATTCGCATAAACAGATTAAAAATAATTTATTTGTAATTGCTTTCTTACCATAATTTGTATATATTAGTAGTTATTTATTTCATTTAGAAACAATTTGGCGCCGACTTCAAAATTTTCAATTTCATATAAAAACTTCTAGTTATTTTTCTCTTTTTAGCGCACTTTTAGAAGTCGGTTCAATTTTTTTATAAAAATTGTATTTTTTGATTTTTAGTTTTGAATTCATTATGATATTCAGAAATTATTTGAACTAAGTGCTAATCGAGAATAGTGTACTCCAAGGTGGCAAAAAAGTACCCATTTTATCCATAATTTTAAATCACACTAAAATGAACCACTAAAAATTCTTTGATTCTTAGATTTCTCCAAATACCAATGAAATTGTGTCAAACGAATATTTAGTCTGTCATAGTAAATCTATCTTAAATTTCAAATTAATTTCAGATTGGTAATATAGGCCCCAAAACCTTCCAATATCGATATTTAAAGAAAATAAATTAATTTTATCCACCATATTGGATACGCCATATTGAATTTTTTTAAAATAATTTCAGATTCTTTATGTGAGGCGCCGAAAACTTCCCAATACCAATTTTGGAGAAAATCAGACAAAATTGATTTTTTCGTCCACCATATTGGATCCACTAAATTGAATTTTTGAAGAATTATTTTAGATTCGTCATATGCGACCCCGAAAATTTCCCCTTACCAATTTTGGAGAAAATCGGAAAAATTGATTTTTTTGTCAGCCATATTGGATCCGCCATATTGAATTTTTTAAAAATTATTTTAGATTCGTCATATCCGACCCCGAAAACTCCCCCGTACCAATTTAGGAGAAAATCGGAAAAAATTGATTTTTTCGTCCGCCATATTGGATTCGCCATATTGAATTTTTTAAAAATAATATCAGATTCTTTATGTGCAACCTCGAAAACTCCCCCATACCAATTTTGCAGAAAATCGGACTAAATTAAATTTTTTGTCCGCCATATTGGATCCGCCATTTTGAATTTTTTTAAAAGAATTTCAGATTCCTTTGGTATAACCCCAAAAATTCCTCCATACCAATTTTGGAGAAAATCGAACAAAATTAATTTTTTTGGCCGCCATATTGTAAGCGCCATCTTGGATTTTACTGCACCAATTTTATCTTAAAAAATATGGGACCACTGCAGCAACTTCCTTTACATAACGTAAAAAATTTCATTCAAATCGGTGCAGCCGTTCCGGAGTAATCGGTGTACATACATAAAAAAAAATACATAGTCGACGAATTGAGAACCTCCTTCTTTTAGAAGTCGGTTTAAAAGGGCTTCAACTGTAATTAATTTTTATATAATACTAAAAATTTAAATAATAAATTGTATTTACGCTGGTAAACATTACTTGTCTATTTCGTAATCAAAGTCAGTGAAGCTATCTTCGCTCAAATTAATTATAATTGGTTCCTCTATCTCACCGATCATGAGATCGAGTTTCCACATTTTCTTTTATTCTTTCATTATATGGATTTCTCCCAATTTTCTGCAGGAACTTTATTCAAAAAAATCTTTCAAAAGTTCAGTTGAATTACTAGTTTTGTAAATTGTTATTTCTAGCAATTCTACCTTTTACTTGAGAGAGATATTTCCTTCTCCAACGGACATTTTCCGGACGATCTATAAGAACAGATTTCCTATCTGGTTTTTCCCAGCAAAAATTAAGTTCTCTGAGCAATTACCAGAACTCAGTTCTTTTAATTTCAGGTAAATCCAGTTCTTCGTTGATTTTAGTTAGAATTTTGTCGACGATTGGAATCTGCTTCTCATAATAAAATGTATGTACAACTCCTTTTATTGCAGTTTACATCCCTTCTTCCAACGAGGCTTTTCGTCTGCCTGTGATCAAATGTGGCTTGGGAGTACTAACAATTCCAGTCGTTTGTTTCTCCTTCAGTATTTGGTATATAGTGGATTTTCCAACTCCTGTTTGTTGGAACACATCTCAACAGAGCTTTTAACATTAATATCTAGATATTGATATATTAAGGCATCTTAAACATTCATCGTAATAAGTTTTTTGTTGAAGAAAAAATGCCCTGGTTTAACCATTTTGGAATAAATATAGATGTAGATGTGGAAGCCATATCTTTTGGGTATCTCACTAATCTCAATGCACACCAAGGGTTCCATGTCATTCATTATTACTAATTACACAGAAATGGCTGTTACATAAATTCAAATAAAAACTGAAGCCTCACTAGTAGAGTTAATGTACCTTTTCGATTCGGAACCTTAAAAATAAATTTTGTTTTGATCGAACAGTTAAATGTTTACTTAATACCAAAGTATTGATTAAAAAAGTTTTTTTTTATTACAGTTGCGTAATAAATAATATTATATTACTTTGTATTCATTGAAAATAAAATAAAATAAAATGCCAAATGTGAAAAATTTATTACCTACAACATAAATATACAGATATTTACCTTTTCTCGGATATATTGGAACATAAAATAAAGCATTTGTGAATCTTGTAAGTCTTTATATTATAGTCGGTAGAAATATCCAATAAAAATGTAAATAATGTTATAAAATCATTCCATCTTTAATAGATTTGAGCAACGTTGCATTTTACACGCTTTGCTAATGAAGTATTCAATATGCAATGTCAGCAATGTGTCAAAGAAACTAATAATGTTTCATAAATTTTGTAGGTATTAATTATAATCTAAGGCAGGAGATGTTGGAATTTTATAATAATAACATTTTAGAAATTACACTGGACAACAGCCAAAATGTTACTCAAATTAAAGCAATTAAAATCCTATCATTTTTGGAGTGCTAAAACCGAAACTAAACTTATCTTTTTAATATTAATTCAAGTTTTAGAGATACGTGATGTCATCTCTCCATATATATTTTAACAATTAACCGCATGAATGCACGTGGTATATTTGTATTGCTATAGCAATAGAGGGGTACGACGTTGCAAAATATACGTTTTCTACAAGTTAAGGCAATTTTGCACAACTTAGCAACATCTATTCCTGTTGGATATGCAGTTCACATGAAAGAATTATACGACAATATGAAATACCTATTGACAAGTATAAAATACGATGAGCATCAATGGCTGATGTGTGGCGACTTAAAGGTGATTGCAGTCGGGCAAAGACACTTCATTACAATACAAAAGACTGGTCCGTTTGACAATCGCCAGGTGAAAAGAATATACAACATAGGCCATTGATAGATCCTAAAAGATTTTGTTGCCACCACTGCATATCAGTGGAAATGAAAAACTTTGTTAAGGCACTGAATACAGATGAGCCAGCTTTTCATTACCTGTGTCAAAAATTCCCAAGACTAAGTGAAGTAACAATTAATGGTGGCATTTTTGTTAGACCACAGATTCGAAAAATTCTGCATGACAAACATTTTGACAGCACTCTATCACATATTGAAAAAAAATGCTTGGAATTACGTTACTCTTGTTGAAAATATGCTGTCATCATATCAAAAAATTGGTTACAATATGTCTCTAAAGATCCATTTATTACAGTCACATATGGACTTTTTTCCTGACAACTGCGGAGCTGTAGGTGATGGGCACGGCCATAGACATAGTAGAGAATGGACCAGGCTAGTCATTCATGAATATGAAATTTATAAGCGCCAACATGTTTGTAGGCCAGGGGTTAGAGGGGTGTCATAGCTCACAATCTATCATACGCCAGCGGCGTAACAATTTTAAAACGAATAAAAATATCAATTAATATTCTATGATGCTTTCACTTGCAGAATTGAAATAAATATTTTTTCATAAGAAATAGTTAATTACTCTATCAATATGTCGTGATACGGAAGTTGTTGTACTTGAACATAAGTCAGTATTCAATATACGAATAATCGTAATATTCATATCATTTATCTTTTACGACATTAATGACTTGAAATAACCTTTTTTTTATCCAAGGCACTAGTTATTATTTAAAACAGAGTACCATGTAAGAATTATCCAAGTCCAAAGTAAAAAATTGCGTAATATTTTGCCGGATTTTAGTTAAGTGGCTAATTAATGCCCACAATTCTAAAACCGACAAAAACTTTGTTTCTTGAACATTACTGTGATTGAAATTTTTTTTATAAATTGTATGGACTCGCTATCTATTTTTATTATTCCTAACAACGTGTCTATGCCGTACAGACACTCGCATATGAAATTTAACGTCAGCCATGAACATCGTAAAAAAGTAGTCTTACCAAAGTTCTAATGTCTCAAATATTGAAGTGCAATACTGAATAAATGTAACAACGTCGCGGTATGCAAATGACTACTTTGACGTTTGGTTAGTATACCAATTATTTGTAAAAATAATAACACTTGTACAAAATTCCTAAAACGAGAAAATGGAGATATTTTTTGTAAGTTAATAAATGAAGCAAATTAAAAATGGAAATATTAAAAAAATATATATTCGACGGTGTATGTGTTCAGGAGAAAATAGAGTATTTACAACTTCATTTCCAAGAAATAACCTGTTAACATTTGTATATAATTTCAATTATGATTTGGAATATATATGATAGATTGTTTCAATTTAGGTATTAATCTGAAAGACTTGTTACAGTTAAACCTGTTTTACTGAACAGCCCCCAAACTCCAATCATAAAAAATTGGTATATAAAGAAATATAATAAAACAAATTAATAAAAATAACTATTAAATTTGTTTGCCCATTAAGTTTTGGCAGTACTATTGTTGACAATTTTAATATCTCGAATCGACAATCTGTCATGTGTTTCTAACGGAAATTATTTATTTTAATATGATTAGTGTATTTCTTGATTTTCACTGTTTCTAGTATCCTAAAATATTTATGACAAAATATACCGATAAGGAAATGTGTGGGATAAAAATAAGTATATGCTATTATTAAATATATTACTTGTTGGTCATATTACAATTATATTTATATATATATATATATATATATATATATATATATATATATATATATATATATATATATAAAATAGAATAACTTACAATAAAATATACTTTTTTTCTTACTTACTGACTATCTAATTTGTGTAAAGCAAATCTGAGACTATGTAACTATCGGACATCGAATAAAAATAAATAAAAATTGCAGAAATTGAAGTTTCATTTCTGGACTTTTCACACATGACAGTTATTATGCAAGTCATATATTTATTTATAACGTTTATGAGTTTTTTTTTGCAGATTTTGTAATATCTTGGTTAAATGAAAATTTTACACTTTTACAAGTAATAGGGAAAACAAAAATTAAGGAGAAAATTGTAAAAAGATAGGAAAAGCGGTACTATTTGGTGTAATATCACAAGGGAAATGTTAACGAAAAATAATAGAAAATGGTGGGCTTCTATTATGTTGGTCTCACTTTAAAACACAAACACCATCAAATCGATAAAAGAAATCGTTTGGGCCAAAATGTTCACTACAGATACGAAGTGACTTGGGCAAGATTTTATCTTGTAGTCCTAATATATTAATCCAAAGGTCTCGGAGGTTAGAATCACTGGGAAACCTATAAAAAATCACTGATAACAAAATCTAAAATCCCAAGTTACCCGCCTATGATACCAAACTTAACCTAACCTACCTGTGAAAAGTTAAATTTGGAAATAAATAATCCAATTTTCGGCAAACTTGGCAATGATTGACCATTTTGTCACTAATGAATAATTAGTCACTTACAAAAACACTTTTGGAATCATAAAAAGTTAAAAAACGATCCAAGACACACAACGTCAACCACAAAAATGTCATATGCCAAAATTTTCATGAATGGACCGGATTCAACCTTGATCGTACGATAGTGTAAAAGAAATTTGTGAGGTTGCCAGATTTCATAGTTTTTCACACTACTTAGAAATCTTGAATTTTCTGGGAGTTAAACTGACGCATTATAAAGCATACTATTTTAAAGATATTAGTTTACTATTGTAGCAATAAATTGTTTATAAATATTATATGAAATATATTATCATAATAATATTTTTTTTTCATAAAAATTGGGTATTAACAAATTATATTGTTTTCCCTTATTTTTTTCCAAAACAGTTGGCAAATTACTACTGATTGTGACCCATTCGTGGCGTTTTGTTTTTGTAAATATTCCATGTCCAGACGTCCATGGGCACGGCCAACGCTTCCATCCGGATATATCAACAATGGAGAACGAGTACTAGGAAAAGTGGGATGCTTCCATGCTTACCGACTACTGTTGGACTCTTGTTAGAGATGCTCCAGAAACATTTCACAAAAGAAAAGCAAAAAGACAGAATATTTAATGTCTCTACAAGTGTTAAAATATGTATTTTTATTATTTTGTAAAAAATAAGATAAAAAAAACTTGTTCTTGAAAATTGCAACTAAGTATTTAATTTCATTACCATTTTTGTCTTCAGCGCCCCAACATTTAGCAAAAAGATGCAGCTTTCATACAAGATACAACAAAAAAACTAAAATTTGTTGTGTGGTGTTATTAATGAACTTTTTCACACGGATAAAGAGGACATATAAGAAATTTTAAGGGTTATAAACTCTAAAGCTATTGGAGTCGACAAAATTAATATAACAATGATTATTTTCTGCTGTTCATTTATTAAACCATTATCACATATATCGTCAGTCAGTGTATTCTTCAATTATATTTTCTTGTGCAGTTGAATTAATCTCAGTCAATTAAAATGAGTAAACATTCTTCCTACTTTGTTTAAGGTTCTCGAATAGATAATGGAAAAAAATTTGATAACATTACGAATATCATATCTCATATTCCTGTAACGACCATAAATCTATTGCCAAAAGCAAACCAGTCTCACACTCGTCGCAAAAATAGAAGCAAGTCCGAAGTCATCACTCCTAGCCATTATAAAGGCCAGCTAGAAACCAAAAATTTGGAAAGTAATAATGATTCGAAAACCAGAGACGAAAATTGAAAGACAACGGAAACTTAAAAAAAAGAGGAAAACGGCAAACATGATTTGACTGAGATAGTATATATATATATATATATATATATATATATATATATATATATATATATATATACAGGGTGTCCAAGATAAGGATCCTAAGCATGGGGATCTCGGAAACAGTTGGAGATACGAGGTCGGTTAAATTAGAGAAAAGTTGCGCAATTTAGTGCTAAATTAAACGCAGTTAAAAAAATTTAAAAATTTCAAACACTTCCGGAGATTTCCGGAAAAAAACGAAATTTGGCAAAATCGTTTTTAATTTTTGCAGGCTTTATTTAAAGAGATATCCGAAAATAAAAGATAGATTCTCATTGCCACTTTTTATTTTTTATAATTTGGTCTAAACAAAATTTAAATCCGACGTTTCGTTTCTGAGATACCATCATGAACTTTCATTTTTTATATGGAACAAAAAAAAGTATCCCATGTATTTGATAGCATTTTTTATTACAAATTCAACGGTGTATCACACTTGCATATCAAGTGTGTAGTTCATTGGCTTTTATAAAACTGATATACCTTTCTCTCTCGCTCTCACGGAGCTCTTATGGAAAGTACTTGAACTACGTATTCGATATGCAAGGGTGATACACCGTTGAATTTGTAATAAAAAATGCTATCAAATACATGGAATACTTTTTTTTGTTCCATATAAAAAATGAAAGTTCATGATGGTATCTCAGAAATGAAACGTCGGATTTAAATTTTGTTTAGACCAAATTATAAAAAATAGAAAGTGGCAATGAGAATCTACCTTTTATTTTCTGATATCTCTTTAAATAAAGCCTGCAAAAATTAAAAACGATTTTGCCAAATTTCGTTTTTTTCCGGAAATCTCCGGAACTGTTTGAAATTTTTAAATTTTTTTAACTGCGTTTAATTTAGCACTAAATTGCGCAACTTTTCTCTAATTTAACTGACCTCGTATCTCCAACTGTTTCCGAGATCCCCATGCTTAGGATCCTTATCTTGGACACCCTGTATATATACCGGGTGTCAACGAATCTATTAGACAAGTCATAATTTCTAGAATATTATGTATATCAAAATGAGAATTGGTACAGGTAAATGTTATGTGAAGAGGAGGGTTTTCGCATATTTTCCACTTTCCGGCCACTTCCGGTTTCACCGGAAATGGCCCCGGTTTTGAATTTTTAAATAGAACACCCTGTATATTTTAACATCTTTGAATTTCTGAGACAATTCTAGATCAGAATGTGACATTTTAAAAACTTTTTAAGTCTACTTCATTTTTTTAGAGCCACTTTTAAAATTGTATCTAGGTGGCCATGATCGGACGCAAACTAATCTAACGGCCTTAGGTGATGTCAAAAAAATACAATCGCAAAGTTTTAGTGACTAGTATGAAAGACAGGAATTGGATTAAAAATTTAACAAAATTAACAAAAAACTAACAAAATAAACTAATAACTTAGACGACGCACTTAAAATATTTGAAAGTACAGTAGCTGAATTTGTTAAAAAGTTTAGTGTAGTAAATGTTCAAAGTGCATTCCTTCTTGTTCACGACACATTTCAGCTCGTTCAATTGTTTCTCTAAACACGTTTTGTAGCATTTGGGCGTTATACTTCTAAATGCCCGTAAAATTCTTTCTTCTAATATTTCAAGAGTAGCTGGGGCTGCTCCATAGTCAGCCCTTTCTTTAACATATCCCCAGACAAAGAAATCGAGCACAGTAAGATCCGGTGAGCGGACTGGCCACCGTACCGGACCATTGGTTGCAATATTTCGATTATTAAAATGCTCTATTAAATAATTAAGAACTTCTGTAGTATTGTGAGGCGGTGCTCCATCTTGTTGAAAGTAAATTCGCCGTAAAACTGCTAAAGGTATATCATTGAGATGATTTTCGATTTCATTTTGAAGAAAACCTAAGTATCTAACCCCTGTTAACTGCCCTTGAAACAATATTGGCCCAATTATTCTGTTTCCAACGATACCAGCCCAGACATTGACGCCAAATCTTTCTTGAAAATTGCCCTCTCTCATTTAATGTTGATTTTGTTGGGCCCAGTACCGAGTATTTTGCTTATTGAACATACCATTATTTGTAAATCGGGATTCGTCGGAAAATAGAATAAGATCGATAAAATTTGGGTTAACTGTAGGATTTTGAAGCAGCCAATCACAAAACACTACCCGTCTATCGCCATCCTCAGTATACAAATGTTGATGTAACTGATATTTAAATGCTCGATATCCATGCTTTTTCAGTATTTTTCTTGCTGATTCATAACTTATCTGAAGTTCTTGACTAATTTTTCTTAACGAAACTGTTTTATCAAACTCAACCATAGCAAGTACGTTAATCTCAGTCTCTTCATTTATGATAAACCTCTGTTCCGCCTCTTGATTTCCTATTTGCCTAAAACGAGTCTCGACATACGGAAAATACTGAAGGGCTGGATGTTGCCGATTCGGATATCTATGAGCATACAACTCGGCAGCATTCCTTGAATTTCTATGACACTCTCCAAATATTAATAACATATCCACTTTTTCACTTTGAGTATACATTATTTTAACGAAAATAAGAAACTTTTACGTCTGTTCTTAGAGCGTATGTCACTGTCATTATCTACTTAAGTGAGTGCTCTGTTTTCCAAAGAAGACTTGATAAAAACAGTTGCAAATTATTATGCATTATGGCTGTCCATGGCGCGTTGTCATAAGTAAACAAATTATCCAGTATTTTGCTTAATAATATTTAATTTCTGTTCTTATGTCTAATCCAATCGCAAATAAATTAGTACCGTTAGATTCGTCAAAGAATGCTTTTTTCGAAAAGTAGTTGTCAGAAAGGGGTCGCCATTTGAAAATTAATAGTTAGAAATGAAAACGTAATTTTGTCAACTTGTTTTATTCCTGTCTTTCATACTAGTAACTAAAACTTTGCGATTGTATTTTTTTGACATCACCTAAAGCCCTTAGATTAGTTTGCGTCCGATCATGGCCACCTAGATGCAATTTTAAAAGTGGCTCTAAAAAAATGAAGTAGACGTAAAAAGTTTTTAAAATGTCACATTCTGATCTAGAATTGTCTCAGAAATCCAAAAATGTTAAAATATATAGGGTGTTCTATTTAAAAATTCAAAACCGGGACCATTTCCGGTGAAACCGGAAGTGGCCGGAAAGTGGAAAATATGCGAAAACTCTCCCCTTCACCATTTACCTGTACCAATTCTCATTTTGATACACATAATACTCTAGAAATTATGACTTGTCTAATAGATTCGTTGACACCCGGTACCTATATATATATATATATATATATATATATATATATATATATATATATATATATATATATATATATATATATATATATGCGCATTTTGCAATGATAAATACATAGATCCACCCACTAAAGAATGGATACGAAGCAATAGTTACAAAGACTGCAGCAACTACAAAAACGGTATATTTGTTTGCGCTTTATTTGGAGAAGTATAAGGCTAGATTTTCACTATAGGGCCGCTCTCGGTCCGATAAAATATTCGTACAGGAGAAGCAATGAACTGTCGGTTTTGCGGAGATTTCGACATCGTAAACTCTTTTTCATTTAAAAATATAGTGAATGCAAGCGCATGTCCCACATATAACATAAAAATCCACATTTCTCCGATTGATTTGAATGTTAAATTACTATATTTGTTTATAATATAAATTAGATTTCATGTTTTTTTACTGTTAATAAGAATCTAACGAAGGAGATTAAAGTACTTAACTCCTGACTGATTGATAGATTACCCATTAGAAAATGTGGATTCGATATTTATATATTTCATGAGACTAAAGAGAAAACATTTGCGAGACCATCGTAATGTTTTTGCATCACCGGAAAGTGAATTTAGAAAATATTTTTGTCTTAAATTAGTGGAGATTTAGTACGAAACCTAATTGAAAAAATTTATACCACATATGGACAGTGGATTCTGTTTTTGTTACAAGAATTATGGGGGCTTTGAGACTTTTTGCACAAGGGTCCTATCAGAGAGACAATGGTAATGAGAGACACGTGCCTATGCCTCAACAGACATTTAGCAGAGCCCTGTTAGATTTCGTGCAGTCCATGAAGCTATTGCCCCTCATTCTCAAGTAGAAAAGAAAGAAAAAAGGTGAAGTTCATGGAACTGTCTAGTTTCCCACGCACCCAAAGCTGCATTGATTGCACTCATGTCGCCAGTGTAGAACCTGCTGAAAATTCAGATTATTTCTGATAAAAATTTATTAATTCGTTATGTTAACGCTAACTTTGGAACCAGAAACCAAACCAGTTGGAAGTGCTAGTCATGATACATTTATTAAGAGGAATTCAGCAGTAAAAAGGCACATGGAAGAAAATTACAAAGGAGGAGATAGAAATAGTTGCTTAATTGGAGACACTTGTTATCCACAGGAACCATGGTTTATGATATCAATTAGAGGTAGTCCTTATGATTCTCCTGAAGAAAGATACCACTTCAGCATTAACAAGAGCTAGAAATTGTGTTGAGGGATGCATAGGTTTGTTAGATTTTTTAAAATGCTATAGTCCAATTTTAGTTATTTCTTCATTTTCCTTGGTCATTTTTGTTAAATTATTGCAGGTGTTTTAAAAAACAGATTCGGTTGCGTCCTTAAGGAAAGGCTCCTACGGTATAATCCCATCAAAGTAAACCAATTTGTTAATGATAGTGTATTACATAATATGTGTATTCAAACAAATATTCCTATGGAAGAAAATGTTGATGTAGAAGATTCTATAGTATATAGAACATTATATATATATATATATATATATATATATATATATATATATATATTAATTTTCTTGATTCTTGAACCTTAGATTATATCATTTTTCTAAATTTTGTATTTTCTTGGGTTTAGGTTCTATAATTAATAAAACACAAAACGATTGACGCTTCGCCCTTTACTCAAGGCATTTTCAAAATTTTTTCCTAAAAAAATATATAATTAAAATACATCAAATAAAAAACATATTTTACCATTTTGGAAAACAAACAAGACACTTAAAAACAGTAGTCAAAACTTTAAAACATTTTAAAAATATTTAATTTTACCGGTACATACCTTGACATTTTGCTGTTCTGTTTCTAAATAAACTTTAAATTTTCATCGTTTACTGAGGATACGTGGAATGCGAATGTGTTTTATTTTTTTAAATATTTTTTATATTTTACAATGTATATAAAAAAAAACAAATAAGGTATATGTTTGGTTTTATGTTTAAGAGGATATTCTATTTTTGATTCTTATTTGACCGGATCGAATACTTAATAGTTTTGTTTAAATTAGGTTTGCGTAAATGTGGCTCAAATTTCCCATATCTGTTCTGTCGTTAACAGTGTTTTTATCTTTTTTAATTTCAATCATTTCCTTTATCTGTAATTTTTGGTAATTCATATCTTTGTTTTTTATAATGGTACTGTTATAATCAAAAGTGTGTTTTTCGTCCTGTGTGTGTTTGTTTAACGCTGTTGAGGCGTTTTTTGTATATTTATGGCCATTTAATCTGTTCTTCAGTAATTGGCTCGTCATGCCTATATATTTTTTGGGACAATTTGTGCAAGGGATCGAATATATTATATTTGATTTATTCATTAGAGGAGTTTTACTTTTTAAATTTGTGAACAATGTATTTAATTTATTATGTGACCTGTGGCATACGATAATATCATGCTTTTTTAAAATGTATTTTATTTTTTCTCACAGCTCACTAGTGTAAGGTAATGCCACATATTTCTGTTGTTTATGTTCTATGTTTTTTGTTTTTACGTTATTATAAAACTTATATGTTTGTTTATCAATTATTTTGGTGATAGTATTTTCGTTGAAATTATTATTTATTAGTGTCTCTTTTACTTTTTGCAGTATTTTTGGTCGGAATTCTGGAGATGTTAGGGAGATAGCACGATCAGATAGACCGATTATAACGCTATTTTTTTGAGTTTTTGAATGATTAGAGAAATAGTTTAGATATCTACCTGACCAAGTTTGGTTTGGTGTACCATTCAGTTAAAATTTTGTTTTTCCTGCGTATAAGTGTCATATCTAGAAAATTTATTTTATTATTTTTCTCTGTTTCGGACGTGAACTGTAATTTTTCGTTGAAACTGTTAAACTCTTGGAGAATTTCATTTATTTTATTTTGTGGTATGGCTGCTATGCAATCATCGACAAAACGTTTGAAAAATATTATATTAAAATTTAATTTTTCTAAGACTTTTTCCTCTAAATATTCCATTACTAGCTGAGCAATGGTAGATGAAATTGATGATCCCATAGCACATCCATCGAGTTGTTTGTAAAAGGTATTTTCGTATTGAAAATAATTTGTATTAAGAACGAGGTCAACAGCATCCATAAAATTATTTTTTGATAGCGTTGTATGTTTTTTTAAAATTTCCCATTTTTCTGCTAAAATAGTGTGGACAAGTTGATTTGGTATGTTTGTATACAAAGATATAACATCTAGCGAAATGAGTCTGTAATTTTCAGGTAGGTTTACTTTATCAATAAATTTTTTAAAGGCGAATGAATCTTTAATAAAAAAATCGTTTTTGCCTGTAATATTTGAAATGCAATCTGATAAGAATTTTGATAAACTATAGAATGGCGATTGTATACAAGAAACAATAGGTCTTAGTGGTATATTTTGTTTATGTAATTTTGGTAGGCCATATATTTTTGGTGGAATAGCATTGTGAATGGTTAGCCTTTTTGCATCTTTTTCAGTTAGTTCTTTTACATTGAGCAATTTTTTTATGAAGGTATTATTTTTTTTTGATATAAGTTCGTTGGATCACTCTTAATATTTTTATATGTACTTTCGTCCTTTAGTAAGTTGTTCATTTTTGTCTCGTAATCTATCTTGTTCATAATTACTGTTTTATTGCTTTTATCAGGCCTTAGAACAATGATTTGAGGATGTCTTTGATAAATTTATTTGTTCGATTTAATTTCTTTTTTAACTTTTTTTGGAGGCTGTTACTTTTTATTGTTTGATGTTTAATTTTGATTTTATGATGGAATATCTTTTTCTTTTGTAACATGTAATGAGAAATTTGGACCATATGATAAAACTTCATTAACTTCGGACGGTATCGGGGTATCAGATATATTTTCGATCCATTTGGACCTGTCGTTGTTTTTATTTGTTTACAGATTTCACGCTTTTTAAATAATTGGTTTAATTTTATATTATATATATATATATATATATATATATATATATATAATCTTTATTATTTTTAATGTTATTTTAAATGTTATTAGAAAATTGGGTACAAATTCCCCACAAGATTCTATAGTATATAGAACGTTATATATATATATATATATATATATATATATATATATATATATATATATATATATATATATATATATATATATAATCTTTATTATTTTTAATGTTATTTTAAATGTTTTTAGAAAATTGCGTACAAATTCCCCACGTGATGTAGCACTGCATCTCAGGAAATTTCGTTATCATTAGCTTTTTCTTGACGGCCTTATAGCGCCCATTGTTCAGAATAGTTTTAATGCCAAGTCAAATTTACATGATACAACTTACCTTGTTCTTGAAACATCTCTATCCATTTTATTTTAACACTTTATTTATTGCTACTATTTGCATTCCGCCTACGTTCTCTTATGTGTCGCTTTTTAACTTAGATCAAAGAATTTTAATACACTCAAGTATATTTTCATAAAAAAAATCGATTTGGTAATAAACTCTGCAAACTTGAAGTAATTTATATCTGTGATGATGCCATAAAATATTTTTCTAAACAATATTTCGATGAAACGGAGTAAGGATGTTGTGTCTGCCAAGCTGGTGATACTGAATATACAAGGTGATTCTCCCGGAAATTTATCGATGGATTGGGGGAAAACTCTAATTAGGAAGAATCAGAAAATTTGACAGTGTACTAACGTGCATGGGAGACAGCCGGCTAAAATATTTTCAAGATGGTGGTAGTTCTGATTATACCGGAAGTAGATGTCAACTTGCTTATTTTAAATAGAACATCCTATATATTATTGCATTTTTGATTTATACGTAAAATTCTAGATATATTTTTAACCGACTTCTAAAAGAAGGAGGTTTTCAATTCGTCGCGTATATATATATATATATATATATATATATATATATATATATATATATATATATATATATATATATATCATACAGTGGTCTAGAGTTATAAATTTTATGTCCAGTTTGTTAGTGATTGATTTAATTGAAGAACTAATTATATTCCATGGTAAATTCTCTGTTTAATATTTTAGTAAAGTGATTATCGATATCTTTAATTGGGGATTGATGAATTTATATATATATATATATATATATATATATATATATATATATATATATATATATATATATATATATATATAAATTCAAAATGGCGGATCCAATATGGCGGAGAAAAAAATTTAATTTTGTCCGATTTTCTGCAAAATTGGTATGAGAGAGTTTTCAAGGTCGCACATTATGAATTCAAAACATTTTTAAAAGATTCAATATGCCGGACAAAAAAATTAGTTTTGTCCGATTTTCTCCAAAATTGGTATGGCGGAGTTTTCGGGGTCTCACATAACGAATCTGAAATTATTTTATAAAAATTTAATATGGCGAATCCAATATGGCGGACAAAAAATCAATTTTGTTCGATTTTCACCAAAATTGGTACGGGGGAATTTTCGGAGTCGCACATAACGAATCTAAAATTATTTTTAAAAAATTCAAAATGGCGGATCCAATATGGCGGACAAAAAAATTTAATTTTGTCCGATTTTCTCCAAAATTGGTATGGGGGAGTTTTTGAGGTCGCACATTATGAAATCAAAACATTTTTAAAAGATTCAATATGCCGGACAAAAAAATCAGTTTTGTCCGATTTTCTCCAAAATTGGTATGGCGGAGTTTTCGGGGTCTCACATAACGAATCTGAAATTATTTTATAAAAATTCAATATGGCGAATCCAATATAGCGGACAAAAAATCAATTTTGTTCGATTTTCACCAAAATTGGTACGGGGGAATTTTCGGAGTCGCACATGACGAATCTAAAATTATTTTTAAAAAATTCAATATGGCGTATCCAATATGGTGGATAAAAAATTAATTTTGTTCGATTTTTTTCAAAATTGATAGGAGGGAGTTTTTGGGATAGCACATTACGAATCTGATATTATTTAAAAAAAAATAAATATGGCGGATCTAAGATGGCGGATTAAAGATTCTACATCTCTCGATTTTGTCTGAAGTCAATATCGAGGGATTTTTGTTAATGTTAATTACGAAATTAAAATAATTTTTATAAAACTCAATCTGGCGGATTCAAAATGGTGTTCTAAAAATTTTACATCTCTCGACTGTCTCCAAAACTGATATAGAGGGTTCTTGAGGGTTTAAATTATGAATCTAATCGTACTTTTTCAGGATTCAATATGGCGAATGAAATATAGCTGCCAAAAAATTTTACATGTTTCGATTTTCTTCAAAAGTGGGACTGAATCGTTTTTGAGGATGTAAATAGCGAATATAAAATTATTTTAAGAAAACCTAATACGTCAGATGCAATATGACCGTTTGGAAATTTTAAATTTCCAGATTTCATCTAAAATTGGTACTAGGGGGCTTTGAAGGGTTTAGATTTAGATTAGATTAAGACGTTAAAATTGTTTTTTTTTGAAATTCATTATGGCGGATCCAATATGGTGGGTTGAAAATTTTACCTTATTCACATTTTTTTAGATTTGGTATTAGGGCGTTGGGGTGGTATATTATGAATATGAAGTTATTTTTTTACAACAGACTAAATATTTGTTTGACACAATTTCATTGGTATTTGGAGAACTCTAAGAATCAAAAAATTTTTAGTGGTTCATTTGAGGGTGATTTGGAGTCATTGCGAGGTACATTAATCTCGATTAGCATGTAGTTAATTTTTAATTTAAATAATTTATGAATATCATAAAGAATTCAACACTAAAAATAGAAAAATAAAACTTTTATAAAAAAATTGATCCGACGTCTAAAAGTGCGCTAAAAAGAGAAAAATAACTAGAAATTTTTATATGAAATTGAAATTTTTGAAGTCGGCGCCAAGTTATTTCTAAATGAAACAAATAACTACTAATGTACACAAATTATGGTAAGAAAGCAATTACAAATAAAGTATTTTTAATCTGTTTATGCGAATCACATTTTGTCAGGTATTAGTTTGGTGCCGACTTCAAAAAGTTCAATTTCATATAAAAATGTCTAGTTATTTTTCACTTTTTAGCGCACTTTTAGAAGTCGGTTCAATTTATTTATAAAAATTTTATTATATATAGAGTTAATAGAGAATTAATTAATACGCGTTCCATTTTAAACAGGTTTAACCCAATTTAGTTTAAAATAATTAATGTTAATAAACCAAGTATTGTACCGTCATCATACAGTGGTCTAGAGTTATAAATTTTATGTCCAGTTTGGTGGTGATTGATTTAATTGAAGAACTAATTATATTTCATGGTAAATCCTCTGTTTAATATTTTAGTAAAGTGATTATCGATATCTTTAATTGGGGATTGATGAATTTTTTTTTATATATATATAATGTTCTATACTTAAGTCTTACCGTTTTGGACATATTTAAATTTTTATGTCAAAAATGACGTTTGCAAACCAAAACTTAACTAAAAATTTTTCCTTTATGACAGTCTTTATTATTTAATTTGGGTTAGTTTTATTGTAGACGAACATCGACTTTAGTAGCCTTTTAATGATATTTTGAAAATTATTAGTACAGAGTGGTCAAAAAAATAAAATAAAAATTTTATTTAAAAAATCGCAAAAAGTCAATTTTTTCAAATTGAAAGCACCTATTTTTATAATTTTTATATGTTGAGCATTAAAAATAAGGGTAACTTTGTATAAGATTATCTATACCAAAAATTTATAGTTTTCAAAATATTGGCAATTCAACATTTTTCTATTGTATACTGCTTTTAAGCCAGCGTGACGAAAATAAAACAATCAAACACTACAGCATTGTCACTATTTCTTGCCATTTGACATTCATTAATAATAATCATATCGGGGTGATTAAATTACACGGACGAAGATTATTTAAGCTTATTTATTATTTATGGAGAATACGCGATACAATCGCGATCCGATATCCGCAGAAACAGAAACCAAACCAGTTGTTAATAATAGTATACAAGCCAGCAACAGAATCTCGTGACCAATTTCCTCTTGGGCGATAACTTGTGAAATGCTTCAGATGGTTGTGCCATGAAGCCTCGTGAACGTCAGCTGCGGCTGCGTGGGTGGGTGGAGCAGCGGCAGCCTTCCACTCGCGTTAAAAAAAATTGTTTTTAATCATTTCCTCCATACTGAAAATTTGTCAAATGATAGTTAACACAATTATTTGAAGATAAAAAAAAGTCAGCTGGCTGTACCATGGTAGCTTATACGTCAGCTGATCACACGAACATGCAAAAAAAAATTTTTTTGGTTCAGTGGTTTCCTCTCAGTTAAAAATTTGTCAGAGGATAGTTTACATGCTACTTTGAATAAATAAAAACGTCAGCTGGTTCTAAATTGGTGGAAAAATCGTCAGCTGACGCAGTGAAAGGTGCAGCGTGGAAGCCAGACGTGAGCGCTGATTGCCTACTTAAATACGTTAAAAACTAAATTAATTAATTAATTTATCGCAACTTTTCTTTATTTATTTATTTCATTACGCTTCATACACGCGTTCTTATCTGCCAATCAAATCAATCTTCTTAATGAATTGCAATATTTAAATATATGCACTTTGGCTAAAACTCAAATACCTTAAAATTTATAAATATTGAAATAAATAAATAAAGAAAAGTTTTGATAAATTAATTAATTTATTTAGTTGTTAACGTATTTAAGTAGGCGATCGGCGCTCACGTCTGGCTTCCACGCTGCACCTTTCACTGCATCAGCTGACGACTTTTCCACCAACCTAGAGCCAGCTGACGTTTTTATTTATTCAAAGTAGCATGCAAAGTATCATCTGACAAATTTTTAACTGAGAGGAAATCACTAAAAAATTTTTTTTGCATGTTTGTGTGACCAACTGACGTATAATCCACCACAAAATAGCCAGCTGACTTTTTTTTATCTTCAAGTAATTGTGTTAACTATCATTTAACAAATTTTCAGTCGGGAGGAAATAATTAAAAACAATTATTTTTTTAACGCGAGTCGAAGGCTGCCGCTGCTCCACTCACCCACGCAGCCGCAGCTGACGTGCACGAGGTTTCATGGCACAACCGTCTGAAGCATTTCACAAGTTATCGCCCAAGAGGAAATTGGTCACGAGAATCTGTTGCTGGTTTGTATACTATAATGAGAATATTGAAACTACAATTTTAGGATATTTCGCCGCATATCCGATAATGTCTACAAGGCAAGTAGCATTAGAGGATGGTTTATCTCAAACATCAGTTTTAAGGATTTTATGGATACACAATTTTCATCCCTGTGTATATTTCATAGTACAACATTTAAAAAGCTTGATTTTCCATGAAGAGTAGAGTTCTGTCAATTTATTTTACTTCGTTCACAAGAAAATGCTGATTTTTTGGATAATATTATTTGGTCAAGCGAAGCCAAATTCACAAAAAATGGATTGTTTAATCGATGCAATTCCCACTATTGAAGCGAGTCAAACTTACATCCATTTAGAGGATTAAATTTTCCTGATATTTGGCAGTTTAACGTGCATTGTTCTATAAAAAATGACTTGAATTCTATTGAGATGATCTGAGTGGTAAGTTGGTCATTTTTGAAGACTTCTAGATACAAAATACGTTTTTTAACTTATAGGTGAGCGCTACTTGGATATATTGAGAAATTTGAAAATGAACTATTTATATAACTTGCCGCTGGCTGATCATAGAAATCTATTTTATCAACATGATAGGGCGCCTCCACATAATAGTCATTTAGTTAACAATCATCTGCAAAATTTGTTTTATGATCAATGGATAGCCAAGAATGGGCTACATCTTTGTCCACCTCGCTCCCCCAACCTCACAGTTCTTGATTTTTTTATTTGAGGGACAATCAAAAATAAAGTATACAACACCGCATTAACCACTATGGAAGATTGCATGCAGCGCGTCAGAATAGTATTTGAAGAAATTAATCCTCAGTCAATAAAAAGAGCCACTCATAAAGAGTTCCTGCTTAGATGCGAAAAATGTTTGGAAGTTCAAGGGCGTCAATTAGAACATTTACTCAAATAATTTTTGTAGCTTTATTTTATTAACAACTGGTTTATTTCTATTTCTTTTAGCTTTTATAGATCCAAAGTTCTTGAAGTTTTTTATAATCTTTTTAACAGCTGATGGTATTGGTTTCTGTTCCTTCGGATATCGGATCTCGAATGTATCGCATGATCTTGAAATCATTCTTTCACATTCTCCGTAAATAACAAATAAGTTTAAATAATCTTAGTCCGTGTAATTTAATCACCCCGATATGATTATTGTTAATGAATGTCAAATGGCAAGAAATAGTGACAATTCTGTAGTGTTTAATTGTTTTATTTTCGCCACGCCTCACCGTCATGGCCAACAAATAACAAAACTTAAAAGCCGTAAAGCATTTTTACAATAGAAAAATGTTGAATTGACGATAGTTTAAACACTACAAATTTTTGGAATAGACAACCTTATACAGAGTTGCTTTTATTTTTATGCCTAATATCATCAAATTATAAAAATAGGTACTTTCTATTTAAAAAAATTGACTTTTAACGATTTTTTAAATATAATTTTTATTATTCTTTTTTGACCACTCTGTATTAATAATTTTCAAAATATCATAAAAAGACTATTAAAGTCGTTCTTCGTCTACAAGAAAACTAACCCAAATTAAATAATAAAGACTTCCTTATAGGAAAAATTTTTAGTTAAGTTTTGGTCCGCAAAAGTCATTTTTGACATAAAAATTTACATATGTCCAAAACGGTGAGACTTAAGTATAGAATATTATACGTGAAATATGTCTAGAATTTTACGTAGAAATCAAAAATACAATAATATATAGGGTATTCTATTTAAAACAAGCAAGTTGACATCTACTTCCGGTATAACTGGAAGTGCCGCCATCTTGAAAATATTTTAGCCGGCTGTCCTCCACGCACGTTAGTACACTGCCAAATTTTCAGATTCTTGCTAATTATAGTTTTCCCACAATCGATCTATAAATTTCCCGAAGAATCACCCTATATAATAAAAATTTTTTACACTACACAATATCTATATACAACGTTAGTACAGTAATTATAATGAGAACTCACAGAATCTAGCCATGAATCAATAATAAATCAATATAATATTTGAATATAACGCGAAGACACAGTCAGGACACTTGTCTTCGCGATAAAAAAAAAACTAATTACATGTTGATCGGCATCACCGCGCTATTTTAAAGCGATCAGCTGATTGCCATTGAAAGGTCGCGAAATATGACAACAATGCTTTTTAATGTTTTAGTCTTTGACCTATTACCAGAGCGGCTAATCATTTAGAGTTGCATAATATCTTTATTCCGCCGCTTCGTCGCTTTGGTGAATAAACCACTGACAGAAATTGTGGACTTTAGGTATACCTCAGATTTTTTAAATATATATATAAAAAATTAGCTGGGACTTACAATAAATTCCCAGTTTGTATTTATAATAAATACCCATATACAATATGAACTTTTTTTTTCTACAAGAAATATTACGAATCAATAAAGTCGATAAGTTATTCTTTATTTGTTCTTCCGAATCATATATATTTGGAAACAATCAGCAAAAAGTATGAAAACTGATGAAAGAACAAATCTCCTGTTCTTAATTTGATTTATTACTTGTTGTCTCTGACTGGAAACTGTTGTGATATTTACAAAACTGTTATGTTTATACATGGTGTCCAGAAACAATGTCAGAAAACTTAAGTAAGCGATTCTCTGTGATAAAATTAAATTGTATGTGGTTAGTTTTAGCTAATTTATTTCGTTTTTAAATCTTCTTTAATTTATTTTTGAATATATCAAGTCAAGATTGGGCATAAAGGCTAAGTCTAACAAACAGTTTCATCTGCAGATAACACTGTTTGCCCAGTTTACCGCCAGTGAATAATTTACTTAAAAATTCTGATAAAAATGGTCACATGTTAACTTTATTAGTAATGAATGAAAATGGAAAAGAAAAACGTCCACACGCGTGAAAAATTACAAAAAAGATAGGTCAGGAGTTTTCGTTCTAAAATCTGCAGTTTTAAAATACGTAAGTACAAAAAAAGTCATGATCTCGACTTCCAAAATTACATTTTAAAGAAAAAGTTTGAAAGTCATAGTTTTTGGATTTAGAATGTGTCAAATTGGAATTATTGTCCGACGTTTCGCCTACGATTGCACGACGCATCTTCAGGGATCTTTACTCTACGAGATTAAAACACTGGATGACTACCGAGGAGCATTAGCCCGGTTGTTATACCCGATTGGTTCTCTGCGAACTGTGATCCAGCGTTACGATCGACTTACACGTGTGATGCAGACTGTAACCCGCATCTCTAATAATAGCTTTGTTCGCGGGTCACTTTCCGAACCGATTCAGAACTAGTACGGAATTAGTTCAGGATTGTCGTACAGCGCATGCTCAGTTATTAACCGGTTCAGGATTTTTTTTTACCACGAACGATTTTGGAACTTTGAATCGTCTACTGTGGTATTTAACATAGAATGTTAAATGCTGATGTTTTTGTGGTTTTTAAATAACTAAGTTTTATTATTTGTATTATTTTGCAGGAATATTGGATTATAATTGTTGTTCTTATATATAATAGAATAGAATAAAACGTCTTGTTTTTGCTGAATAGAATTTTTGATAAACAAATATATATTTTAACTGAGATCTATTGTTTGCTCTTTATTTTGTGTTATGTTCATATTTCGGGAGCGTAATAGTAAACCTAATTCTAAATATACGCCTAATAAAAAGATGTGGATTTTTCTAAACTAAAAATAAAATACAATAGTTTTTTTAACAAAACTAACAACCGGCCTGAAATTACTAAAGCAGAGGTCATTTATGCATTAAGGTCGATAAAAACTAATAAAGCTGTTGGTCCAGATGAAATGCCTGGTGAGTTGTTGAAGCTGATCAATGACAAAAATTTGGATTTATTGATGAGATTATTTAATACAATTTACACGACAGGAACTATCCCCCGAGAAATGTTAACATCGACATTCATATGTTTACCAAAGAAAGCAAATTCAAACGAATGCAGTGACTATCGAACAATCAGTCTCATGTCACATACTTTGAAAGCCCTTTTAAAAATTGTACACGCTAGAATACATTCCAAGTTGGAGCTGGATATTAGTGACACACAGTTTGGCTTCCGGAACGGGGTGGGTACAAGAGAAGCATTATTTGCTTTTAATGTGCTTACTCAAAGATGCTTAGATATCAATCAGGACCTCTATGTCTGCTTCATAGATTACAACAAAGCTTTTGATAGGGTCAAACATGACAAACTAATAGAGATTCTCAGAAGCAAAAATTTGGATGAAAGGGATTTAAGGTTGATATCAAATCTGTATTACAATCAGCGAGCGGCAGTAAGATTTGGACAGGAAATATCCGGAGATGTGGAAATACAAAGGGGAGTCAGACAAGGTTGTATACTGTCACCTTTACTATTTAACGCTTATTCTGAAGAGGTCATATTGGAAAGTCTTGAATCTGAAACAGCAGGGATAAAAGTAAACGGAGTTTTAATCAACAATATTAGGTATGCAGATGACACCGTAATAATAGCTGATAGTTTGAAAGACCTAGAAAAGATAATGAATAAAATATTGAAAGTCAGTGGAGAATATGGACTCTCTCTTAACCCGAAAAAGACCAAATTCATGATAATTAGTAAAAACAACACCAATAATAATGAAACCCTAATGGTAGGAGGCCAGCACATAGAAAGAGTTAAGAAGTACACTTACTTGGGAACCCTAATAACAGAAAATAATGACTATACCGTCGAAATAAAAACCAGAATCGAGAAAGCACGTGCCAACTTTATTAGAATGAAAAAGGTTATCTGCAGCAAAGATCTAACGTTAGCCCTGAAAATACGACTGACTAAATGTTACGTATATAGTGTTCTATATTATGAAATGGAAGCATGGCAGAGAGGCAATGAGAAGACTTAACTCTTTTGAGATGTGAACCTATAGAAGAATTCAGAGGATTTCGTGGGTGGATCGAGTTACGAATGCCGAAGTGTTGAGAAGAATGGGGAAAGGAAAGGAAGTCGAGATAACAGTAAAACAGAGAAAACTGCAATATTTCGGACACATTATGCGAGGAGAAAGGTACAGCATCTTACGGCTCATAATCCAGGGCAAAATAAGTGGCAGAAGAGGCGTGGGACGACGACGAATTTCATAGCTAAAAAACCTAAGGGAATCGTTTGGATGCAGTTCAAAACAACTATTTAGAGCAACTGCCTCAAAAATTAAAATAGCTATTATGATTGCCAACCTCCGCAATGGAGAAGGCACTTGAAGAAGAAGAAGAACAACCGGTCTGATACGTCCCTATATGATGCAACTTCATTTATCGCAAACCATAATACACATAATGCAACTTTTTCAGAATCTTCTTCCTGCGAATATAAAACTTGTCAGTGTTGCGATGTGCCAGTTCTTGTACCATTTCTCGGCTTAACTGAAAATGGAAGGCTAAATTTCCTCAAAATAATTGGCACTTTAGGAATTTTGAATAAAAAAAATAAAATCGATAAATGATTGGACATAATGGAAGTACTCACTAAAAATATATTTTTTTAGGTTTAAACTAAAAGGTAAGAAACACTTTTTTAAATTATCAATTAAAATTCTAACTAGATTAACACTAATTAAAGTAAAACCAATATAATATAATAAAATGTATACTGGAACATCAAATGCAACAAATGACATAAACAAACGATAACCCCAAAATAAAATAAAAACAATTGTCAAATAATTGCACAATGCGGCCACAGTATGAAAGCTGGCGCTGCATAAAATTCCGAACTTACAGTTCTTGTTCAATCCTTAGAACCGGTGGAACTGGTTCAGAATCGATTTCGAACCGAATTATTTTCTCCGCGAACATGGGACTGTAACTAAAAATTCAGAACTTTGTTATCCGCGAACGTTACTATTTGAACTGCGCATGCGTATTAGTTCAGAATCGGTTCTAAATCCTTTCCGCGAACAAAGCTAATATTATTTGGATATTTACAAATTTCGATTAATTCTCTCATTTTACGTTTAAACAAACCAGGCATTGATCTAGCACCTTAGTTTCTTTTACATTAAAAGTATGACCTGAGCAATGCTGGTGTTCAGCTACTGCAGATTGTACCATTTGTTTCTCTTTTATACATCTTTCATGTTCCTTACGCTTAGTGGATCTAGATCGTCCTGTTTCACGTACATACACTTTGCCACAAGAGCAAGGTATCTTGTAAACGTCTTCTGTTTCAAATGGAATTGCGCCCTTTGGAGACTTCAAACATGGTCTCACTTTTTTATATGTGTTGAAAATTTGTCTGAATGTTTGATTTTCGGAGCAATCTGGCAATCTTGTCGGTGGTTCCGTGTATGTAATGTATGACAATACTGTCCCGTGGCCTCTCAGAGCATTAGTCAGTTTTTCTGTTTCTGATTTCAGTGATTGTTCGTCACATATTGAAAGTGCTCTATGTACCAAAGAGTTGTTTTTGGGAAGGATGATGGCGTGATGTTGCATTGATATATCGATTTGTATGTGTTGGTTTTCTGTACACAAAATGTTCTAATTTGCCATTCTCTTTCCTTTTTACTAGTACATCAAGAAAGGGAAGGGCAACATTTGATTCAGTTTCTATAGTGAATTTTATGCTAGGGTGTTGTTAATTTAGATGATCCAGTAAATTGTGGAGGTTATCTGCGCCATGCGGCAAAACTGCGAACGTATCATCTACATATCTGCACCAAAATTTAGGTTTTAGAGGAGCAGAAGACAAGGCGATTTCCTCGAAAGCTTCCATGAAGATGTTAGCTTCCACAGGTGATAGCAGAGATCCTATGGCCGCTCCTGAAGTCTGCTCGTAGAAAGTTCCTTGAAAAGTAAAATAAGTGGAAATCAGACATGCTTTAATTAATTTTAGTAGAATGGAGTCTTGTTGTTTTGTAATATGTCAGATATTATGGACATTGAATCATCTATAGGAACGTTTGTGTAAAGGGATTCTTCATCAAAACTCACCAATATGTCTACTGACTCCAATTGGATGGTTTTTAATCTTTGGACAAATTGTCCAGAGTTTTTAACAAAGAATTCCGTTTTTCCTGTAAAGGGATGTAAAAGTTTGGCCAAATGTTTATCTATTTTGTAGGCTGGTGAGTCTATTGCGCTGACGATTGGACGAAGAGGTACATTTTCTTTATGTATTTTAGGCAGTCCGTAGAGGCGTGGAATCTTGGAGCTGCTTGGTTTAACGGCTTTCTTTTCTTCTGGAGTGAGGCTGGAAACATTAATTAGAGATGTAAGGCTCATTTCGATTTTGTTTGTCGAATCCATTCGAATAACTTTGTAAGTATTGTCGTCCAAGAGCAGGTTTATTTTTTCAATAAAATGTCATAAATGTACCTCCTATACATATATGGAAACGCTTCCAAGAGATTGGGGCAGCTCTTACATAAACAGCTCGAATAGAAGAGGAAGCCACGAAAATCTTCTTCTTCTTCTTCTACCTTCTATAATAGGTCCCTGACCTGTTCCTTCTTCGATTTTCCTCATTCTGGACTCAAATTATCGCTTCACCTTTTCCGTGGTCGACCTCTACTGCGTGTACCACTAGGCGATTTATCTCGTGCGATCCTTACCAGTCTATCCTCTGTCATTCGGCTTATGTGTTTGTTCCATTGTGTCTTACGTTGTAGGACCCACTCATTAATGCATCTGTGTTGCATGATTGCCTGATGTTATCGCTTCTTTCTCTGTCTAGTAGCGTTTTTCCTGTTATTCGTCGAAGTATTCTCATTTCTGTAGTCTCCAATAGTTGTTTCGTTTTTGTCGTCTCTGGCCGTGTTTCTGAGGTGTATGTCATAATAGGTCTAATTGTGGTTTTGTAGATCCGAACCTTTGTTTCTTGTTGTAAATGTTTGTTTCGCCAGATCCCATCGTTGAGACAACCCGCCACTTTATTTGCTTTGGCAATGCGATGTTGCCATAACTAGTTATGTCGATTCCTAGATATTTGAAACTCATTTCTTGTTGTATTATTTGACCGTCTAGTTCTAGTTTGTATCGGAGGGGTTCTTTTGAGGTTGTCATACATTTAGTTTTTTCGGCTGAGATAATCATATTATATTTTCTTCCCGTAAGATTAAAGGTATTTAACAATCTCTGGAGGTCGTCTTCATTTTCGGCACATATCACAGCGTCATCAGCGTAACAGAGAATTTTTATTTCTGTATCACCCATTTTATATTCTCTACCAAGTCGCACCTCCTTTATTATTTCGTCAATTATCATGTTAAACAACAAAGGACTAAGCGTCTGTCTAATACGGCTGTTGACTGGTATGGGTGTTGATAATTTACCGTTAGTGCGAATCTGAACTTTATTGTTTGCGTATATGTTTTCGATGGTCTGAATTATATTGATAGGAATATTTCTCTTATATAACAGGTGGATTACGTCATCTAGCTTTATGCGATCGAATGCTTTTGTTAGATCTATAAAGCATAAAAATGTTGGTTTATTGTATTCTATAGATTTTTCGACTATCTGTTGTAGAATAAATACTGCATCCACGCAAGACCATCCTGATCTAAATCCCTGCTGTTCATCTTCCAGTGTTGTAACCGAATTAATTTTATTTTTGATTACTTTCGTAACGAGTTTCAGAGTTGTGTCCAGTAGATTAATACCCCTGTAGTAGCCACGAAAATGGAAGAACAAAATGGATTTCGACCCGAGCGATCGTGCGTGGACAATATATTTATAATAAAACAACTGACAGAAAAGAGACTAGCAAGAGGAATGAAACTTTACGCTACTTTTATAGATCTTTGTAAGGCATGTGGCTCCGTCCCTTTGCAGAAATTATGGATCGCAATGAAAGAAGCAGGAATAAATAGTTTATATATAAACATCGTAAAAGCACTGTATAGAGAAAACCAAGCGGTTATTAAGGTCGGAAATCAAACTTCTGAGGCTTTCTCACAAACAAAAGGAGTTAAACAGGGCTCCTGCCTCTCCCCAATTCTGTTTAAAATTTATCTCTGCAGTGCTTTAAAACAATGAATAAGAAAATGTAGCCCTATGGGGATATGGATAGAGGACACTCAGTTGTATGCAATCCTCTTTGCAGATGATCAGGTAGTTCTTGCTGAAGACCAGCAAGACATGACTTACGTGATGAATAAACTCATAGAAGAATTTATTAAACAGGATTTAGAGATAAACATACAAAAAACACAATATATTACTATAGGAGGCATAGGACAAGACATCGAAACAGAAAGCGGAATCATAAAAACCGTTAGACAATACGAATACCTAGGAGTTAAATAAATGAAGACGGAAAGGATAATAAAGATGTACTAAAGAAAATACGAAAAGAAAAAATATCCTTAAAACACTACATCCAATCTTGTGGAGTAAGAACCTAACAAAGAAAACAAAAAGATATATCCGGCTATGATTCAGTCAGTACTGACATATTGGTCAGAAGCAGGGGCGGATACAGCCTCTCTGTTTGGGAGGGGGGGCTGTGATATCACCAAAGTACAGTATGGCAAGTGAAAGCAAGTTGTCGACCGGGGGGGGGGGGACACCAGCAACAATCCTATTTCTAGTGTAGAAGGCAGGAGCGCTACTATTTTTCTGAATTTGGAGCTCTTGAAGAGAGGGGGGCGATCACAAGAAAAAATAAGTTGCTGACAGCGGGGGGAGGATACGAGCAGCATACACATACAGCAGAATCGGGTATATTTTCCTGAACTCAAAGCTCTTGGGAAAGGGAGGGGTGATCGCAAGCATACACATTCTTATACTCTATTCAAGAACTAGAGAGAGTAATAAAACTGTTACCGAAACCTCCAACATACCTGCTCCAGTGCCGCAGGTAAGTGAGAACTGCCGTGAATCAAATTATATTTAAATATTATAAGCTTTTATAAATTTACTGCAACAATAACATTTCTGATAATTCAATTTAATTTCTGTCATTGAGCAAAGTAAACCTTATAGTGTGTCCTTAGTAATTTATCTTGTGTATGCTTGTTTTTATATATTATTTGAGATTAGTGAGATATCCAAAAAATATGGCTTCCATTTCTATGTTTATTCCAAAATCGTTAAATCAGGACATTATTTCCTCAACGAAAAACTTCTTACGGTGAATGTTTATGATGTCTTAAGATATCAATATCTAGATAATAATGTCAAAGGCTCTGATGAGATGTGTTCCGACATGCTAGGAGTTGGCATTCCATACTTTTTTACAGAAATAGTCTTCATTATCATAGTAGCCATGTAAAATAATAAAAAGAAACTACAGGAACAAACAGAATGTGGTTAAATATGATGAAATACATTATTCGTTATATTACAACGGCAATAGTTTAATTAAACATAATGTGATAAAATTAACACAACAATAACGACAAGGCAAATACATATTTACTTTTATACTAAATTGAAACAAAAAAATTACCTATTAAATACTGAGATTAATTATTTCTTTTTAATAAGTGTTCGAATAAACGACCCTCTTGTGCAATGCACAAATTTAGTCTTTTTTGCAGATTTTCTCGGACCCTGGACAAAATTAGTGGCGTTATTGTTCTACAGGTGTCCCTAATCCTGTTTCGCATATCTTCCACTGTTGTTGGTGGATTAACATACACCTTATTTTTAATATAACCCCATAGGAAGAAATCTAATGGGGTGATGTCGCAAGACCTTGGTGGCCACTCAATGAAACCCCCACGTCCAATCCATTTTTGCGGATATCATTGGTCCAAAAACGCACGAACTTCACGATGGTAATGCGAAGGCGCACCATCGTGCTGGAACCACATACTGTCGAGCTCATCCCTATCGAGACCTTGAAGCAGTTGGGGTAGTTCTTCTTGTAGAAAGTTCAGGTAACTATGGCCATTTAGTGGTTCATTAAAAAAGTGGGGTCCAATAATTCGATTTTAATGAATACCACACCAAACATTTAATGACCAGTGGTTTTGATGTTGCACCTCTCTAATCCAAAATGGGTTTTCTGTGGCATAATAATGCATGTTGCGACTATTTACGGCACCGTTACTTCTAAAAGTAGCTTCATCACTAAACATTACCTTGCATAATAAATTTGGATTTAATTGAATCTCCGCATTTATTGTACGACAAAAGTTTACACGACTTTCAAAATCCTGTCTATGCAATTCTTGGTGTAATTCCATGTGATATGGATGATACCTATATTTCTTGGTAGTACGATTAGCAGTGGATTGTGATGTTTCACATAATGCTGCTAACTGACGGCTACCAATATAAGGATTTTCCTGAACATTTAACAATACTTGTAGTTCTTTTTCTTCATTAGTTACTGGTTTGTTGACCACTTTACGTTTTGGATAATCAATAGTACCAGAAGAATCAAATTTTTGCATTAAGTTTTAAAAAGTATGGGTATTAGGCTGGCGTCGATCAGGATACTTCATTTTGTAAATTCTTTGAGCAAGAAGGCAATTTTTTTGAGCCTTTCCTATTGTATAAATCATATCTATTAACTCATTCTTTGGAAAATTCATTTTACAATATAAGATGAATGCAAAAAAAACCAAACTACACTACATAAAAACCAAAAGAAGCGATTGCGGTTATAAATTTGACACACAAAAAAATGTTCTTTTACATTGTTTTTGCCATGACTACTATGATAATGAAGACTATTTCTGTAAAAAATTATGGAAAATAAGAAAAACTGAAATATCTCAAAAACTATTATAAATAAGTATAGGATATATTGAATAAAACTTTAAGGGTTTTTATTACTCTATTAAATAACATGAAAATATACAGGGTGTACCATTTAAAAAAAAAAGATATTCATTTAAACTTGTTAAAATTTGAGCCGATGTGTTCAACACCCTGTAGCTTTTATTGCAAATATTAGGTAAAAATTATGTTAACTTGTCCTTGGCCTTGCTAAATTCCAAATTTGAATATATTTGTGACAAAATTGAAAACGTTATTTAGGATTGAATTGATGCTTGAAAATGTGACTTTGTTTCTTTAAACTTAATTATCTCAGAAACTATAAAGTTTTATTATAGTAAACCCTTAATAAAAAAGATTTAAAATTATAAGCTAAATCGAAAATACGATTCGTATATAGGGTATTCTATTTTAAAAAAATACAACTTTACGCTGTCCTAGTTTTTTGGCTCACCCTGTAGAGTCCTAAATATTTTTAAAATCTGCGTAAAAATAAACTGTATCAAACAATAAATATAGGTTCTTTGTTAATTTCACCGAAAAGGTACAAACCTACTTCATCCAATCGTTGACTCACCCTGTACATACATTTTATTATGAGAAGCAGATCCTAACCGTCGACAAAATTCTAACTAAAATCAATGAAGATGGGGATTTACCTGAAATTAAAAGAACTGAGCTCAGGAAATTGCTCAGAGGACTTAATTTTTGCTGGGAAAAACCAGATAGGAAATATGTTCTTATAGATCGTCCGGAAAATGTCCGTTTGAGAAGGAAATATCTCTCTCAAGTAAAAGGTACAAAATTAGTAATTTAACTGAACTTTTCCAACTTCCAACATTAAGGAATGGGATCCTCATAAACGTTCTCTTCTTTGCTATCTTAAACATACACTTTTGTAATTATCAAACATAAAATATGTAATCAGAATTTGTTGCATAATTTTTAAAACCACTCAGTTTTGAAATATTAGAATGAAATATTTCTGCGAAAAATTAAATTCACATAATTCTTTTAATATTCTATGCATGCCTTTCAGAATAAAACTAAATAGATTAAATATAAATACATTTATATTTCCTTTCTTAAATATCAACAAATTTAGGATAAAAACCAAACAAAAAACTCAGCTATCTAAAACTCTATACTAAAAACTTAAATATTTCCCTAAACATTTAATCTGGCATTCTATTCTAGATTTATTTTAGGAAAAACAAAATATTTATTTTATGAACTATTTATTTATTGAAAATTTTTTAATGTCATCATTTTTTTATACATTCCGTATAAGTCAAAGATTTAATGAAATAGCAACTTATTATAATTTCTCCTCTTCAAGTCGTATATCACGAGGAATCAGTGCTGTTGCTTTTAAAAACTTAACCTTAAAAACACTTTCGCACTTTAGCTGCAAATTTTACATAAATCGAAGTGTCAACATCGAACTAAGAAATTCAACCTCAAACCTTAACTAGGCCCAACGGACCAACATTTAATACTAAAGTATTACAATATATTAAAATTAAATTTTCGCTCAAAAATAATCAGGTTTGACTACAGAAAATTATTCGTACGAAAAGTTATTCCTAAGCTATTGGTATTTTAAATAGGCTCACGAAGAGATGACATTTTATATGGGACTACACAGTTACTTCAGAAAAACTCAATTTCAATGATGCAAAAAAACAGGAAATTTTTGTGCTTGTTCAAATAATAAATTTTTATATTCCCTTTCCATTTTGCGGTTTTGTTCTAAACGATTTTGGGCTTCAGCAAGTAAAATTTTAACCATATGGGGATGTTTACTTAAACATTTATCAAAGTGATCCTTTCTGAGCCTATAAAGTTTTGTAGTTTCAATTGCTATAACACTAGCCGTTCTTCGTTGATCTTTCAATAATATTGCAATCTCTCCAAAATATGCTCCATCGTAAAGATGACAAAGTTCTTTTCCTGACGGTGTAAAAACTGCCACTGTTCCACTGTCTATGAAATACATGCAATCTCCACTCGCTCCGCTATTTATAATTCGATCATTTGGAAGAAAAATTTCTGGGATAAAATGAGATATGATCTCTTGGACCAGATTTCGGTGCATGCGCGAAAATATTTCTACGTGGGTAATAAGAGACTGACACAAATGTGTATCCATTTCCCTCTTCAAATGTTGTGATAAAATTGAATTATTAACAGCATTAGTAAAAAATACCTTTTGGTACTTATAGTGGTAATAATCAATGAGTCTTTCTTTAAGATCTTGAGGTAGATGCTTTGCCTTGAGGTATTCCTCTAGCTCAGTTATTACTTGTTCGTATTTAATTCTTAGAGTATTTCGCGACGAAAATGTACAGAGCAATACAATCCATATAAATCCTGTAACGAACTTTCCCATAACATATTTTATTAAATTTACCGAAATTTCATCTGTAAAATAGATACCTTCTTGCACGTTTGGTAGATCTATTAAAAAAATGTATTTACCATTTAGAAAAAATGATCTAATGTATTGAGAACTTAGAGTCCGATTGACAACATTCGCAGCTACCCATGCTAAATTTTCTTTGGTTGCGCCTGATATTACTAATCGGTAACGTACTATTCCATAACGTATACATACCATAAAATGCATCAGAAGAGACACATTAAAAAAAAATCCAACCAAAAATATTATGGTACCGGAATGTATACCAAAAAACTGAAATACGGGCCGAATTAAATATATAAATGTTGTTATTCTCCTCAACTTTAACAAAGTACAGGTTACTACAAACAAGAAAAGAGGGTCTGGAAAGTCATATGAAAATAACCTAGGGAAAGATGATAAAAGATCACAAACAAGATGTCCGCTAATAAAATATCTTTTGGCAATTTTATATTTCGATAGCTCCACTCTTCTAGTATTTTCTTCACAATAACCAATAAAAAACTGAAAACATATGTTTATAATGGATATAGCGTCTAATATCAATAGACCTATTATTAAAACTGGATATAGAAGAACAGTTTCATAGTATTTTACGAACCCGTAATCTAGTGTTTTCAATATCATCGCTGCTCCATAGAAAAATAGGCTCCATACTTCATAAATCTGATTAAACTTACTTAGGGGATGCACCGTATACTTATAATCTGCACATTGCCGCTTCTTTTCTTGCAAAACAGCCTGGTGACTCCGAAAATATTTTATCCTACTTGGGTGATTTTCGTTAATCAGAGAACTACGCCTGACTGCTAATTTAAATGTTGTCCATGTCGAAGCATTAGTAGGAGTAGGTGGATAAATTATGTCTAAACTATCCATTTTTCAGTCTTCTACATTTTACCTACTTAATTTAAGACAAATATTTCAAAAAAGTTTGAAATTTGTCAAATTGTTTTCGTGACAATTCCTTAAACTTGGTTACTATAGTATCAACTTTTTGTGTAAGCTACGGGGTTGTAAAAATACAATTTCGGAAAATAAAAATATGTTGTCTCCAATTGGTCGAAAATGTTTTCAATAATAATAATAATAATTTAGTATTAGAAAAAACAACGAAGAGGTAGCAAGATTGAATCATCTTCTATACATGGATGATCTTAAACTGATGGCTGCTACCAAAAACCAGCTGGAGCAAATGCTCAAAATTGTCAAGGAGTTCTCCGGGGATATCGGAATGCAGTTTGGACTTGACAAGTGTCGTATTTTGAACATCGTTAAAGGAAAGATACAACCGGGTGCATTTGAGATGCAAAACGGTGAAACCATTGCTGCAATGGAAGCAGAACAGACATACAAATACCTAGGTATGAAACAAGCTAAACGAATTGACCATCGCACTATGAAGGCTGAATTGACAACCGAATTTGTCAGGAGGGTAAGACGGGTGTTACGAACTAGTCTAAATAGTAGAAATTTGTTTAAGGCGCTCAACACGTACGCATGCTCTGCGCTTAGCTACTCTTTTGGAATAGTAAAATGGAGCAAGACGGACATCGAAGGCCTGCAAAGAAAAATAAGAACACTCCTAACAAAAGCACACAAATACCACCCTCGGAGTGCTATTGAACGTACAATGCTTCCAAGACACCAAGGAGGAGGAGGATTGGTCGATATTGGTAAGCAGCTCGATCAACAAATAATAAACTTACGTTCTTATTTCCATAGGTTAGCGAACTCTTCCACAATACATCGAGCAATATGCGAGGTAGACGATTCAACGCCGCTACAGCTGAGGGAACGGGATATTGCTTCTCACCACCGAACAGACCAAGAGAAGTTACAAGCTTGGCTACAGAAGCCACTTCATGTACGGCATCCAAATGAGGTCAACCAGGACAATGTCGACAACTTAGCGTCGAACTACTGGTTGATTTCAGGACAGATGTTTTCGGAAACGGAGGGCTTCTTGTTAGGTATCCAAGACCAGGTTATTCCGACGAAGAACTATCCGAAATTCATTATCAAAGATCCCTCAATAGAAAATGACCAATGTAGATATGGCTGTCGAACATCAGAGACGATCCAGCACGTAACTGGAGGATGCCAAGCGTTTGCCGCAACCGAGTATAAGGATAGACACGATTCAGCCGCTAAAATACTACACCAAGAGTTAGCAGATAAGTTAAAACTATTGCAGGTAGGAAAGGTGCCTTACTACAAATATAATCCAGAGCCTATTCTTGAAAACAACGAGTTCAAGTTTAACTGGGATCGAACGGTCCTAACAGATCAAACAGTTGCTCATAACAGGCCAGACATTATACTAACAGATAAAATTTCCAGGTGAACTACACTAATCGACATCGCTGTGCCGAACAACAACAATCTAAGGTCAAAGTACAACGAGAAGATCGCCAAATACAGAGACCTGGAGGTGCAAATCCGCAGACAGTGGGCAATGAACAGCGTCCACACGATTCATATAATACTGTCAACAACTGGAGTGATACCAAAGAACCTCCTGCAGAACATCAAGGGACTGGGCCTTAGTGAACATCTGTATAAACCGATTCAGAAAGCGGTTCTCCTTGCAACCGCGCGAATCCTTCGAAAGTTTGTAGGAAGTGCAGAAGACCACGCCACCTAGGACCCGATAACATGGAAAGGGTCCCCACAGAGCTTCATACTTTTGGTGTCTTTGCATACCTGGTATGAGTGAATAATCCCTGGAGGGAGTGCGAAGCCGTTTGGCTTCTAATAATAATAATTTTGTTTCCTTTTTAGAACGCATCATGTCAACCTGGAGAACTAGGATCCAATTGCAAGTGCCATCCAGCGACACCATCGAAACTAACACCATTCCGATATGAAGGAGAATATTTCAGGGCAATTCACCTAGCCCATTGTGGTTCTGCCTTGCAATGAACCCACTATCACGCCGTTTGAACTCAACCATATACGGCTTTAGTGTTAGAAATAACAACGAAGAGGTAGTCAGAGTGAATCATCTTCTATACATGGATGATCTTAAACTGATGGCTGCTACCAGAAGCCTGCTGGAGCAAATGCTTAAAATTGTAGAGGAGTTCTCCGGGGATATCGGAATGCAATTTGGACTTGACAAGTGCCGTATTTTGAACGTCGTTAAAGGAAAGATACAACCAGGGGCTTTTGAAATGCAGACTGGTGAAACTTTAGCTGCAATGGAGGCAGACCAAACATACAAATATCTAGGTATGAAACAGGCTAAAAGAATTAACCATCGCACTATGAATGCTGAATTGACAGCCAAATTTGTCAGGAAGGTAAGGCGGGTATTACGAACTAATTTAAATAGTAGAAATTTGTTTAAGGCGCTCAACACGTATGCTTGCTCTGCGCTGAGCTACTCTTTTGGAATTGTAAAATGGAGCAGGACGGACATCTAAAACCTGCAAAGAAAAATAAGGATACTTCTAACAAAAGTACAAAAACATCACCCTCGGAGTACTATTGAACGTACAATGCTCCAAGACACCAAGGAGGAAGAGGATTGGTGGATATTGGTAAGCAGCTCGACCAACACATAATAAACTTACGTTTATATTTCCACAGGTTAGCGGACTATTCCACACTACATCGAGCAATATGCGAGGCAGACGATTCAACGCAGGTATAGTTGAGGGAACAAGATATTACTTCTCACTACCAAACAGACCAAGAGACGTTACAAACCTGGCTATGGAAGCCATTTCATGGACGGCATCCAAATGAGGTCAATCAGGACAATGTCCACAACTCAGCGTCGAACTACTGGTTCATTTCAGAACAGATGTTTCCGGAAACAGAGGGCTTCTTGTTAGCTATCCAAGACCAGGTTATTCCGACAAAGAACTATCGGAAGTTCATCATTAGAGATCCCTCAATAGAAAATGGCCAATATAGATATGGCTGTCGAACATCAGAGACAATCCAGAACATAACTGGAGGATGCCAAGCGTTTGCCGCAACCGAGTATAAGGAAAGACACTACTCAGCCGCTAAGATATTCCACCAAGAGTTAGCAGAAAAGTTAAACCTATTACAGGTAGGAAAAATGCCTTATTACAAATACAATCCAGAGCCTATTCTTGAAAACAACCAGTTCAAGTTATATTGGGACCGAACGGTTCTGACGGATCAGACAGTTGCTCATAATAGACCAGATATTATACTAATAGTTAAAATTTCTAGGCGGACTACACTAATCGACATCGCTGTACCTAACAAAAACAACCTAAGACCAAAATACAACGAGAAGATCGCCAAATACAGAGATCTGGAGGTGCAAATCCGAAGACAATGGGCAATGAACAGCGTCCAAACGATTCCCATAGTACTGTCAACAAGTGGAGTGATACCAAAGAACCTCCTGCAGAACATCAAGGGACTGGGCCTTAGTGAGCATCTGTATAAGCCGATGCAGAAAGCAATTTTCCTAGCAACAGCGCGAACCGTCCGAAAATTCGTAGGAAATACAGCAGACCATGTCACCTAGGACTCGATAACGTGGAAAGGGTTCCAACAGAGCTTCATACTTTTGGTATCTTTGTATAATAACTTAAGCCAGGACCGGAACCCGAGAGTCAAGAACATCCAGAACAGCTAAATGACGATACCGAACAGAACAACGCTGAATTCCTTTATCAGAAAGTTTCAACAGAAATGAGTGCTGCGATGTTGGAGTATAATGGAACCAATCCGTTATGCAGACCGGCACTGCCAAAAATTAATTCATCGAAAATACTGTATCATGTTATACATCATGAACAATCGGATTTTTTCAGCTTTTGTTTTATATTCCATTAGAGAGCAGGTAGAAGAGTTCTGGGGAAACCAACTTTCTACATCCACCAATTGTAACATCGCAGCCGGCTGGATCAATAAAAAATACCAAATCTGCCAAGGCTACAGCCACATGCAGTTTGAGCCATTAACCACCGAGGAAATCTCTGGAATAATCAAGGAATCCCGCAACTGGAAATCTCCAGATCTCGATCGAGTCCAGAACTACTGGCTCAAGAAGTTCTGGCGTATACACCATTAACTGGCTAATCTTATTAATGATGTTTTTCTAAACCCAGCAAAAATTCCATTGTTTCTGCAGAAGGTATTACGTATCTCTTACCAAAGGACCAACATAACACACATGACTCAGCTAAGTCTAGATCAATCACCTGCCTTCCCACACTATATAAGATAATCACCTTCTGCTTGACCCAACGCATCTATGCACATTGTGAACAAAATAATATCGCAATTCAACAGAGAGGATGTACTAAGTAATGGGTTGCAAGGAATAACTGATTGTTGACTCTTTCATATGTAACCAAGCCTGTACCAACCGAAGAAATCTCTTTGCTGCCTACGTGGATTATAAGAAGGCCTTCGACTCAGTGTCACATGACTGGCACTTGTTATTGCCTCCCCCCAACAGCTTTGAATTCAGAAAAATAGACTCGAAATTGCCTCTTACCCAGAAATTTATATGTTGTTGACATCTTCCCTTCCGTTGACACTCGCGGTCTTTTGCGATCGCCTCCCCCCCTCCCCCGCAAAAAAAAGCTTTGGATTCAGAAAAATAGAGCCGACCCTGCCTCTTACCTAGGAATGTAAATGTTGTTGGCATGTTAGAATTTTTGAAATTAAATTAACTCAGCTACAAGAATAAGTCTCTTTGTTTATCAATATTTTAAGCGATGTACAGGGTGAGTCAACGATTGGATGAAGTAGGTTTGTGCCTTTTCGGTGAAATTTACAAAGAAACTATATTTATTGTTTGATACAGTTTATTTTTACGCAGATTTTAAAAATATTTAGGACTCTACAGGGTGAGCCAAAAAACTAGGACAGCATAAAGTTGTATTTTTTTAAATAGAACACCCTATATACGAATCGTATTTTCGATTTAGCTTATAATTTTAAATCTTTTTTATTAAGGGTTTACTATAACAAAACTTTATAGTTTCTGAGATAATTAAGTTTAAAGAAAAAAAGTCACATTTTCAAGCATCAATTCAATCCTAAATTTTCAATTTTGTCACAAATATATTCAAATTTGGAATTTAGCAAGGCCAAGGACAAGTTAACATAATTTTTACCTAATATTTGCAATAAAAGCTACAGGGTGTTGAACACATCGGCTCAAATTTGAACAATTTTAAATGAATAAATATCTTTTTTTTAAATGGTACACCCTGTATATTTTCATGTTATTTAATAGAGTAATAAAAACCCTAAAAGTTTTGTTCAATATATCCTATACCTATTTATAATAGTTTTTGAGATATTTCAGTTTTTCTTATTTTCCATCCTTTTTTACAGAAATAGTCTTCATTATCATATTAGCCATGGCAAAAACAATGTAAAAGAACATTTTTCTGTGTGTCAAATTTATAACCGCAATCGCTTCTTTTGGTTTTTATGTAGTGTAGTTTGATTTTTTTTGCATTCATCTTATATTGTAAAATGAATTTTCCAAAGAATGAGTTAATAGATATGATTTATACAATAGGAGAGGCTCAAAAAAATTGCCTTCTTGCTCAAAGAATTTACAAAATGAAGTATCCTGATCGACGCCAGCCTAATACCCATACTTTTCAAAACTTAATGCAAAGATTTGATTCTTCTGGTACTGTTGATTATCCAAAACGTAAAGTGGTCAACAAACCAGTAACTAATGAAGAAAAAGAACTGCAAGTATTGTTAAATGTTCAGGAAAATACTTATATTGGTATCACAATCCACCGCTAATCGTACTACCAAGAAATACAGGTATCATCCATATCACATGGAATTACACCAAGAATTGCATGGACAGGATTTTGAAAGTCGTGTAAACTTTTGTCGTACAATAAATGCGGAGATTCAATTAAATCCAAATTTATTATGCAAGGTAATGTTTAGTGATGAAGCTACTTTTAGAAGTAACGGTGCCGTAAATAGACGCAACATGCATTATTATGCCACAGAAAACCCATTTTGGATTAGAGAGGTGCAACATCAAAACCACTGGTCATTAAATGTTTGGTGTGGTATTCATCCTAATCGAATTATTGGACCCCACTTTTTTAATGAACCACTAAATGGCCATAGTTACCTGAACTTTCTACAAGAAGAACTACCCCAACTGATTCAAGGTCTCGATAGGGATGAGCTCTACAGTATGTGGTTCCAGCACGATGGTGGGCCTCCGCATTACCATCGTGAAGTTCGTGCGTTTTTGGACCAACGATATCCGCAAAAATGGATTGGACGTGGGGGTTTCATTGAGTGGCCACCAAGGTCTTGCGACATCACCCCATTAGATTTCTTCCTATGGGGTTATATTAAAAATAACGTGTATGTTAATCCATCAACAACAGTGGAAGATATGCGAAACAGGATTAGGGATACCTGTAGAACAATAACGCCACTAATTTTGTCCAGGGTCCGATAAAATCTGCAAAAAAGACTAAATTTGTGCATTGCACAAGAGGGTCGTTTATTCGAACACTTATTAAAAAGAAATAATTAATCTCAGTATTTAATAGGTAATTTTTTTGTTTCAATTTAGTATAAAAGTAAATATGTATTTGCCTTGTCGTTATTGTTGTGTTAATTTTTTCACATTATGTTTAATTAAACTATTGCCGTTGTAATATAACAAATAATATATTTCATCATATTTAACCACATTCTGTTTGTTTCTGTAGTTTCTTTTTATTATTTTACATGGCTACTATGATAATGAAGACTATTTCTGTAAAAAAGTATGGAAAATAAGAAAAACTGAAATATCTCAAAAACTATTATAAATAGGTCTAGAATATATTGAACGAAACTTTTAGGGTTTTTATTACTCTATTAAATAACATGAAAATATACAGGATGTACCATTTAAAAAAAAAAAAGATATTTATTCATTTAAACTTGTTCAAATTTGAGCCGATGTGTTCAACACCCTGTAGCTTTTATTGTAAATATTAGGTAAAAATGATGTTAACTTGTCCTTGGCCTTGCTAAATTCCAAATTTGAATATATTTGTCACAAAATTGAAAACGTTATTTAGGATTGAATTGATGCTTGAAAATGTGACTTTTTTTCTTTAAACTTAATTATCTCAGAAACTATAAAATTTTGTTAGAGTAAACTCTTAATAAAAAAGATTTAAAATTATAAGCTAAATCGAAAATACGATTCGTATATAGGGTATTCTATTTAAAAAAATACAACTTTATGCTGTCCTAGTTTTTTGGCTCACCCTGTAGAGTCCTAAATATTTTTAAAATCTGCGTAATTTCACCGAAAAGGCACAAACCTACTTCATCCAATCGTTAACTCACCCTGTACTATAGAATATACATAGGGATGTAAATTTTGTTTCCATAAAATCCTTAAAACTGATGATTGAGATAATCCAAACTCTAATATATCCTACAATTGTAGTTTCATTATTTTCATTAACAACTGGTTTATTTCTGTTTCTTTTTGCTTTTATTGATACAAAGTTCTTTAAGTTTTCTATAATCCTTTTAACCGTTGGAGGTGTTGGTTTCTGTTTCTGCGGATGTATCGCATGTTCTTGAAATAACTCTATCACATTCTCCATGAATGTCAAATGGCAAGAAATAGTGACAATTCTGTAGGGTTCGATTATTTTATTTTCGCCACGTCTTGCGTCATTGCCAACTAATAACAAAACTTAAAAGCCGTGTAGCACTTTTACCATAAAAAAATTGTTGAATTGCCAATATTTTGAAAACTACAAATTTTTTAAATAGACAACGTTAGAGAAAGTTAAGTTAAAGTTAAATATACCTCCGGAATTAGAAAACCAAAAAATGCTCATTTACTCAAACACGCCGACGGAAAAATCTGTAATCACGAACAACAGTGCAGAGAATGGGAGAGATACATCAGTGACCTTTTCGACGATGCTACTCGAGAAAACGCTGCACATACACATACTATATGCGGCAGCGAGGTAGACAGGGGCCCCAGTATATTGAAATCAGAAGTCAGAAAAGCAATACAGCAAACCAAAAATAATAAGGCACCTGGACCAGATCAAATCTCTGCTGAGCTGCTTAAACTTCTGGATGAGGAAAATATTTCCTACTTAAGCACTTTCTTTAATAAAATTTACAACGAAGAATAATATCAGATGATTGGTTAGAATCGCTGTTTATCACACTATCAAAGAAAAGTAGACCCACCAAATGCAGCGACTTTAGACTGGTTAGTTTAATGAGCCACACACTTAAGATGCTTCTACGAATTCTACAGAACCGAATATTCCTTCTATGTAAAAGTAGAGTGAGTGATGTGCAATTTGGATTTAGAAATGGTCTAGGAACCAGAGAGGCACTATTTTGTATGCGCGTTCTCCTACAAAAGAATTGTGAATTCCGAAAGAACATCTACGTCTGTTTTATCGACTTTAAAAAGGCATTCGACCTAGGACAACACGATACACTTTTCGAATGTCTACAAGCAGCAGGTCTAGACCACTACGATATAAGACTGCTAAAACATCTGTATTACAATCAAGTAGCCTCTATCCAAATTGAAAACAGTCGTACTCAAAGCCTACCCATCAAACGTGGAGTAAGACAGGGATGCGTTTTGTCACCCTGTCTTTTTAATGTATACTCTGAAGAAATTTTTAGGGAGGCTTTGGATGACAGAAAAGAGGGAGTAAGACTGGGTGGAGAAGTAATCAACAATATTAGATTTGCTGATGATACGGCCATTCTTGCAGAAAGCATCGAGGATCTCCAAACATTAGTAAATCTAGTCAATGAGGCGAGCTGCCGAAGAGGCCTTAAAATCAACATTTCAAAAACAGAGTGGAAAGATTAATGTAGATAAATGTCAACTTTGGCTCGATGAAGAGAGGATAGAGCGTGTAAACCATTTCAGATACCTTGGCAGTTGGTTGAATGTGAGTAGGGACTCAGATGAAGAGATAATAGCTAGGATCGAAATATCGCGTAAGGCCTTTATGACATGGAAACCAGTTCTATGCAACAGGAAGCTATCAATGCATATTCGTAAGAGGGTCCTGAGATGCTATGTATGGTCTATTCTGTTATACGGTTGCGAGACATGAACACTAAAAACCATAACGCTAAACAAACTGGAAGCCTTCGAATTGCAGTGCTATCGTCGAATCCTAAAGATATCATGGGTTTCGCACACTTCCAATGAGGATGTTCTCAGAATGATGGATACAGATCGACTGCTCTTGAACATTATAAAGAGGCGGAAAACAGAATACTTCGGCCACATAATTAGAGGACCTAAATACCATCTACTTCGCCTTATAATACAAGGAAAAGTGGAAGGAAAAAGATGGATAGGCCGAAAGAAGCTTTCATGGCTACGTAATATCAAGCCGTGGTGTGATTTCACGGTGGAGGAACTATTTCGCGCTGCAGCCGATAGAGAAAGATTTCAGGAAATTGTAAACATGATGACCACCAACGCCTGAATACGGACATGGCACCTAAAGAAGAAGAAGAAGAGAAAGTTACCCTTATTTTTAATGCTTAATATGATAAAATTATAAAAATAGGTGCTTTCTATTTGAAGAAATTAACTTTTGACGATTTCTCAAATATAATTTTTTTTACCACTCTGTACTAATAATTTTCAAAATATCATAAAAAGACTACTAAAGTCTATCTTCGTCTACAAGAAAACTAACCATTAAATAATAAAGACTTCCTGATAGGAAAAATTTTTAGCTAAGTTTTTGTTCTGCAAACGTCATTTTTGATATAAAAATTTAAATATGTCCAAAACGGTCAGACTTAAGTATAGAATATTATACATCAAATATGTCTAGAATTTTACGTAGAAATCAAAAATATAATAATATATAGGGTGTTCCATTTAAAATAAGCAAGTTGACATCTACTTCCGGTATAACCGGAAGTGTTGCCATCTTGAAAATATTTTAACCGGCTGTCCCCCATGTACGTTGTACATTGTTAAATTTTCGGGTTCTTCCTAATTATAGTTTTTCCATAATCGATCGGTAAATTTCTCAGAGAATCACCCTGTACAGGGTGAGTCAATGATTGGATGAAGTAGGTTTGTGCCTTTTCGGTGAAATTAACAAAGAAACTATATTTATTGTTTGATACAGTTTATTTTTACGCAGATTTTAAAAATATTTAGAACTCTACAGGGTGAGCCAAAAAACTAGGACAGCGTAAAGTTGTATTTTTTTAAATAGAACACCCTATATACGAATCGTATTTTCGATTTAGCTTATAATTTTAAATCTTTTTTATTAAGGGTTTACGATAACAAAACTTCATAGTTTCTGAGATAATTAAGTTTAAAGAAAAAAAGTCACATTTTTAAGCATCAATTCAATCCTAAATAACGTTTTCAATTTTGTGACAAATATATTCAAATTTGGAATTTAGCAAGGCCAAGGACAAGTTAACATAATTTTTACCTCATATTTGCAATAAAAGCTACAGGGTGTTGAACACATCGGCTCAAATTTGAACAAGTTTAAATGAATAAATATCTTTTTTTTAAATGGTACACCCTGTATATTTTCATGTTATTTAATAGAGTAATAAAAACCCTAAAAGTTTTGTTCAATATATCCTATACCTATTTATAATAGTTTTTGAGATATTTCAGTTTTTCTTATTTTCCATACTTTTTTACAGAAATAGTCTTCATTATCATAGTAGCCATGGCAAAAATAATGTAAAAGAACATTTCTCTGTGTGTCAAATTTATAACCGCAATCGCTTCTTTTGGTTTTTATTTAGTGTAGTTTGGTTTTTTTTGCATTCATCTTATATTGTAAAATAAATTTCCAAAGAATGAGTTAATAGATATGATTTATACAATAGGAGAGGATCAAAAAAATTGCCTTCTTGCTCAAAGAATTTACAAAATGAAGTATCCTGGTCGACGCCAGCCTAATACCCATACTTTTGAAAACTTAATGCAAAGATTTGATTCTTCTAGTACTGTTGATTATCCAAAACGTAAAGTCGTCAACAAACCAGTAACTAATGAAGAAAAAGAACTACAAGTATTGTTAAATGTTCAGGAAAATCCTTATATTGGTAGCCGTCAGTTAGCAGCATTATGTGAAACATCACAATCCACCGCTAATCGTACTACCAAGAAATATAGGTATCATCCATATCACATGGAATTACACCAAGAATTGCATGGACAGGATTTTGAAAGTCGTGTAAACTTTTGTCGTACAATAAATGCGGAGATTCAATTAAATCCAAATTTATTATGCAAGATAATGTTTAGTGATGAAGCTACTTTTAGAAGTAACGGTGCCGTAAATAGACGCAACATGCATTATTATGCCACAGAAAACCCATTTTGGATTAGAGGTGCAACATCAAAACCACTGATCATTAAATGTTTGGTGTGGTATTCATCATAATCGAATTATTGGACCCCACTTTTTTAATGAACCACTAAATGGCCATAGTTACCTGAACTTTCTACAAGAAGAACTACCCCAACTGCTTCAAGGTCTCTATAGGGATGAGCTCGACAGTATGTGGTTCCAGCACGATGGTGCGCCTCCGCATTACCATCGTGAAGTTCGTGCGTTTTTGGACCAACGATATCCGCAAAAATGGATTGGACGTGGGGGTTTCATTGAGTGGCCACCAAGGTCTTGCGACATCACCCCATTAGATTTCTTCCTATGGGGTGATATTAAAAATAAGGTGTATGTTAATCCACCAATAACAGTGGAAGATATGCGAAACAGGATTAGGGATACCTGTAGAACAATAACGCCACTAATTTTGTCCAGGGTCCGAGAAAATCTGCAAAAAAGACTAAATTTGTGCATTGCACAAGAGGGTCGTTTGTTCGAACACTTATTAAAAAGAAATAATTAATCTCAGTACTTAATAGGTAATTTTTTTGTTTCAATTTAGTATAAAAGTAAATATGTATTTGCCTTGTCGTTATTGTTGTGTTAATTTTTTCACATTATGTTTAATTAAACTATTGCCGTTGTAATATAACGAATAATGTATTTCATCATATTTAACCACATTCTGTTTGTTTCTGTCGTTTCTTTTTATTATTTTACATGGCTACTATGATAATGAAGACTATTTCTGTAAAAAAGTATGGAAAATAAGAAAAACTGAAATATCTCAAAAACTATTATAAATAGGTATAGGATATATTGAACAAAACTTTTAGGGTTTTTATTACTCTATTAAATAACATGAAAATATACAGGGTGTACTATTTAAAAAAAAAGATATTTATTCATTTAAACTTGTTCAAATTTGAGCCGTTGTGTTCAACACCTTGTAGATTTTATTGCAAATATTAGGTAAAAATTATGTTAACTTGTCCTTGGCCTTGCTAAATTCCAAATTTGAATATATTTGTCACAAAATTGAAAACGTTATTTAGGATTGAATTGATGCTTGAAAATGTGACTTTTTTTCTTTAAACTTAATTATCTCAGAAACTATAAAGTTTTGTTATAGTAAACCCTTAATAAAAAAGATTTAAAATTATAAGCTAAATCGAAAATACGATTTGTGTATCGGGTGTTCTATTTAAAAAAATACAACTTTATGCTGTCCTAGTTTTTTGGCTCACCCTGTAGAGTCCTAAATATTTTTAAAATCTGCGTAAAGATAAACTGTATCAAACAATAAATATAGTTTCTTTGTTAATTTCACCGAAAAGGCACAAACCTACTTCATCCAATCGTTGACTCACCCTGTATATTATTTCCCATCTCTGTCTGAAAGGAGAATAACATATAGGCAAATATTTTACACCGCAGATTTATTTATTTCTTACTGAAATTTTGATTTTTAAAATTTCACACTACTCCGGTGAATCTACAGATGTCGTTTCGACTTGCGATATTTTTTAGTTTGACATCGAAGTCTAAGGATTTTAATATCCTGCTGACATGAATTCGGATTTATATTTTATATACCAGTTATTTCCTGCGAATGTTCATCTCGGTTCTAACTCCACTGACGAGACAATGAGGTGGTCGAAACGGGCCTGAAGGCAGGACCATAGTTGTATTTGCAGGAAATAAACTGTTTCTATATATCCTTTCCATTTTCTCTGCTTGTAAGGAGAATAATTTATAGGCAAATGTCATATATAAAACTCATAATCCGAATTTATTGCAAAATTTCCAAAACAACAGAGTTTTGAAATATAAGAACGAAATATTTCTGAGAAAAAAACAACTTTTAATAATTTTTTTAATATCGTATCCATTCTTGCCTTTCAAAATAAAACTAAACATATTAAATATAAATGCTTTTATATTTTCTTTATTAATAATCAACATATTTGAGAAAAAAACAGAACAAAAACTTTGTTATCTAAAAGCCCATAACAAAAAATAAATTTTTTACATATTCCTATAGCATGGCGCTTGATTCTAGATTTATTTTAGAAAAAACTAAATATTAATTATATTAACCTTTCGATTTATTTAAAATCTTCTAATCTCATGAAAGCTTTTTTATACATTCCATATAAGCTAAAAATTTAATGAAATAACATCTTATTTTAATTTGTCCTGTAAAAATCGTATATTACGATCAATTAATGCTGTTACTTTTAAAACCTTAATATTAAAAACACTTTCGCAGCTAAATTGAAAATTTTGCATAAATCGAAAGTGTCGACATCGAAATAAAAAATTCAACTTCAAACCTTAACTAGAACCAGTGGACCAATATTTAATATTAAAATTACCACCAGTAAATATAAAAATAACTTTTTCTAAAAAATGCCGTTAGTGCAACAAATAATGGCGTTTGACTACGGAAAATGATTCGTACCAAAAGTTTTTCCTAAACACACGAAAAGATAACATATAATATAGATGTATAAAGAAATCCACAGTCACTTCGGAAAAACTACATTTTAATGGTTCAAAAAAACCGGAAATTTTTGTGCTTGTTCAAATAATAAATTTTTATATGCCCTTTCAATTTGCCTGTTTTGTTCCAATCGACTGTTGGCTTCAGCGAGTAAAACTTGAACCATATGGGGGTGTTTACTTAAACATTTATCAAAGTGATACTTTGTCAGCCTATAAAGTTTTGTAGTTTCAATTGCTATAACACTAGCCGTTCTTCTTTGATCTTTCAATAATATTGCAATCTCTCCAAAATATGCTCCATCGTAAAGATGACAAAGCTCTTTTCCTGACGGTGTAAAAACTGCAACTGTTCCACTGTCTATGAAATACATGCAATCTCCACTCGTTCCGCTATTTATAATTCGATCATTTGGAAGAAAAATTTCTGGGATAAAATGAGATATCATCTCTTGGACAGCATTTTGGTTCAGGCGCGAAAATATTGTCACGTGGGTAGTAAGAGACTTATACAAATGTGTATCCATTTCCCTCTTCAAATGTTGTGATAAAATTGAATTAATAACAATATTACTAAAAAATACCTTTTGGTACTTATAGTGGTAATAATCAATGAGTCTTTCTTTAAGATCTTGAGGTAGATGCTTTCCCTTGAGGTATTCCTCTAGTTCAGTTATTACTTGTTCGTATTTAATTCTAAGAGTATTTTGCGACAGAAATGTACAGAGCAATACAATCCATATAAATCCTGTAACGATCTTTCCCATAGTATATTTCATTAAATTTATCATAATTTCTTCAGTATAAAAGATACTTTCTTTCACTTCTGGTTGATCTATTAAAAAAAAGTAACGAGCGTTTTCAAAAAATGCTCTAATGTATTGTTCATCTACCGTCCGATTTAAAACATTCTTAGCATTCCATAGGGTAGTTCGCTCGATATGGGCTTCACTTACTTCTCTGTAACGTACTATTCCATAACGTAAACAAGACATAAAATGCATCATAAGCGACACATTAAAAAAAAATTTTATCAGAAATATTGTGGTACCGGAATTTATACCAAAAAAATTAACAGCTGGCTTTATTAAATATATAAATGTTGTTATTCTCCTCAACTTTAACAAAGTAAAGGTTATTATTAGCAAAAAAACAGCCTTTGAATAGTTAAACGATAATGCTCTTGGGAAAGATGATAGAAGGTCACAGACAAGATGCCCACTAAAAAAATATCTTTTGGCAACTTTAAATCTAGACAGTTCCACTGTTATAGTCTTTTCTTCACAATAACCAATAAAAAACTGAAAGCATATGTTTATGAAGGATATAGTGTCTAATACCAATAGAAACTTTACCAAAATCGAATGAGGTTTAAAAGCAGAATCCTTACTGTACCTTACGAAACCAAAATCTAATGTTTTTAATATCATTGCTGCGCCATAAAAAAATAGGCACCATATTTCATAAATCTGATTAATCTTACTTAAAGGATGCACCATATACTTATAATCTTTACACTGACGCTTCTTTTCTTGTAAAACAGCCTGATGGCTTCGAAAATACTCTATCGTACATGGATGATTTTCATTAATCAGGGAACTACGCTGGATTGCTAATTTAAATGTTTGCCATGACGTAGGATTAATAGGAGTAGGTGGATAAATTACTTCTAAACTACCCATTTTTGCAGTCTTCTATATTTTACCTAGTTATTATAGTTAACTTAAGACAAGTACTTTAGAAAAGTTTGAAATTTGTCAAATTGTTTTCGTGACAACTGCTTAAATTTAGGTTACTATAGTATCAACTTTTTATGTAAAGTACGGGGTTGTGAAAATACAACGAGAAATAAAATAATTGGTTGTTCTCCAACTACTTTCCATAAAGAGCAAGATTTTATTCAACAAGTATGATGTATCTTTAGGTGAGTCAGCGAATTTCTCGGTAACTACTGGACGGATTTGTAGAAAAATTGCTGTATGATGAACATAAGGAACAAGTTATAATTAAATTCTTGAAATTCGAAATAGGGCAGTAAATCTGTTAGGGGGGTGCTAATGCTATATGTTACATGTTTCTTAAAAACATTTTTCCTTAATTTATTTTTTCGTTTTTAGTACTATGGCGCTGGTCATGCGCTTTATGGAAAGTGGATCTTACTGAATATCTATAGCAGTGGTTCCCATCTTTTTTTTATCACGACTTCTTTCAATTTTTTAAAAATATACGCGATCTCTCTTTCCCATCCGTCATATTGGATCAATAAAACAAAAAATAAAAATGTTGAAAAGATAGATTTTACGGGTTAACAAGAGTGATATTTTTTAAGAAGAATTAATTGTTAATGGTTAATGTGATAATTGAGCTTGCATCTACTATAATTCTTGGTTGAATTTTTGTCAAGATCAATATCACGTCATCTTCAACATCCAGCTATCACTGGATTTTGTCTTGATCTACTAAGTTGAAAATCCACTTTCGCAAAGGTAAATAAAAACAAATGACACTAGTATTTGAAAATAAATCAAAGAAAATTTAAGATACGAATGACGCATAGGACGTCAAAATATAGGTAGCGATTTTTCCTGGAATACATCACTAGCAGGTGAGTCATTTTGTAGCTTCAAAAATTCATCCTGTACTGAATTAGGGGCGGATCCAGCCTCTTGCTTTGGGGGGGGAGGTGATATCACAAAAGTACAGTATGGCAAGCGAAAGCAAGTTGTCGTTAGGCGGGGAGACACCAGAAACATTCCAATTTATAGTGTAAAGGGTCTATTTTTCTGAATTTGAAGCCCTTGGAGAGGGGGGGGGGGTGCCAGCAGGCTATTTTCCTGAACTTAAAGCTCTTTGGGGGAGGATCTGCAGATGATTTAAGAAATAAATAAACTGAAACTTCAAATGTCCTAGAAAGTTTTAATATTATATGGGCGAATTTTTTTTTCATATGTTTAACTTCTTATAATTTTGGCAATGGGTATTTTGTAAGTATTTAAATTATAATTTAGAATTTTTTGAGAGAATAAGGTTACGTTTGAGTCTGAATGTGCCTAAAACGGTTTGTATGCCAAAATTAAAAATAATAAAAATACAGTTGTGATTGGTGTTAAGTATGTCCAAATTATCTACATTTTGTAATGTATGTCAATTATTAAGAAATCATTAGAAATAAAATAATATTATAAAAACTTTTTATTTTAAGTTTATTACCGCCTATGACAAGGATTAAAATCCCTTTTAACACTTCACACTTCCAAATATCTATTGTTATCCAACCCAAATAGTCCAATATTATAGACCGGTATTTTTGATTATAAAATTTGTAACCCATTCCTATGAAAAATATGTGTCCAACAGATGTTGCCAAAGAACACAGGTAGTTTGCAAAGAAAAAAAAATGGTAAAAAATGGTTTATTACTCTCTCTAGTTCTTGAATAAACTATAGTATAAGAGGCAAAATCGGGTCTATTTTCCTGAACTCAAAGCTTCTGGGGGAAGCGATCACCTCATGCCCCCCCCCCCTTGGATCCGCGCCTGTACTGAATATTGGTAATAGTTAAAGTTTAGGAAATGGGTTTCATCCTAATGCAGTTTTTGTTCAGAAAACTTCGGGAAATAACGTTGAATTTCAGATCCAAGAGCTTAAAAGTGGTTATTAGTTTTAGTCAAAAGTCTAAAACACCTGTATATTATTTGTGAAGTGAATAATGTACGTTTCTTTATCCTGCAGTTCCAAATTTAGCATGTTTAGCTGATCTAAGATATCAAATAAATAAGCTACTTTTTGGGTTCAGCTCTCATCATATATGGGTGTCATGAAGTCACGTTTTCCTTTTGGTTCTAACAACTGTTTTATTGTGTTTTTGAATTCAAAGACTCCACCAACAACACTTCCTTTTTATAACCGAAGAACAACAGTGTAGAAAAAAATGGAATAATTCCTTCAAGCCGAGTATTGAGAGCACCAAATTTTATATAATTGGCATTTCTTATGAGTGTCTTTAAAGAAACCAGAATATCTCTCTACCTTCACCTAGGTACCGTATTTAACCTGCAAAAATTGAAGCGATATTTTTTAACATAATCGAATCGATTGCCTCGTATAAAAATAGACGAAAAAAGGCAATCTTATCTTAATCTCATATACTACATTGTCACAAATATTTTTTAGGACTTTCATGGCATTTTTTAAATTGTCTCCTGTAGCACTGTCTATGATATGTTAAGATATTCTGATTGAATGATCGTGGGGCCCATTGGTACCTTTGAGGAAAGTTATTGTCCAGAAATGGCCTTAACAGTCCAAAATTGTGGCTCAGGGTATCGTCTTGTTGAAGATAAATAGAATTGAAGTGAGTTAATGGAACATTTTCAAGCAAGAATTTTCAAGGTGTCTACGTGCTGTGAGACTCCCTTCATACATCCTGTAGGCTATGCCCCGGCCCAAAATAAAACACAAGACATCAACCCCTAAGCGCCCTTGTTGTGCCCTTTCGAAAATTAAATGGTGATTTTCTGCAGAACAATGCAGTGTGTTGTAAAGTTTAAAAATTCCCTCACTTGAACAATAACATTCGTCAGACCAGATGACAAATCTGCCAAAAGATTCGTTGGTGCGGATTTGTTCTAAATACCATTGAAAAAGCGTTACGCGGCTTTGTTTAAAACATACTAACATATCATACTTTTCATAATTATAATAAACTACCATTGTCAGTGGAAATGAAAATAAAAGTCTTCCGCACAATCATCTTTCTAATCTCGGCAGATATCATTATTCCGGATATCAAAAGAATTAGTTATCATTCAATCCCAATTTGACCTTGAGAGGACCTTGACCTTTGCCCTTGAGGGCGAGGTCAAGTTTAGAACTAAAGATGAAAATTTTTTCGTCAATCTTCTGCACAACAACTGCAGAGGTTATTCAAACCCAAAAATAGTGCAACTTCAGTGATCTGTATATTTTAGCCGTTAGGTTTGTGGGCTTAGCGATCATTGTCACTTGTGATATACTAACCAAGAACTGCCGAAACCAGGTGGTTCCACAAAGTGTGACCTAAATATATTTCCCATAAAATTTCTGCGGAATCCACACTGATAGCTTGTTTGTAAATGTATTTTATTCTCCAGATGGCTCCCAAAGGAAATCAGACCTGTTAAGAAAATTTTGACCTTTACACATTAAATAATTATCAAAAATTTGTAAAATATTTATATTACATTTTTTCAAGGAAGCGTTAAAACATTAAGAAAAGTACCAATTTAAAAAGTGGAATTACTTAAATATAACGAAGCAAAATATAGAATTATTAATTCAATAAGAATTACATAAAATACATACTAAACATATAACTGTATAAAATTATCAAAATAAAAAACTAAAAAAAAATAATAAAGTTACTCAACTAGAAACCGAATGTCTTGCAGAAGTGACAGTAAAAGAGTTACATTTTTTCTCTCCTATAGTGCGAAAACCAAATATATGGTAGACAAATTGAAATGTTATTTTTACTAAGAGCTTAAATTAATAAAGTTAAGAACACATTATGCACCGTTTTCAAAACATCACAATTGAAATATCAATAAGCAGATCACGATCAACATTCAGGTAAAAAAATATTAACTACAAAGGCACAGAAAAAAAAGTTCCCTACTCCACCGATCAGGCTATTCATTTCATATCTATTTTTAGTCCCTGATTCCGAATCTGAGGTCCGTTTGCTTGCATCAAGTCACGTTCAAGGTCAATTGAAGGTCAAAGTGAAGAAAAAACCGTGTAATTCATTGAAAATCTTTACGGCCACACTTTTACCACAGACGAATATATATATATATATATATATATATATATATATATATATATATATATATATATATATATATATATATATATAAAGATATATAAGATACCACCAAGAGGGGTTGATGTGCGGAAACTCAAACAAGAGAACATACTCCAGCAAACGAAAGTAAAGATAAACAACGAACTTAAGAGTGTATCAGAGAACAACAACCATGAAGCAGAAGTAGAAGAGCTCTGGAACAAAATAAAAACATCTATAACTTCAATCACACAAGAAGACCTGAAACCTGAGAGAATGATGAAAAGGCAAGAATGGATGACAGACACTATCCTGGAACTTATGGAAGAAAAAAGACAATACAAAAACAGAAATAATGAGAAATACAAAGAACTACACAAAAGAGTATTGAGAGCAATCAAAGACGCTAAAGAACGATGGCTACAGGAAAAAGGTGTTGAAATGGAGATATTACAAGCGAAACACGACAGCTTCAACCTCCATAAAAAAAAATAAAAGAAGCAACAGGAAGTTACCGGAAACGGTGTCCTGGAATAATCTTGGACTCGGACAACAACATCATCACCGAAACTGACAAAAAGCTTGTAAGATGGAAGCAATACATGGAGGAATTGTTTGGAGATGAAAACAACAGTACTGTCAATACAGTCGTTGGCGGGGAGGGGCCTACCATCACACAGGCGGAAGTGGAATCAGCGATAAATAGACTCAAAAATAACAAAACCCCCGGGCCAGACCAGATACACGGAGAAGTTCTCAAATTAATTGACTCAGAACAAATAAAACTACTGACCACCCTCTTTAACAAAATTTACATGAACGGTCAAATACCAAAAGACTGGCTACTGTCGACATTCATCCCGATTCCCAAAAAAACGAACGCAACTAAGTGCTCCGATCATAGAATAATCAGCTTGATGAGCCACGCTTTAAAAGCTTTTCTTAACATCATTCAAGCACGAATATATAGAAAACTCGATGAAAACGTAAGTGACACGCAATTTGGCTTCAGACAGGGATTTGGCACTAGAGAGGCCTTGTTTTCCATGCAGGTTCTGATTCAAAGAGCACGTGATATCAATGCCGACGTCTTTGCATGCTTCATAGATTTTGAAAAGGCATTTGACAAAGTGCAACACAGTAAACTGATTTCAATCCTACAAGAGACAGGAATCGACGACAGAGACAGAGAGATAATATCAAAGCTATATTCACAACAAAAGGCTATTGTACTAGTTGAGAATGAGACAACAGAAGAATTTAATATAAAGAGAGGAGTACGCCAGGGCTGTATACTGTCGCCACTTCTATTCAACGTATACTCAGAACATCTCTTTAAAGAAGCACTGGGCAACATAGAAGATGGAATTATTGTAAATGGAGAAGTAATAAACAACCTAAGATACGCGGATGATATCGTTCTTATAGCCGATACTGCAGAGGGACTTCAAAGAATTATCGACCGAATAGTAACAGCTTGCAACAGATATGGTATGAAGATAAACTGCAAGAAGACGCAAACGATTATTGTCAGTAAAAACGACGTCGGCAATATACAGTTTACTGCCAACAACGTAACTCTCACAATGGCCGAGACGATCACATATCTAGGCTGCACGTTGAATAAGGACTGGGATCACTCTCGAGAAATAAGAAGCCGAATCGAGAAAGCAAGAGGTACTTTTAATAAGCTGCGCAACATACTCTGCAACCTATCCCTCAATATACATACGCGGATCAGGATTTTGAAATGCTATGTACTCTCAACTCTCTTATATGGAGCAGAAGCCTGGACCCTTACCGATGCTTCATGTAAACGTATAGATGCATTTAAGATGTGGTGCTACCGCCGCATGTTTAGGGTTCCTTGGATACACCACGTATCAAACGAGAACATTTTACAACGTATCGGTGGAGAACTGGAATACTTTACAAATGTCAAACGCAGAAAATTGGAGTACTTTGGACATATCATGCGGAATGAGAAATATCGCCTGCTCTAACTTATCCTGCAGGGGAAGATGGAAGGCCATAGATCAGCTGGACGAAGACGAATATCATGGCTGCGCAACCTACGAACATGGACTGGAATGACATCAACAGGTCTGTTCAGAGCAGCAGTGAATAAAGTAATATGGACCAATGTGATAGCCAACATCCAAAGAGGATAGGCACTTTAAGAAGATATATATATATATATATATATATATATATATATATATATATATATATAATACTTTTATAAAACGCTATAAAACGTTGCTGCAACTCATTAGATACTCCCCTCTGTAACCTTTTTCAGCTATCCTTTAACGGTAAAGAATTCCCAAAAATTTGGAAAGAATCCTCTATGATTCCGATCAAGTCTGGAGATAAATCCAATATTGCCAACTGCAGAGGCATTTCTATTCGCCATCCGCAAGTAATTTTAAGCTGTTATAATAGACGGAATATTTAAAACGTTTACCAGAAAAATAGTCAAACAGCAGCATTTATTATTCCTGGATCTTGAATTAGAAATCAACGACTCCAAAAATCTACATAAAAGGCGATTCAAATTGATTTCATGGTTTTTTCTCAATTTGACTTTCAATTGACCTTGAACTAGACCTGATACAAATAAACGGACCTTGAATTAGGAATCAATGACTCCAAAAATCAACATAAAAGGCAACTGCATATGATTGCACGGTTTTTTCTTAATTTGACCTTCAATTGACCTTGAACTTAACTTGATACAAACAAACGGGCCTTGGATTTAGAATCAGCGATCAAAAATACATACAAAACGAGTAGTCTGATCGGTGGAGTCAGAAACTTTTTTTTCTGTGTCTGTGTTATTTATTAGCTAAGTCATAATTACACTTTGCAAAATTGTAAAGGATCGCACCTAATAAAATTAGATTACTCTACTTATAATTCTAAACAAAGAATTACCTGATCATACTGTCACAATTGTTATGTTTCCTGTCTTTGATGGGGTCGAAACTACCCCCTCGGCAAAAAAAAAATACCCGGTTGTTTTACATGTGAAAGTACCCACACTAAAAAAATTTTAGCCACTTTTATCGTCACATAACCTCAAAAAAAATTAAACATTGTAGGTTTTTTTACTAGCTACAACAAAATATTTTTTACATAAATTTTTGGCGCGAAATTCAAATTTTTATGGGTGTTCGAAAATTTTTAAATTCAATAAAATAAAAACTAGGACAATAGCAGAACCAACAAAAAAATATGTTATTTTTGACACGCCAAACTATGTCCATGAATTTTTTCAGATTTTTAAAAGTGATGAAACATTGACAAAATCGCAAAAAACGGATTTAAATAAATAATTACGCAATAATTAACGTATTAAAAATCTTGTTTCATAAAATATTTATAATACTTATTTGTATATATATATATATATATATATATATATATATATATATATATATATATATATATATATATATATATTTAAATTTTTGATTTTCTTGGGTGGAAAATCCGTTTTATTAATAAAACTGCATATGTTTTATTTGTTATGCATATCTATTGACGTTTCGGTCACAGTTGACCTTCTTCAGAATGATTTTTTTATAACTATAATAGAAAAAAATTTTTGCTATATTATAACATAAAATTAATAAGTTAAATTTAAAACATACCTTATATAAGTTTTTGCCGAGGATCACAACTTAGACTACATATTGTTAACACATGGTTCACTTTTTGACAAGATACTACAAAAACCTTGCTTTTTGTGTCGCATCTTTATTTAAAAACTGAAATTTCATTTTATGGGTTCCGGTGGTCAAGGGTTTGGATTTTTTTTCGCCTTAAGGGTCCTTGCCTGACTATTATTTTTTTCTTATTTTTGGATTGATTTATTTTTGAGATCATTTTGTGTATATTTAATTTATTTGGGGGGTTATTTTAGGATATTGTAATATATTTTACTTAGGTGTTTTGTATCAGTTTTTGTATTTATAGATTTCTTATTTTTTTGAATTGCGATCATTTCATAAAATTCACGCTTTTTTTTATTGTTTTCTGTTTTGAGAATTTTTACATTTTCAAAATCAAAAGTGTGTTGTTTTTCTGTACTGTGGTTTGTCAATGCGGTCTTATTATGTTTGTCGTATTTGTGTCCATTAATCCTGTTTTTAAGATGTTGACTGGTTTGGCCGATGTAAACTCCGTCACAATTTTTACATGGGATGTCATATACTACGTGTGTTTTTTTGTCTTTAGATATTTTGCTTTTTAAGTTACTAAAGTTTTTTTTTAATAGATTGTGTCCTTTGTGACTAACAATTATATTATGGTTTTTGAGGACATTTTGAAGTTTTTCTGATAGTTTTGGTATATATGGTATGGAAACATATTGGTTTTGTTGTTTTGTTTTTTGGTGTTGAGGGTTTTGGTTGTTGTTATTGTAAAATTTGTGTATTCTTTTTTTGAAAGTATTGTTTATAATTTTAGTGGGATAACTGTTTAGTACTAAGGCTTCCTTTGCTTTTTGAATTGCTTCATTTCGATATTCTGGATCGGATAATTTTATGGCTCGGTCTGCAATTCCTATTATTACCGATTTTTTTTGGGATAGAGGATGTTGAGAATTATAATGCAAATATCTAGAAGACCATGTTTCTTTTGTATACCACTGAGTTTTAATGACATTATTTTGGTGGTAAATTGTGAGGTCTAAGAAATTGATTTTATTTTTTTCTTCTTTTTCTATGGTAAATTGTAATTTTTGGTGGTAGGCATTAAATTTATTGAGAATATCTTCACTACGATTTTTTGGGATTGCTGTTATACAATCGTCTACATATCTATAGAAAAATGGTATATTGATGTCTAAATTGAGTATAACCGTTTCTTCGAGGTCCTCCAACACTAGCTGGGCTATAACACTAGATATTGAGGCACCCATGGCGCATCCCTCTGTTTGTTTATAAAATTTATCATTGTATCTACAATGATAAAAAATCGTAGTGAAGATATTCTCAATAAATTTAATGCCTACCACCAAATATTACAATTTACCATAGAAAAAGAAGAAAAAAATAAAATCAATTTCTTAGACCTCACAATTTACCACCAAAATAATGTCATTAAAACTCAGTGGTATACAAAAGAAACATGGTCTTCTAGATATTTGCATTATAATTCTCAACATCCTCTATCCCAAAAAAAATCGGTAATAATAGGAATTGCAGACCGAGCCATAAAATTATCCGATCCAGAATATCGAAATGAAGCAATTCAAAAAGCAAAGGAAGCCTTATTACTAAACAGTTATCCCACTAAAATTATAAACAATACTTTCAAAAAAAGAATACACAAATTTTACAATAACAACAACCAAAACCCTCAACACCAAAAAACAAAACAACAAAACCAATATGTTTCCATACCATATATACCACAACTATCAGAAAAACTTCAAAATGTCCTCAAAAACCATAATATAATTGTTAGTCACAAAGGACACAATCTATTAAAAAAAAACTTTAGTAACTTAAAAAGCAAAATACCTAAAGACAAAAAAACACACGTAGTATATGACATCCCATGTAAAAATTGTGACGGAGTTTACATCGGCCAAACCAGTCAACATCTTAAAAACAGGATTAATGGACACAAATACGACACACATAATAAGACCGCATTGACAAACCACAGTACAGAAAAATAACACACTTTTGATTTTGAAAATGTAAAAATTCTCAACACAGAAAACAATAAAAAAAAAGCGTGAATTTTATGAAATGATCGCAATTCAAAAAAATAAGAAATCTATAAATACAAAAGCTGATACAAAACACCTAAGTAAAATATATTACAATATCCTAAAATAACCCCCCAAATAAATTAAATATACACAAAATGATCTCAAAAATAAATCAATCCAAAAATAAGAAAAAAATAATAGTCAGGCAAGGACCCTTAAGGCGAAAAAAAATCCAAACCCTTGACCACCGGAACCCATAAAATGAAATTTCAGTTTAAATAAAGATGCGACACAAAAAGCAAGGTTTTTGTAGTATCTTGTCAAAAAGTGAACCATGTGTTAACAATATGTAGTCTAAGTTGTGATCCTCGGCGAAAACTTATATAAGGTATGTTTTAAATTTAACTTATTAATTTTATGTTATAATATAGCAAAAATTTTTTTCTATTATAGTTATAAAAAAATCATTCTGAAGAAGGTCAACTGTGACCGAAACGTCAATAGATATGCATAACAAATAAAACATATGCAGTTTTATTAATAAAACGGATTTTACACCCAAGAAAATCAAAAACTATAAAAAATATACAAATAGAAAAATCCAAGAAAAAGAAATAAGAAAAAACATATATATATATATATATATATATATATATATATATATATATATATATATATATATATATATGTATATACATACATAGTTTTAAGACAACTGAGGATTTATAAGAAAATTCCATGCTTTAAAACTCGACAAAAATGCTAATAAATGCCGTTTTTTGCGATTTTGATTATGTTTCACCACTTTTAAAAATCTGAAAAAATGCATGGTCATAGTTTGGCATCTAAAAAACAACATATTTTTTTTTGCCCTGCTATTATTTATTTATTGAATTTAAAAATTTTCAAATACTCATAAAAATTTGAATTTCGCGCCAAAAATTTTTGCATATCCTGTTGTAGGCAATAAAAAAACCTACAAAACGAATAAAAAAAGAAGTTTCCACGATGATTATAAGCGAAGATATCGTCAAAAAACAAAAAAAGACGTTTTATTTTTTTTTTGAGGTTATGTATCGTCACAAAAAAAAAAGTGGCCAAAATTTTTGAGGGTACTTTTTGATATAGGACAACCGAATGTTTTTAAGTTTTTTATTTTTTTTATTACCAAGCGGGCAGTTTCTACCTTCTTAATCGGCTTGACCCTTTGAGTAAATTGCAATCATATTGCTATCTTAGTTCACATAAAACAAATATTTTGCCAAATTTGTGCATGTTTACTTGTTAAACACAAACTTGTAGTTCCCTTAGACGAGATCCGAGGGTGCACACTGTGTTTAAAAAATTATCTGGATATGTTGTTGATACTGGTCTACCATCATATTTTGGTTTAACAGAACTTGCAATCCAATCTTTTTTACTGGTTAGACGTAGATTTTAAGTAAGTTCGACAGCTACTTTTCAATTACATTTCTACTCTTTGCACGCAATACAAATATACTCAGTGACAAAGGAAATAGAACACCCAGTAAAACTTTTTATAATATTTTATATGTCAGTTTAAATAAATCTCGTTCACCAATCACTATATAATTTATTAGTCTCTCTGTAGAAAAAATCCGAGCAAACCTTTATTACTACTCCCTCACTACCATTTATTACCTGACAGTCTTCCCGGACCCAGCTCGTGAGCTATCAGGACCATGGAAATATACAACCAGATACACCCGTCCATTGCTTCGTCTCGGTGGAGGATATCCAAACTCCTGATTATGATTAAATCATTAATAAAGCCCTATTTTATCTTCCCACTAAACAAATAGCCGATTTAACAAATATCATGAATAGTAGAATCACGCAATATTATTATCTGAGGGCTTAAAAGCATGCTGGCACTGACAATGCTACTGAGGAAGGGTAAATCTAAAACACAGGCATCAAATCACCGATCCATCAGCTTGCTCCCATCCACAGGAACAGTTTCCTGTTTTGGAAGGCCTTCCAACAGTTCATCACACAGTCAGACTTATCCAGGAGATTGTATTCGCATTCAACTGGACTGCGTGATGTTAGACATCTCAAAGGCTTTTGACAAAGTCTGACAAGACGCTTTGGGTCTAAAATTAATGAAAATTGGATAAACTCCACACATAACAAAGCTAGTCCTCTGGTCTTCTTTTAGAGGGAGATTCTCCGCTCAAAAGTGTGTTCGCTGTAGGAGTTTCCCATTGAGTTCCTTTATTTAGCATCTTATTATAGTATGTATCTAAGGACAAAATTGACAAAGCCCAACTGTCTTTTTAGGCCATCTAAAACTTCATTTATCGAAGCAGGGTGAGAACTAATGAGGCAAGTTAGCTTGGAATGAAATAGCTCTAGAAAACATAAATTACCTTATAAGACTCAATGAATGTACACAGAAAAGAGGAGATTCAACACATGCGTTTTGTATTAATCTCTGTTTGTGTGCAAAATATTATTAAGTTTAATAAATTTTTACTCGCAGTTCTATTTTCCTTATCACTGAGAAAACTTTACGAAATCTGTAAAAGTTTAGTTGTTATTTACGGGCTCTTAGTTTCTAAAGAAGGTCCATATTAAGTCTCCAAATTTATCTAGACCTGTTTCTATTGATCTACCATAATAGAAACACCATGTCTTGATTTAGAAGAACTGGAAACCCAGTCATCTTTTCGGGTCAGACGTAGATTTCCGGTAATTTCCAAAACCTTTGCTTTTAAGTCTGGAAATATGCTTAAAAGTTCCAACAATACGTGTTGTTCTAGCATGCAAAGTTCGCAAGGAGTTACGGCCAACATCGTTACTTCAGATTTTTGTTTTACTACCACTGAGATATCGCCGTAGAAGGAATCGTCTTCCAAATGACAAATCTGAAAAATATGACGCTCTAGAAATTTGTTACATGCCTTTATAATCTATTTACACAAGTTAATATACCGAAATTATGTTGACATTGTTGGTTTTCTGTTGTTTATGCACATTTTAGAAACCTTAAATTAAATTAGTGTAGGTGCCAAGGGTGTTTCAATCGCTCCGTTAATTTATATTGATCTACCAAAGTTTTTTGTATATATTTTGAACTCCTGAATAAGCACTATTTGGGTAGAAGTCCACCAGAGTGGTCATAAGATTAACAAATAATTGTTTAAACTTTTGAAAATACAATTTTCGCCAAATTAATTATTATCTTGTATTCTTTGAGCGATTTTAAGCAAAAAAGATTCTTACGAACTTTTACGTACGATGCTTAATACCTGAGATTAATGTTAAACAATAAAAAAATATGCGATTTTTGATAGTTTATAAATTTTGACTTAATTAATTTTTTTTTTATATTTTTGACAGTGTTGGAAAGTTCGAATTATTGTCTACAACTGGTAGTATTTTGTCACCCCTACTATTCAATGTGTACAGTGAATCGATTTTCGAAGAAACACTGTTAACGGAAAGTAAGGGAATAATAATAAACGGAGGAGCTGTAAACAACATAAGATTTGCAGACGACACTGCTATCATAGCTAGCTCCGCTGAAGAACTCCAAGAACTAGTGAACGAAACAAATAACGTTTGCGAGCCACACAGATTAAAAATGAACACCAAAAAGACCAAATATATGGTAATAACTAAAAAACAAAACATGCAAACAAGCATTAAGTTGCGAGGTGTGAATTTAGAAAAAGTGGAAAAATACAAATACTTGGGCACATGGATAACAGCAAATAATGAACAAACAACAGAAATAAGAACGAGAATAGAAATGGCAAGAAATGCGTTTGTAAAACTGAAAACCATTCTGTGCAGCAGAGACATCATTCTAGAACTAAGAATGAGAATTTTAAGATGTTATGTATTTTCAGTGCTGCAGTATGGGTTGGAAGGCTAAACAAGAACACATAAATAAACTGCAAGCGTTTGAAACGTGGTGTTACAGAAGGATGTTGAGAATATCTTGGACGGAGAGAAAAACAAACGTAGAAGTATTGCTAGCGATGGACAAAGACTATGAAATAATTAACAACATAAAAATAAGGAAACTGCAATATATTGAACATATAATGAGAGACCAGCGATACGAGTTGCTTAGATTGATCATGCAGGGTAAAATAGACGTGAGAAGAAATATCGGAAGAAGAAGAATTTCATGGTTGAGAAATTTGAGAGAGTGGTTCAATTGTAGCTCAGTAGAACTTTTTCGAGTAGCGGCAAATAGAGTGAGAGTGACAATGATGATATCCAACCTCCGATAGGAGATGGCCCCTGAAGAAGAAGAAGAAGAAGATAGTAAAATGTCATACGAAAAAGTTACTCTCCCGTCTTCTAACCTATGGAATACTAGAATGGGGGAGAGTTTCGCAGAGCCATATAAAATACTTCAATATTGTACAAAAATGTTTCATTTACAATAATGCATGGTAGGAACAGGCTTTTTCCGACTGAAACCCTTTTCCAGGAGTACAAGTGGTTTGATATGCGATAATTATATTGTTTCGAGATTTACAAATACATATTTAATAAAATTTTTATAAAAAAATTGAACCGACTTCTAAAAGTGCGCTAAAAAGTGAAAAATAACTAGAAATTTTTATATGAAATTGAACTTCTTGAAGTCGGCGCCAAACTAATACCGGACAAAATGTGATTTGCATAAACAGATTAAAAATACTTTATCTGTAATTGTTTTTTTACCATAACTTGTATATATTAGTAATTTATTTCATTTACAAATAATCTGGCGCCGACTTCAAAAAATTCAATTTCATATAAAAATTTCTAGTTATTTTTCACTTTTTATCGCACTTTTAGAAGTCGGTTCAATTTTTTTTATAAAAATTTTATTTTTCTATTTTTAGTTTTAGAATTCATTATAGTATCCAAAATTATTTAAACTAAATATTAATCCAGATTAGTGTACCTCGTAATGACTCCAAGGTGGCAAAAAAGTACCCATTTTATGCAAAGTTGTAAATCACCCCAAAATGAACCACTAAAAATTCTTTGGTTCTTAGAGTTTTCCAAATACCAGTAAAATTGTGTCAAACAAATATTTAGTCTGTCACAGTAAATCTACTATCTTACAAATTTCAATTTTTTTTTCAATTTTCAATTCAATAATTTTAGATTGGTAATATAGGCCCAAAACCTTCCAATATCGATGATGAACCTGAGATGTAAACTTCTTAACTCGATATATTTTATACTGCATATTGAGTTTGTACACGCCTCAAGGACCCCACAATATCAATTTTCAATATTTAAAGAACCTGAGATGTAAATTTCATAGCTCGATATATTTTATACTGCATATTGAGTTTGTACACGCCTCAAGGACCCCACAATATCAATTTTCAATATTTAAAGAACCTGAGATGTAAATTTCATAGCTCGATATATTTTATACTGCATATTGAGTTTGTACACGCCTCAAGGACCCCACAATATCAATTTTCAATATTTAAAGAACCTGAGATGTAAATTTCATAGCTCGATATATTTTATACTGCATATTGAGTTTGTATACGCCTCAAGAACCCCACAATACCAATCTTAGACGAAATCGGAATATGTAAAATTTTCTGTTCCTCATATTGTATCTTATCAACCTAATAGTTGTAAAAAATTAACTTTATATTCGTGATACACGATTCCGAAAACCCTCTAATACCAAATCTGAAAAAACGCGAATAAGGTATAATTTTCAACCCACCATATTGAATCCGCTATGTTGAATTTCAAAAAATGTATTTTAAGTCTTAATCTAATCTAAATCTAAACCCTTCAAAGCCCCCTATTACCAATTTTGGATGAAATCCGGAAAATTAAAATTTCTAGACGTATATTCGCTATTTACATCCTCAAAAACGATTCAGTCTCACCTTTAAACAAAATCGAAAAACCGACCCAAACTGGATATATATATATATATATATATATATATATATATATATATATATATATATATACATATATGAAGTAAAATGCGAACAGTAAATGCAAACTTCTCTCCATCATATTCTTTCTGTGTTAGCCGCCGTGAAAGCCGCATAAACATATACAGGGTGATTCAAAAATCGATCACGAAACTTAAGGGGGTGATTCTACTTGACAAAATAAGGGTAGAGCTTCATATAATTTTTTTTCAAAATGTCATTCGTTTTCGAGTTACAAGCCGTCCAAGTTCAAGTTTTTATTTTTTGTTTTTTGAATTACTCGCTTACAGGAAAACCGATTTGACTAATATTTGAAAGATAGGCTAAGTCTTCTGCGCTTCATCATTTTAGTAACAATTCACATTGATTGTTTGCCGCTAGAGGGCACTTTACCTACATTGAAAATTGTTTTTTTGTCATAATTTTTTAGTGTTGACAGCTACAGTAGTTTTTGGCATAATTTCTGAAAGACTGATGCCAGGCCTTTAAAAAAGGTGCTCTTTATTTACATCGCTAAACCCAACGGTTTAGACGTAAATCACCCTTAAAAATTAAGTGGTAAATTTGCTTTTCTCATTTCATTACCACCAGCTACCAGGTAAATAGCTATCAAAGTATACTAGAGCTGTCAGTTTAACATCAAATAAATTCGCTTTTTAAACTATTTAATTTATAATCTTAAAATAACTAATAATGGCTAATCAGTAAATATTCATATTATGGATTATTGCGATATACATTTAAATGATAAAAATTAATGAAACAGTACTAAACAAACTAAAAAAGATTCTCAAAATGTCCCCCATTTTCTTCAATACATTTCCTAACACTCTTCAAAAAATGTCGCCTAACTCGATGAAAAATTTCTGGTGTTTCTTTAATAATTTGGCACTTTTCGATTATCCTGAAGCGAAGATCCTCGACGTTGATTACTGGAATATCGTACACCAATTGTTTCAAATGACCCCAAAAGAAAAAATCCATAGGATTAAGGTCTGGTGACCTCGCAGCCCATGCCAATGGTCCACTTCGTCCTATCCATCGCTCAGGATACGTTGCATTCAAATACTGTCGGACACGTATACTAAAGTGGGGCGGAGCTCCGTCTTGGAGGATCCACATGTTGGCCCGTACTTCCAATGGCACATCTTCCAGATACAATGGGAGACGATTTTGGATAAAATCTAAGTATACGTCACCAGTTAATGGGCCATCAAAGAAATGAGGACCAATAAGGTAATCTCCTATTATCCCTGCCCACACATTTAGTGAAAATCTACGCTGATGTTTCGTTTCTACCACATTGTTTGGGTTCTCGTAAGCATATGTGTGGATGTTGTGTAGATTTGTTATGCCATCACGAGTGAAACCAGCTTCGTCAGTGAATAATATGACGCCAATTAATCGATTATCGTGTTCATACTTAGCTAGGATCTGATTGCACATTTCCAACCGTCTCGGCCGATCATCGTCATAAAGAGCCTGCACCTTTTTTGAATGAAACGGGTAGAGTTGTTCTTCTCTTAGTATCCTCCATGAACTAGCCTGACAGAGCCGCACTTCATTCCCAATTTTTCTAGTACGAATACCTGGATTATCTTCAATAATTTCAAGCACTCTTTCTTCTTGTTGCACGTTTCTAGCAGTTCTAGGTCTTCCCCTATTTCCATTATAACTTTTAAAGGAACCACATTCCGCAAGCCTCCTGTGCACACTGGAAAATGTTTGAGCATGAGGGATATTTCTTTCCGGATAACTCTCCATATAATATCTTCTTGCCAACTCTGCATTACCATTTGCTTTTCCATAACAAAAATGGATATCACAATATTCGATATTTGAATATTGGTGATTAGCCATTATTAGTTATTTTAAGATTATAAATTAAATAGTTTAAAAAGCGAATTTATTTGATGTTAAACTGACAGCTCTAGTATACTTTGATAGCTATTTACCTGGTAGCTGGTGGTAATGAAATGAGAAAAGTAAATTTACCACTTAATTTTTAAGGGTGATTTACGTCTAAACCGTTGGGTTTAGCGATGTAAATAAAGAGCACCTTTTTTAAAGGCCTGGCATCAATCTTTCAGAAATTATGCCAAAAACTACTGTAGCTGTCAACACTAAAAAATTATGACAAAAAAACAATTTTCAATGTAGGTAAAGTGCCCTCTAGCGGCAAACAATCAATGTGAATTGTTACTAAAATGATGAAGCGCAGAAGACTTAGCCTATCTTTCAAATATTAGTCAAATCGGTTTTCCTGTAAGCGAGTAATTCAAAAAACAAAAAATAAAAACTTGAACTTGGACGGCTTGTAACTCGAAAACGAATGACATTTTGAAAAAAAATTATATGAAGCTCTACCCTTATTTTGTCAAGTAGAATCACCCCCTTAAGTTTCGTGATCGATTTTTGAATCACCCTGTATAAAAAATGTGTATGCTGTTGGCACTCCCTCTCGTTGACAACTTGTTTTTCTTGCGATCGCCCATCTCCTTCCCAAGAGCTTTGAGTACAGGAAAATAAAACCGATTCTGCCTTTTATATTAGAAATATGTATGCTGTTGGCACTCCCTTCCGTTGACAACTTGTTTTTCTTGCGATCGCCCCTCTCCTTCCCAAGAGCTTTGAGTACAAGAAAATGAAACCGATTCTGCCTTTTATATTAGAAATATGTATGCTGTTGGCACTCGCTTCCGTTGACAACTTGTTTTTCTTGCGATCGCCCCTCTCTTTCCAAGAGCTTTGAGTACAGGAAAATGAAACCGATTCTGCCTTTTATATTAGAAATGTGTACGCTGTTGGCACTCCTTTCCGTTGACAACTTGTTTTTCTTGCGATCGCCCCTCTCCTTCCCAAGAGTTTTGAGTACAGAAAAATAAAACCGATTCTGCTTTTTATATTAGAAATGTGTAGGCTGTTGGCACTCCCTTCCGTTGACAACTTGTTTTTCTTGCGATCGCCCCTCTCCTTCCCAAGAGCTTTGAGTACAGGAAAATAAAACCGATTCTGCCTTTTCTATTAGAAAAGTGTATGCTGTTGGCACTCCCTTCCGTTGGCAACTTGTTTTTCTTGCGATCGCCCCTCTCCTTCCAAAGAGCTTTGAGTACAGGAAAATAAAACCGATTCTGCCTTTTATATTAGAAATGTGTATGCTGTTGGCACACCCTCCCGTTGACAACTTGTTTTTCTTGCGATCGCCCCTCTCCTTCCCAAGAGCTTTGAATACAGGAAAATAAAACCGATTCTGCTTTTTATATTAGAAATGTGTATGCTGTTGGCACTCCCTCCCGTTGACAACTTGTTTTCCTTGCGTTCGCCCCTCTCCTTCCCAAGAGCTTTGAGTACAGGAAAATAAAACCGATTCTGCCTTTTATATTAGAAATGTGTATGCTGTTGGCACTCCCTTCCGTTGACAACTTGGTTTTCTTGAGATCTCCCCTCTCCTTCCCAAGGGCTTTGAGTACAGGAAAATAAAACCGATTCTGCCTTTTATATTAGAAATGTGTATGCTGTTGGCACTCCCTTCCGTTGACAACTTGTTTTTCTTGCGATCGCCCCTCTCCTTCCCAAGAGCTTTGAGTACAGGAAAATAAAACCGATTCTGCCTTTTATATTAGAAATGTGTATGCTGTTGGCACTCCTTTCCGTTGACAACTTGTTTTTCTTGCGATCGCCCCTCTCTTTCCCAAGAGCTTTGAGTACAGGAAAATAAAACCAATTCTGCCTTTTATATTAGAAATGTGTATGCTGTTGGCACTCCCTTGCGTTGACAACTTGTTTTTCTTGCGATCGCCCCTGTCCTTCCCAAGAGCTTTGAGTACAGAAAAATAAAACCGATTCTGCCTTTTATATTAGAAATGTATATGCTGTTAGCACTCCCTTCCGTTGACAACTCGTTTTTCTTGCGATCGCCCCTCTCCTTCCCAAGAGCTTTGAGTACAGGAACATAAAACCGACTCTGCCTTTTATAATAGAAATGTGTATGCTGTTGGCACTCCCTTCCGTTGACAACTTGTTTTTCTTGCGATCGCCCCTCAAGAGCTTTTAGTACAGGAAAATAAAACCGATTCTGCCTTTTATATTAGAAATGTGTATGCTTTTGGCACTCCCTCCCGTTGACAACTTGTTTTTCTTGTGATCGCCCCTCTCTTTCCCAAGAGCTTTGAGTACAGGAAAATAAAACCGATTCTGCCTTTTATATTAGAAATGTGTATGCTGTTGGCACTCCCTTGCGTTGACAACTTGTTTTTCTTGCGATCGCCCCTCTCCTTCCTAAGAGCTTTGAGAACAGGAAAATAAAACCGATTCTGCCTTTTATGTTAGAAGCTGTTGGCACTCCCTCCCGTAGACAACTTGTTTTTCTTCTGGTCGCCCCTCTCTTTCCAAGAGCTATAATTTCAGGAAAATAAAACCGATTCTGCCTTTTATATTAGAAATGTTTATGCTGTTGGCACTCCCTCCCGTTGACAACTTGTTTTTCTTGCGATCGCCCCTCTCCTTCCCAAGAGCTTTGAGTACAGGAAAATAAAACCGATTCTGCCTTTTATATTAGAAATGTGTATGCTGTTGGCACTCCCTCCCGTTTACAACTTGTTTTTCTTGCGATCGCCCCTCTCCTTCCCAATAGCTTTGAGTACAGGAAAATAAAACCGATTCTGCCTTTTATATTACAAATGTGTATGCTGTTGGCACTCCCTCTCGTTGACAACTTGTTTTTCTTGCAATCGCCCCTCTCTTTCCCAAGAGCTTTGAGTACAGGAAAATAAAACCGATTCTGCCTTTTATATTAGAAATATGTATGCTGTTGGCACTCCCTTCCGTTGACAACTTGTTTTTCTTGCGATCGCCCCTCTCCTTCCCAAGAGCTTTGAGTACAGGAAAATGAAGCCGATTCTGCCTTTTATATTAGAAATGTGTATGCTGTTGGCACTCCCTCCCGTTGACAACTTGTTTTTCTTGCGATCGCCCCTCTCCTTCCCAAGAGCTTTGAGTATAGGAAAATAAAACCGATTCTGCCTTTTATATTAGAAATGTGTATGCTGTTGGCACTCCCGCCCGTTGACAACTTGTTTTTCTTGCGATCGCCCCTCTCCTTCCCAAGAGTTTTGAGTACAGAAAAATAAAACCCATTCTGCTTTTTATATTAGAAATGTGTATGCTGTTGGCACTCCCTTCCGTTGACAACTTGTTTTTCTTGCGATAGCCCCTCTCCTTGCCAAGAGCTTTGAGTACAGCAAAATAAAGCCGATTCTGCCTTTTATATTAGAAATGTGTAGGCTGTTGGCACTCCCTTCCGTTGACAACTTGTTTTTCTTGCGATCACCCCTCTCCTTCCCAAGAGCTTTGAGTACAGGAAAATAAAACCGATTCTGCCTTTTATATTAGAAATGTGTATGCTGTTGGCACTCCCTTCCGTTGACAACTTGTTTTTCTTGCGATCGCCCTTCTCCTTCCCAAGAGCTTTGAGTACAGGAAAATAAAACCGATTCTGCCTTTTATATTAAAAATGTGTATGCTGTTGGCACTCCCTTCCGTTGACAACTTGTTTTTCTTGCGATCGCCCTTCTCTTTCCCAAGAGCTTTGAATACAGGAAAATAAAGCCGATTCTGCCTTTTATATTAGAAATGTGTATGCTGTTGGCACTCCCTTCCGTTGACAACTTGTTTTTCTTGCGATCGCCCCTCTCCTTCCCAAGAGCTTTGAGTACAGGAAAATGAAGCCGATTCTGCCTTTTATATTAGAAATGTGTATGCTGTTGGCACTCCCTCCCGTTGACAACTTGTTTTTCTTGCGATCGCCCCTCTCCTTCCCAAGAGCTTTGAGTATAGGAAAATAAAACCGATTCTGCCTTTTATATTAGAAATGTGTATGCTGTTGGCACTCCCGCCCGTTGACAACTTGTTTTTCTTGCGATCGCCCCTCTCCTTCCCAAGAGTTTTGAGTACAGAAAAATAAAACCCATTCTGCTTTTTATATTAGAAATGTGTATGCTGTTGGCACTCCCTTCCGTTGACAACTTGTTTTTCTTGCGATAGCCCCTCTCCTTCCCAAGAGCTTTGAGTACAGCAAAATGAAGCCGATTCTGCCTTTTATATTAGAAATGTGTGGGCTGTTGGCACTCCCTTCCGTTGACAACTTGTTTTTCTTGCGATCACCCCTCTCCTTCCCAAGAGCTTTGAGTACAGGAAAATAAAACCGATTCTGCCTTTTATATTAGAAATGTGTATGCTGTTGGCACTCCCTCCCGTTGACAACTTGTTTTTCTTGCCATCGCCCCTCTCCTTCCCAAGAGCTTTGAGTACAGGAAAATTAAGCCGATTCTGCCTTTTATATTAGAAATGTGTATGCTGTTGGCACTCCCTTCCGTTGACAACTTGTTTTTCTTGCGATCGCCCTTCTCCTTCCCAAGAGCTTTGAGTACAGGAAAATAAAACCGATTCTGCCTTTTATATTAAAAATGTGTATGCTGTTGGCACTCCCTTCCGTTGACAACTTGTTTTTCTTGCGATCGCCCTTCTCTTTCCCAAGAGCTTTGAATACAGGAAAATAAAACCGATTCTGCCTTTTATATTAGAAATGTTTATGCTGTTGGCACTCCCTCCCGTTGACAACTTGTTTTTCTTGCGATCGCCCCTCTCCTTCCCAAGAGCTTTGAGTACAGGAAAATAAAACCGATTCTGCCTTTTATATTAGAAATATGTATGCTGTTGGCACTCCCTTCCGTTGACAACTTGTTTTTCTTGCGATCGCCCCTCTCCTTCCCAAGAGCTTTGAGTATAGGAAAATGAAGCCGATTCTGCCTTTTATATTAGAAATGTGTATGCTGTTGGCACTCCCTCCCGTTGACAACTTGTTTTTCTTGCGATCGCCCCTCTCCTTCCCAAGAGCTTTGAGTATGGGAAAATAAAACCGATTCTGCCTTTTATATTAGAAATGTGTATGCTGTTGGCACTCCCGCCCGTTGACAACTTGTTTTTCTTGCGATCGCCCCTCTCCTTCCCAAGAGTTTTGAGTACAGAAAAATAAAACCCATTCTGCTTTTTATATTAGAAATGTGTATGCTGTTGGCACTCCCTTCCGTTGACAACTTGTTTTTCTTGCGATAGCCCCTCTCCTTCCCAAGAGCTTTGAGTACAGGAAAATGAAGCCGATTCTGCCTTTTATATTAGAAATGTGTAGGCTGTTGGCACTCCCTTCCGTTGACAACTTGTTTTTCTTGCGATCACCCCTCTCCTTTCCAAGAGCTTTGAGTACAGGAAAATAAAACCGATTCTGCCTTTTATATTAGAAATGTGTATGCTGTTGGCACTCCCTCCCGTTGACAACTTGTTTTTCTTGCGATCGCCCCTCTCCTTCCCAAGAGCTTTGAGTACAGGAAAATTAAGCCGATTCTGCCTTTTATATTAGAAATGTGTATGCTGTTGGCACTCCCTTCCGTTGACAACTTGTTTTTCTTGCGATCGCCCTTCTCCTTCCCAAGAGCTTTGAGTACAGGAAAATAAAACCGATTCTGCCTTTTATATTAAAAATGTGTATGCTGTTGGCACTCCCTTCCGTTGACAACTTGTTTTTCTTGCGATCGCCCTTCTCTTTCCCAAGAGCTTTGAATACAGGAAAATAAAACCGATTCTGCCTTTTATATTAGAAATGTGTATGCTGTTGGCACTCCCTTCCGTTGACAACTTGTTTTTCTTGCGATCGCCCCTCTCTTTCCCAAGAGCTTTGAGTACAGGAAAATAAAACCGATTCTGCCTTTTATATTAGAAATGTGTATGCTGTTGGCACTCCTTTCCGTTGACAACTTGTTTTTCTTGCGATGGCCCCTCTCCTTCCCAAGAGCTTTGAGTATAGGAAAATAAAACCAATTCTGCCTTTTATATTAGAAATGTGTATGCTGTTGGCACTCCCTTCCGTTGACAACTTGTTTTTCTTGCGATCGCCCCTCTCCTTCCCAAGAGCTTTGAGTACAGGAAAATAAAACCGATTCTTCCTTTTATATTAGAAATGTGTATGCTGTTGGCACTCCCTTCCGTTGACAACTTGTTTTTCTTGCAATCGCCCCTCTGCTTCCCAAGAGCTTTGAGTACAGGAAAATAAAACCGATTCTGCCTTTTATATTAGAAATGTGTAAGCTGTTGGTACTCCCTTCCGTTGACAATTTGTTTTTCTTGCGATCGCCCCTCTCCTTCCCAAGAGCTTTGAGTACAGGAAAATAAAACCGATTCTGCCTTTTATGTTAGAAATGGGTATGCTGTTGGCAACCCTCCCGTTGACAACTTGTTTTTCTTGTGATCGCCCCTCTCTTTCCCAAGAGCTTTGAGTACAGGAAAATAAAACCGATTCTGCCTTTTATATTAGAAATGTGTATGCTGTTGGCACTCCCTTGCGTTGACAACTTGTTTTTCTTGCAATCGCCCCTCTCCTTCCTAAGAGCTTTGAGAACAGGAAAATAAAACCGATTCTGCCTTTTATGTTAGAAATGTGTATGCTGTTGGCACTCCCTCCCGTAGAAAACTTGTTTTTCTTCTGGTCGCCCCTCTCTTTCCAAGAGCTTTAATTTCAGGAAAATAAAACCGATTCTGCCTTTTATATTAGAAATGTTTATGCTGTTGGCACTCCCTTCCGTTGACAACTTGTTTTTCTTGCGATCGCCCCTCTCCTTCCCAAGAGCTTTGAGTACAGGAAAATAAAACCGATTCTGCCTTTTATATTAGAAATGTGTATGCTGTTGGCACTCCCTCCCGTTTACAACTTGTTTTTCTTGCGATCGCCCCTCTCCTTCCCAATAGCTTTGAGTACAGGAAAATAAAACCGATTCTGCCTTTTATATTAGAAATGTGTATGCTGTTGGCACTCCCTCTCGTTGACAACTTGTTTTTCTTGCAATCGCCCCTCTCTTTCCCAAGAGTTTTGAGTACAGGAAAATAAAACCGATTCTGCCTTTTATATTAGAAATATGTATGCTGTTGGCACTCCCTTCCGTTGACAACTTGTTTTTCTTGCGATCGCCCCTCTCCTTCCCAAGAGCCTTGAGTACAGGAAAATAAAACCGATTCTGCCTTTTATATTAGAAATGTGTATGCTGTTGGCACTCCCTCTCGTTGACAACTTGTTTTTCTTGCAATCGCCCCTCTCTTTCCCAAGAGTTTTGAGTACAGGAAAATGAAGCCGATTCTGCCTTTTATATTAGAAATGTGTATGCTGTTGGCACTCCCTCCCGTTGACAACTTGTTTTCCTTGCGTTCGCCCCTCTCCTTCCCAAGAGCTTTGAGTACAGGAAAATAAAACCGATTCTGCCTTTTATATTAGAAATGTGTATGCTGTTGGCACTCCCGCCCGTTGACAACTTGTTTTTCTTGCGATCGCCCCTCTCCTTCCCAAGAGTTTTGAGTACAGAAAAATAAAACCCATTCTGCTTTTTATATTAGAAATGTGTATGCTGTTGGCACTCCCTTCCGTTGACAACTTGTTTTTCTTGCGATAGCCCCTCTCCTTCCCAAGAGCTTTGAGTACAGCAAAATAAAGCCGATTCTGCCTTTTATATTAGAAATGTGTAGGCTGTTGGCACTCCCTTCCGTTGACAACTTGTTTTTCTTGCGATCACCCCTCTCCTTCCCAAGAGCTTTGAGTACAGGAAAATAAAACCGATTCTGCCTTTTATATTAGAAATGTGTATGCTGTTGGCACTCCCTCCCGTTGACAACTTGTTTTTCTTGCGATCGCCCCTCTCCTTCCCAAGAGCTTTGAGTACAGGAAAATTAAGCCGATTCTGCCTTTTATATTAGAAATGTGTATGCTGTTGGCACTCCCTTCCGTTGACAACTTGTTTTTCTTGCGATCGCCCTTCTCCTTCCCAGGAGCTTTGAGTACAGGAAAATAAAACCGATTCTGCCTTTTATATTAAAAATGTGTATGCTGTTGGCACTCCCTTCCGTTGACAACTTGTTTTTCTTGCGATCGCCCTTCTCTTTCCCAAGAGCTTTAAATACAGGAAAATAAAGCCGATTCTGCCTTTTATATTAGAAATGTGTATGCTGTTGGCACTCCCTTCCGTTGACAACTTGTTTTTCTTGCGATCGCCCCTCTCCTTCCCAAGAGCTTTGAGTACAGGAAAATGAAGCCGATTCTGCCTTTTATATTAGAAATGTGTATGCTGTTGGCACTCCCTCCCGTTGACAACTTGTTTTTCTTGCGATCGCCCCTCTCCTTCCCAAGAGCTTTGAGTATAGGAAAATAAAACCGATTCTGCCTTTTATATTAGAAATGTGTATGCTGTTGGCACTCCCGCCCGTTGACAACTTGTTTTTCTTGCGATCGCCCCTCTCCTTCCCAAGAGTTTTGAGTACAGAAAAATAAAACCCATTCTGCTTTTTATATTAGAAATGTGTATGCTGTTGGCACTCCCTTCCGTTGACAACTTGTTTTTCTTGCGATAGCCCCTCTCCTTCCCAAGAGCTTTGAGTACAGCAAAATGAAGCCGATTCTGCCTTTTATATTAGAAATGTGTGGGCTGTTGGCACTCCCTTCCGTTGACAACTTGTTTTTCTTGCGATCACCCCTCTCCTTCCCAAGAGCTTTGAGTACAGGAAAATAAAACCGATTCTGCCTTTTATATTAGAAATGTGTATGCTGTTGGCACTCCCTCCCGTTGACAACTTGTTTTTCTTGCCATCGCCCCTCTCCTTCCCAAGAGCTTTGAGTACAGGAAAATTAAGCCGATTCTGCCTTTTATATTAGAAATGTGTATGCTGTTGGCACTCCCTTCCGTTGACAACTTGTTTTTCTTGCGATCGCCCTTCTCCTTCCCAAGAGCTTTGAGTACAGGAAAATAAAACCGATTCTGCCTTTTATATTAAAAATGTGTATGCTGTTGGCACTCCCTTCCGTTGACAACTTGTTTTTCTTGCGATCGCCCTTCTCTTTCCCAAGAGCTTTGAATACAGGAAAATAAAACCGATTCTGCCTTTTATATTAGAAATGTTTATGCTGTTGGCACTCCCTCCCGTTGACAACTTGTTTTTCTTGCGATCGCCCCTCTCCTTCCCAAGAGCTTTGAGTACAGGAAAATAAAACCGATTCTGCCTTTTATATTAGAAATATGTATGCTGTTGGCACTCCCTTCCGTTGACAACTTGTTTTTCTTGCGATCGCCCCTCTCCTTCCCAAGAGCTTTGAGTATAGGAAAATGAAGCCGATTCTGCCTTTTATATTAGAAATGTGTATGCTGTTGGCACTCCCTCCCGTTGACAACTTGTTTTTCTTGCGATCGCCCCTCTCCTTCCCAAGAGCTTTGAGTATGGGAAAATAAAACCGATTCTGCCTTTTATATTAGAAATGTGTATGCTGTTGGCACTCCCGCCCGTTGACAACTTGTTTTTCTTGCGATCGCCCCTCTCCTTCCCAAGAGTTTTGAGTACAGAAAAATAAAACCCATTCTGCTTTTTATATTAGAAATGTGTATGCTGTTGGCACTCCCTTCCGTTGACAACTTGTTTTTCTTGCGATAGCCCCTCTCCTTCCCAAGAGCTTTGAGTACAGGAAAATGAAGCCGATTCTGCCTTTTATATTAGAAATGTGTATGCTGTTGGCACTCCCTCCCGTTGACAACTTGTTTTTCTTGCGATCGCCCCTCTCCTTCCCAAGAGCTTTGAGTACAGGAAAATTAAGCCGATTCTGCCTTTTATATTAGAAATGTGTATGCTGTTGGCACTCCCTTCCGTTGACAACTTGTTTTTCTTGCGATCGCCCTTCTCCTTCCCAAGAGCTTTGAGTACAGGAAAATAAAACCGATTCTGCCTTTTATATTAAAAATGTGTATGCTGTTGGCACTCCCTTCCGTTGACAACTTGTTTTTCTTGCGATCGCCCTTCTCTTTCCCAAGAGCTTTGAATACAGGAAAATAAAACCGATTCTGCCTTTTATATTAGAAATGTGTATGCTGTTGGCACTCCCTTCCGTTGACAACTTGTTTTTCTTGCGATCGCCCCTCTCTTTCCCAAGAGCTTTGAGTACAGGAAAATAAAACCGATTCTGCCTTTTATATTAGAAATGTGTATGCTGTTGGCACTCCTTTCCGTTGACAACTTGTTTTTCTTGCGATGGCCCCTCTCCTTCCCAAGAGCTTTGAGTATAGGAAAATAAAACCAATTCTGCCTTTTATATTAGAAATGTGTATGCTGTTGGCACTCCCTTCCGTTGACAACTTGTTTTTCTTGCGATCGCCCCTCTCCTTCCCAAGAGCTTTGAGTACAGGAAAATAAAACCGATTCTTCCTTTTATATTAGAAATGTGTATGCTGTTGGCACTCCCTTCCGTTGACAACTTGTTTTTCTTGCAATCGCCCCTCTGCTTCCCAAGAGCTTTGAGTACAGGAAAATAAAACCGATTCTGCCTTTTATATTAGAAATGTGTAAGCTGTTGGTACTCCCTTCCGTTGACAATTTGTTTTTCTTGCGATCGCCCCTCTCCTTCCCAAGAGCTTTGAGTACAGGAAAATAAAACCGATTCTGCCTTTTATGTTAGAAATGGGTATGCTGTTGGCAACCCTCCCGTTGACAACTTGTTTTTCTTGTGATCGCCCCTCTCTTTCCCAAGAGCTTTGAGTACAGGAAAATAAAACCGATTCTGCCTTTTATATTAGAAATGTGTATGCTGTTGGCACTCCCTTGCGTTGACAACTTGTTTTTCTTGCAATCGCCCCTCTCCTTCCTAAGAGCTTTGAGAACAGGAAAATAAAACCGATTCTGCCTTTTATGTTAGAAATGTGTATGCTGTTGGCACTCCCTCCCGTAGAAAACTTGTTTTTCTTCTGGTCGCCCCTCTCTTTCCAAGAGCTTTAATTTCAGGAAAATAAAACCGATTCTGCCTTTTATATTAGAAATGTTTATGCTGTTGGCACTCCCTTCCGTTGACAACTTGTTTTTCTTGCGATCGCCCCTCTCCTTCCCAAGAGCTTTGAGTACAGGAAAATAAAACCGATTCTGCCTTTTATATTAGAAATGTGTATGCTGTTGGCACTCCCTCCCGTTTACAACTTGTTTTTCTTGCGATCGCCCCTCTCCTTCCCAATAGCTTTGAGTACAGGAAAATAAAACCGATTCTGCCTTTTATATTAGAAATGTGTATGCTGTTGGCACTCCCTCTCGTTGACAACTTGTTTTTCTTGCAATCGCCCCTCTCTTTCCCAAGAGTTTTGAGTACAGGAAAATAAAACCGATTCTGCCTTTTATATTAGAAATATGTATGCTGTTGGCACTCCCTTCCGTTGACAACTTGTTTTTCTTGCGATCGCCCCTCTCCTTCCCAAGAGCTTTGAGTACAGGAAAATGAAGCCGATTCTGCCTTTTATATTAGAAATGTGTATGCTGTTGGCACTCCCTCCCGTTGACAACTTGTTTTCCTTGCGTTCGCCCCTCTCCTTCCCAAGAGCTTTGAGTACAGGAAAATAAAACCGATTCTGCCTTTCATATTAGAAATGTGTATGCTGTTGGCACTCCCTACCGTTGAAAACTTGTTTTTCTTGCGATCGCCCCTCTTTTTCCCAAGAGCTTTGAGTAGAGGAAAATAAAACCGATTCTGCCTTTTCTATTAGAAAAGTGTATGCTGTTGGCACTCCCTTCCGTTGGCAACTTGTTTTTCTTGCGATCGCCCCTCTCCTTCCAAAGAGCTTTGAGTACAGGAAAATAAAACCGATTCTGCCTTTTATATTAGAAATGTGTATGCTGTTGGCACACCCTCCCGTTGACAACTTGTTTTTCTTGCGATCGCCCCTCTCCTTCCCAAGAGCTTAGAATACAGGAAAATAAAACCGATTCTGCTTTTTATATTAGAAATGTGTATGCTGTTGGCACTCCCTCCCGTTGACAACTTGTTTTCCTTGCGTTCGCCCCTCTCCTTCCCAAGAGCTTTGAGTACAGGAAAATAAAACCGATTCTGCCTTTTATATTAGAAATGTGTATGCTGTTGGCACTCCCTTCCGTTGACAACTTGGTTTTCTTGAGATCTCCCCTCTCCTTCCCAAGGGCTTTGAGTACAGGAAAATAAAACCGATTCTGCCTTTTATATTAGAAATGTGTATGCTGTTGGCACTCCCTTGCGTTGACAATTTGTTTTTCTTGCGATCGCCCCTGTCCTTCCCAAGAGCTTTTAGTACAGAAAAATAAAACCGATTCTGCCTTTTATATTAGAAATGTATATGCTGTTAGCACTCCCTTCCGTTGACAACTCGTTTTTCTTGCGATCGCCCCTCTCCTTCCCAAGAGCTTTGAGTACAGGAACATAAAACCGATTCTGCCTTTTATAATAGAAATGTGTATGCTGTTGGCACTCCCTTCCGTTGACAACTTGTTTTTCTTGCGATCGCCCCTCAAGAGCTTTTAGTACAGGAAAATAAAACCGATTCTGCCTTTTATATTAGAAATGTGTATGCTTTTGGCACTCCCTCCCGTTGACAACTTGTTTTTCTTGTGATCGGCCCTCTCCTTTCCAAGAGCTTTGAGTACAGGAAAATAAAACCGATTCTTCCTTTTATGTTAGAAATGGGTATGCTGTTGGCAACCCTCCCGTTGACAACTTGTTTTTCTTGTGATCGCCCCTCTCTTTCCCAAGAGCTTTGAGTACAGGAAAATAAAACCGATTCTGCCTTTTATATTAGAAATGTGTAGGCTGTTGGCACTCCCTTGCGTTGACAACTTGTTTTTCTTGCGATCGCCCCTCTCCTTCCTAAGAGCTTTGAGAACAGGAAAATAAAACCGATTCTGCCTTTTATGTTAGAAGCTGTTGGCACTCCCTCCCGTAGACAACTTGTTTTTCTTCTGGTCGCCCCTCTCTTTCCAAGAGCTATAATTTCAGGAAAATAAAACCGATTCTGCCTTTTATATTAGAAATGTTTATGCTGTTGGCACTCCCTCCCGTTGACAACTTGTTTTTCTTGCGATCGCCCCTCTCCTTCCCAAGAGCTTTGAGTACAGGAAAATAAAACCGATTCTGCCTTTTATATTAGAAATGTGTATGCTGTTGGCACTCCCTCCCGTTTACAACTTGTTTTTCTTGCGATCGCCCCTCTCCTTCCCAATAGCTTTGAGTACAGGAAAATAAAACCGATTCTGCCTTTTATATTACAAATGTTTATGCTGTTGGCACTCCCTCTCGTTGACAACTTGTTTTTCTTGCAATCGCCCCTCTCTTTCCCAAGAGCTTTGAGTACAGGAAAATAAAACCGATTCTGCCTTTTATATTAGAAATATGTATGCTGTTGGCACTCCCTTCCGTTGACAACTTGTTTTTCTTGCGATCGCCCCTCTCCTTCCCAAGAGCTTTGAGTACAGGAAAATGAAGCCGATTCTGCCTTTTATATTAGAAATGTGTATGCTGTTGGCACTCCCTCCCGTTGACAACTTGTTTTTCTTGCGATCGCCCCTCTCCTTCCCAAGAGCTTTGAGTATAGGAAAATAAAACCGATTCTGCCTTTTATATTAGAAATGTGTATGCTGTTGGCACTCCCGCCCGTTGACAACTTGTTTTTCTTGCGATCGCCCCTCTCCTTCCCAAGAGTTTTGAGTACAGAAAAATAAAACCCATTCTGCTTTTTATATTAGAAATGTGTATGCTGTTGGCACTCCCTTCCGTTGACAACTTGTTTTTCTTGCGATAGCCCCTCTCCTTCCCAAGAGCTTTGAGTACAGCAAAATAAAGCCGATTCTGCCTTTTATATTAGAAATGTGTAGGCTGTTGGCACTCCCTTCCGTTGACAACTTGTTTTTCTTACGATCACCCCTCTCCTTCCCAAGAGCTTTGAGTACAGGAAAATAAAACCGATTCTGCCTTTTATATTAGAAATGTGTATGCTGTTGGCACTCCCTCCCGTTGACAACTTGTTTTTCTTGCGATCGCCCCTCTCCTTCCCAAGAGCTTTGAGTACAGGAAAATTAAGCCGATTCTGCCTTTTATATTAGAAATGTGTATGCTGTTGGCACTCCCTTCCGTTGACAACTTGTTTTTCTTGCGATCGCCCTTCTCCTTCCCAAGAGCTTTGAGTACAGGAAAATAAAACCGATTCTGCCTTTTATATTAAAAATGTGTATGCTGTTGGCACTCCCTTCCGTTGACAACTTGTTTTTCTTGCGATCGCCCTTCTCTTTCCCAAGAGCTTTGAATACAGGAAAATAAAGCCGATTCTGCCTTTTATATTAGAAATGTGTATGCTGTTGGCACTCCCTTCCGTTGACAACTTGTTTTTCTTGCGATCGCCCCTCTCCTTCCCAAGAGCTTTGAGTACAGGAAAATGAAGCCGATTCTGCCTTTTATATTAGAAATGTGTATGCTGTTGGCACTCCCTCCCGTTGACAACTTGTTTTTCTTGCGATCGCCCCTCTCCTTCCCAAGAGCTTTGAGTATAGGAAAATAAAACCGATTCTGCCTTTTATATTAGAAATGTGTATGCTGTTGGCACTCCCGCCCGTTGACAACTTGTTTTTCTTGCGATCGCCCCTCTCCTTCCCAAGAGTTTTGAGTACAGAAAAATAAAACCCATTCTGCTTTTTATATTAGAAATGTGTATGCTGTTGGCACTCCCTTCCGTTGACAACTTGTTTTTCTTGCGATAGCCCCTCTCCTTCCCAAGAGCTTTGAGTACAGCAAAATGAAGCCGATTCTGCCTTTTATATTAGAAATGTGTAGGCTGTTGGCACTCCCTTCCGTTGACAACTTGTTTTTCTTGCGATCACCCCTCTCCTTCCCAAGAGCTTTGAGTACAGGAAAATAAAACCGATTCTGCCTTTTATATTAGAAATGTGTATGCTGTTGGCACTCCCTCCCGTTGACAACTTGTTTTTCTTGCGATCGCCCCTCTCCTTCCCAAGAGCTTTGAGTACAGGAAAATTAAGCCGATTCTGCCTTTTATATTAGAAATGTGTATGCTGTTGGCACTCCCTTCCGTTGACAACTTGTTTTTCTTGCGATCGCCCTTCTCCTTCCTAAGAGCTTTGAGTACAGGAAAATAAAACCGATTCTGCCTTTTATATTAAAAATGTGTATGCTGTTGGCACTCCCTTCCGTTGACAACTTGTTTTTCTTGCGATCGCCCTTCTCTTTCCCAAGAGCTTTGAATACAGGAAAATAAAACCGATTCTGCCTTTTATATTAGAAATGTGTATGCTGTTGGCACACCCTTCCGTTGACAACTTGTTTTTCTTGCGATCGCCCCTCTCCTTCCCAAGAGCTTTGAGTATAGGAAAATAAAACCGATTCTGCCTTTTATATTAGAAATGTGTATGCTGTTGGCACTCCTTTCCGTTGACAACTTGTTTTTCTTGCGATCGCCCCTCTCCTTCCCAAGAGCTTTGAGTACAGGAAAATAAAACCGATTCTGCCTTTTATATTAGAAATGTGTATGCTGTTGGCACTCCCTCCCGTTTACAACTTGTTTTTCTTGCGATCGCCCCTCTCCTTCCCAATAGCTTTGAGTACAGGAAAATAAAACCGATTCTGCCTTTTATATTACAAATGTTTATGCTGTTGGCACTCCCTCTCGTTGACAACTTGTTTTTCTTGCAATCGCCCCTCTCTTTCCCAAGAGCTTTGAGTACAGGAAAATAAAACCGATTCTGCCTTTTATATTAGAAATATGTATGCTGTTGGCACTCCCTTCCGTTGACAACTTGTTTTTCTTGCGATCGCCCCTCTCCTTTCCAAGAGCTTTGAGTACAGGAAAATGAAGCCGATTCTGCCTTTTATATTAGAAATGTGTATGCTGTTGGCACTCCCTCCCGTTGACAACTTGTTTTTCTTGCGATCGCCCCTCTCCTTCCCAAGAGCTTTGAGTATAGGAAAATAAAACCGATTCTGCCTTTTATATTAGAAATGTGTATGCTGTTGGCACTCCTTTCCGTTGACAACTTGTTTTTCTTGCGATGCCCCCTCTCCTTCCCAAGAGCTTTGAGTATAGGAAAATAAAACCGATTCTGCCCTTTATATTAGAAATGTGTATGCTGTTGGCACTCCTTTCCGTTGACAACTTGTTTTTCTTGCGATGGCCCCTCTCCTTCCCAAGAGCTTTGAGTATAGGAAAATAAAACCGATTCTGCCTTTTATATTAGAAATGTTTATGCTGTTGGCACTCCCTCCCGTTGACAACTTGTTTTTCTTGCGATCGCCCCTCTCCTTCCCAAGAGCTTTGAGTACAGGAAAATAAAACCGATTCTGCCTTTTATATTAGAAATGTGTATGCTGTTGGCACTCCCTCCCGTTTACAACTTGTTTTTCTTGCGATCGCCCCTCTCCTTCCCAATAGCTTTGAGTACAGGAAAATAAAACCGATTCTGCCTTTTATATTACAAATGTGTATGCTGTTGGCACTCCCTCTCGTTGACAACTTGTTTTTCTTGCAATCGCCCCTCTCTTTCCCAAGAGCTTTGAGTATAGGAAAATGAAACCGATTCTGCCTTTTATATTAGAAATATGTATGCTGTTGGCACTCCCTTCCGTTGACAACTTGTTTTTCTTGCGATCGCCCCTCTCCTTCCCAAGAGCTTTGAGTATAGGAAAATGAAGCCGATTCTGCCTTTTATATTAGAAATGTGTATGCTGTTGGCACTCCCTCCCGTTGACAACTTGTTTTTCTTGCGATCGCCCCTCTCCTTCCCAAGAGCTTTGAGTATGGGAAAATAAAACCGATTCTGCCTTTTATATTAGAAATGTGTATGCTGTTGGCACTCCCGCCCGTTGACAACTTGTTTTTCTTGCGATCGCCCCTCTCCTTCCCAAGAGTTTTGAGTACAGAAAAATAAAACCCATTCTGCTTTTTATATTAGAAATGTGTATGCTGTTGGCACTCCCTTCCGTTGACAACTTGTTTTTCTTGCGATAGCCCCTCTCCTTCCCAAGAGCTTTGAGTACAGGAAAATGAAGCCGATTCTGCCTTTTATATTAGAAATGTGTAGGCTGTTGGCACTCCCTTCCGTTGACAACTTGTTTTTCTTGCGATCACCCCTCTCCTTTCCAAGAGCTTTGAGTACAGGAAAATAAAACCGATTCTGCCTTTTATATTAGAAATGTGTATGCTGTTGGCACTCCCTCCCGTTGACAACTTGTTTTTCTTGCGATCGCCCCTCTCCTTCCCAAGAGCTTTGAGTACAGGAAAATTAAGCCGATTCTGCCTTTTATATTAGAAATGTGTATGCTGTTGGCACTCCCTTCCGTTGACAACTTGTTTTTCTTGCGATCGCCCTTCTCCTTCCCAAGAGCTTTGAGTACAGGAAAATAAAACCGATTCTGCCTTTTATATTAAGAATGTGTATACTGTTGGCACTCCCTTCCGTTGACAACTTGTTTTTCTTGCGATCGCCCTTCTCTTTCCCAAGAGCTTTGAATACAGGAAAATAAAACCGATTCTGCCTTTTATATTAGAAATGTGTATGCTGTTGGCACTCCCTTCCGTTGACAACTTGTTTTTCTTGCGATCGCCCCTCTCTTTCCCAAGAGCTTTGAGTACAGGAAAATAAAACCGATTCTGCCTTTTATATTAGAAATGTGTATGCTGTTGGCACTCCTTTCCGTTGACAACTTGTTTTTCTTGCGATGGCCCCTCTCCTTCCCAAGAGCTTTGAGTATAGGAAAATAAAACCAATTCTGCCTTTTATATTAGAAATGTGTATGCTGTTGGCACTCCCTTCCGTTGACAACTTGTTTTTCTTGCGATCGCCCCTCTCCTTCCCAAGAGCTTTGAGTACAGGAAAATAAAACCGATTCTTCCTTTTATATTAGAAATGTGTATGCTGTTGGCACTCCCTTCCGTTGACAACTTGTTTTTCTTGCAATCGCCCCTCTGCTTCCCAAGAGCTTTGAGTACAGGAAAATAAAACCGATTCTGCCTTTTATATTAGAAATGTGTAAGCTGTTGGTACTCCCTTCCGTTGACAATTTGTTTTTCTTGCGATCGCCCCTCTCCTTCCCAAGAGCTTTGAGTACAGGAAAATAAAACCGATTCTGCCTTTTATGTTAGAAATGGGTATGCTGTTGGCAACCCTCCCGTTGACAACTTGTTTTTCTTGTGATCGCCCCTCTCTTTCCCAAGAGCTTTGAGTACAGGAAAATAAAACCGATTCTGCCTTTTATATTAGAAATGTGTATGCTGTTGGCACTCCCTTGCGTTGACAACTTGTTTTTCTTGCAATCGCCCCTCTCCTTCCTAAGAGCTTTGAGAACAGGAAAATAAAACCGATTCTGCCTTTTATGTTAGAAATGTGTATGCTGTTGGCACTCCCTCCCGTAGAAAACTTGTTTTTCTTCTGGTCGCCCCTCTCTTTCCAAGAGCTTTAATTTCAGGAAAATAAAACCGATTCTGCCTTTTATATTAGAAATGTTTATGCTGTTGGCACTCCCTTCCGTTGACAACTTGTTTTTCTTGCGATCGCCCCTCTCCTTCCCAAGAGCTTTGAGTACAGGAAAATAAAACCGATTCTGCCTTTTATATTAGAAATGTGTATGCTGTTGGCACTCCCTCCCGTTTACAACTTGTTTTTCTTGCGATCGCCCCTCTCCTTCCCAATAGCTTTGAGTACAGGAAAATAAAACCGATTCTGCCTTTTATATTAGAAATGTGTATGCTGTTGGCACTCCCTCTCGTTGACAACTTGTTTTTCTTGCAATCGCCCCTCTCTTTCCCAAGAGTTTTGAGTACAGGAAAATAAAACCGATTCTGCCTTTTATATTAGAAATATGTATGCTGTTGGCACTCCCTTCCGTTGACAACTTGTTTTTCTTGCGATCGCCCCTCTCCTTCCCAAGAGCTTTGAGTACAGGAAAATGAAGCCGATTCTGCCTTTTATATTAGAAATGTGTATGCTGTTGGCACTCCCTCCCGTTGACAACTTGTTTTTCTTGCGATCGCCCCTCTCCTTCCCAAGAGCTTTGAGTATAGGAAAATAAAACCGATTCTGCCTTTTATATTAGAAATGTGTATGCTGTTGGCACTCCCTTCCGTTGACAACTTGTTTTTCTTGCGATCGCCCCTCTCCTTCCCAAGAGCTTTGAGTACAGGAAAATGAAGCCGATTCTGCCTTTTATATTAGAAATGTGTATGCTGTTGGCACTCCCTCCCGTTGACAACTTGTTTTTCTTGCGATCGCCCCTCTCCTTCCCAAGAGTTTTGAGTATAGGAAAATAAAACCGATTCTGCCTTTTATATTAGAAATGTGTATGCTGTTGGCACTCCCGCCCGTTGACAACTTGTTTTTCTTGCGATCGCCCCTCTCCTTCTCAAGAGTTTTGAGTACAGAAAAATAAAACCGATTCTGCTTTTTATATTAGAAATGTGTATGCTGTTGTCACTCCCTTCCGTTGACAACTTGTTTTTCTTGCGATAGCCCCTCTCCTTCCCAAGAGCTTTGAGTACAGCAAAATAAAGCCGATTCTGCCTTTTATATTAGAAATGTGTAGGCTGTTGGCACTCCCTTCCGTTGACAACTTGTTTTTCTTGCGATCACCCCTCTCCTTCCCAAGAGCTTTGAGTACAGGAAAATAAAACCGATTCTGCCTTTTATATTAGAAATGTGTATGCTGTTGGCACTCCCTCCCGTTGACAACTTGTTTTTCTTGCGATCGCCCCTCTCCTTCCCAAGAGCTTTGAGTACAGGAAAATTAAGCCGATTCTACCTTTTATATTAGAAATGTGTATGCTGTTGGCACTCCCTTCCGTTGACAACTTGTTTTTCTTGCGATCGCCCTTCTCCTTCCCAAGAGCTTTGAGTACAGGAAAATAAAACCGATTCTGCCTTTTATATTAAAAATGTGTATGCTGTTGGCACTCCCTTCCGTTGACAACTTGTTTTTCTTGCGATCGCCCTTCTCTTTCCCAAGAGCTTTGAATACAGGAAAATAAAACCGATTCTGCCTTTTATATTAGAAATGTGTATGCTGTTGGCACTCCCTTCCGTTGACAACTTGTTTTTCTTGCGATCGCCCCTCTCTTTCCCAAGAGCTTTGAGTACAGGAAAATAAAACCGATTCTGCCTTTTATATTAGAAATGTGTATGCTGTTGGCACTCCTTTCCGTTGACAACTTGTTTTTCTTGCGATGGCCCCTCTCCTTCCCAAGAGCTTTGAGTATAGGAAAATAAAACCGATTCTGCCTTTTATATTAGAAATGTGTATGCTGTTGGCACTCCCTTCCGTTGACAACTTGTTTTTCTTGCGATCGCCCCTCTCCTTCCCAAGAGCTTTGAGTACAGGAAAATAAAACCGATTCTTCCTTTTATATTAGAAATGTGTATGCTGTTGGCACTCCCTTCCGTTGACAACTTATTTTTCTTGCAATCGCCCCTCTGCTTCCCAAGAGCTTTGAGTACAGGAAAATAAAACCGATTCTGCCTTTTATATTAGAAATGTGTAAGCTGTTGTTACTCCCTTCCGTTGACAACTTGTTTTTCTTGCGATCGCCCCTCTCCTTCCCAAGAGCTTTGAGTACAGGAAAATAAAACCGATTCTGCCTTTCATATTAGAAATGTGTATGCTATTGGCACTCCCTTCCTTTGACAACTTGTTTTTCTTGTGATCGGCCCTCTCCTTCCCAAGAGCTTTGAGTACAGGAAAATAAAACCGATTCTTCCTTTTATGTTAGAAATGGGTATGCTGTTGGCAACCCTCCCGTTGACAACTTGTTTTCTTGTGATCGCCCCTCTCTTTCCCAAGAGCTTTGAGTACAGGAAAATAAAACCGATTCTGCCTTTTATATTAGAAATGTGTATGCTGTTGGCACTCCCTTGCGTTGACAACTTGTTTTTCTTGCGATCGCCCCTCTCCTTCCTAAGAGCTTTGAGAACAGGAAAATAAAACCGATTCTGCCTTTTATGTTAGAAATGTGTATGCTGTTGGCACTCCCTCCCGTAGACAACTTGTTTTTCTTCTGGTCGCCCCTCTCTTTCCAAGAGCTTTAATTTCAGGAAAATAAAACCGATTCTGCCTTTTATATTAGAAATGTTTATGCTGTTGGCACTCCCTTCCGTTGACAACTTGTTTTTCTTGCGATCGCCCCTCTCCTTCCCAAGAGCTTTGAGTACAAGAAAATAAAACCGATTCTGCCTTTTATATTAGAAATGTGTATGCTGTTGGCACTCCCTCCCGTTTACAACTTGTTTTTTTTGCGATCGCCCCTCTCCTTCCCAATAGCTTTGAGTACAGGAAAATAAAACCGATTCTGCCTTTTATATTAGAAATGTGTATGCTGTTGGCACTCCCTCTCGTTGACAACTTGTTTTTCTTGCAATCGCCCCTCTCTTTCCCAAGAGCTTTGAGTACAGGAAAATAAAACCGATTCTGCCTTTTATATTAGAAATGTGTATGCTGTTGGCACTCCCTCCCGTTGACAACTTGTTTTTCTTGCGATCGCCCCTCTCCTTCCCAAGAGCTTTGAGTATAGGAAAATAAAACCGATTCTGCCTTTTATATTAGAAATGTGTATGCTGTTGGCACTCCCGCCCGTTGACAACTTGTTTTTCTTGCGATCGCCCCTCTCCTTCCCAAGAGTTTTGAGTACAGAAAAATAAAACCGATTCTGCTTTTTATATTAGAAATGTGTATGCTGTTGGCACTCCCTTCCGTTGACAACTTGTTTTTCTTGCGATAGCCCCTCTCCTTCCCAAGAGCTTTGAGTACAGCAAAATAAAGCCGATTCTGCCTTTTATATTAGAAATGTGTAGGCTGTTGGCACTCCCTTCCGTTGACAACTTGTTTTTCTTGCGATCACCCCTCTCCTTCCCAAGAGCTTTGAGTACAGGAAAATAAAACCGATTCTGCCTTTTATATTAGAAATGTGTATGCTGTTGGCACTCCCTCCCGTTGACAACTTGTTTTTCTTGCGATTGCCCCTCTCCTTCCCAAGAGCTTTGAGTACAGGAAAATTAAGCCGATTCTGCCTTTTATATTAGAAATGTGTATGCTGTTGGCACTCCCTTCCGTTGACAACTTGTTTTTCTTGCGATCGCCCTTCTCTTTCCCAAGAGCTTTGAATACAGGAAAATAAAACCGATTCTGCCTTTTATATTAGAAATGTGTATGCTGTTGGCACTCCCTTCCGTTGACAACTTGTTTTTCTTGCGATCGCCCCTCTCTTTCCCAAGAGCTTTGAGTATAGGAAAATGAAACCGATTCTGCCTTTTGTATTAGAAATGTGTATGCTGTTGGCACTCCCTTCCGTTGACAACTTGTTTTTCTTGCGATCGCCCCTCTCCTTCCCAAGAGCTTTGAGTACAGGAAAATAAAACCAATTCTTCCTTTTATATTAGAAATGTGTATGCTGTTGGCACTCCCTTCCGTTGACAACTTGTTTTTCTTGCAATCGCCCCTCTGCTTCCCAAGAGCTTTGAGTACAGGAAAATAAAACCGATTCTGCCTTTTATATTAGAAATGTGTAAGCTGTTGGTACTCCCTTCCGTTGACAACTTGTTTTTCTTGCGATCGCCCCTCTCCTTCCCAAGAGCTTTGAGTACAGGAAAATAAAACCGATTCTGCCTTTCATATTAGAAATGTGTATGCTATTGGCACTCCCTTCCGTTGACAACTTGTTTTTTTTTGCGATCGCCCCTCTCCTTCCCAAGAGCTTTGAGTACAGAAAAATAAAGCCGATTCTGCCTTTTACATTAGAAATATGTATGCTGTTGGCACTCCCTTCCGTTGACAACTTGTTTTTCTTGCGATCGCCCCTCTCCTTCCCAAGAGCTTTGAGTACAGGAAAATAAAACCGATTCTGCCTTTTCTATTAGAAAAGTGTATGCTGTTGGCACTCCCTTCCGTTGACAACTTGTTTTTCTTGCGATCGCCCCTCTCCTTCCAAAGAGCTTTGAGTACAGGAAAATAAAACCGATTCTGCCTTTTATATTAGAAATGTGTATGCTGTTGGCACACCCTTCCGTTGACAACTTGTTTTTCTTGTGATCGCCCCTCAAGAGCTTTTAGTACAGGAAAATAAAACCGATTCTGCCTTTTATATTAGAAATGTGTATGCTTTTGGCACTCCCTCCCGTTGACAACTTGTTTTTCTTGCGATCGCCCCTCTCCTTCCCAAGAGCTTTGAGTATGGGAAAATAAAACCGATTCTGCCTTTTATATTAGAAATGTGTATGCTGTTGGCACTCCCGCCCGTTGATAACTTGTTTTTCTTGCGATCGCCCCTCTCCTTCCAAAGAGCTTTGAGTACAGGAAAATAAAACCGATTCTGCCTTTTATATTAGAAATGTGTATGCTGTTGGCACTCCCTTCCGTTGACAACTTGTTTTTCTTGCGATCGCCCCTCAAGAGCTTTTAGTACAGGAAAATAAAACCGATTCTGCCTTTTATATTAGAAATGTGTATGCTTTTGGCACTCCCTCCCGTTGACAACTTGTTTTTCTTGTGATCGGCCCTCTCCTTTCCAAGAGCTTTGAGTACAGGAAAATAAAACCGATTCTTCCTTTTATGTTAGAAATGGGTATGCTGTTGGTAACCCTCCCGTTGACAACTTGTTTTTCTTGTGATCGCCCCTCTCTTTCCCAAGAGCTTTGAGTACAGGAAAATAAAACCGATCCTGCCTTTTATATTAGAAATGTGTATGCTGTTGGCACTCCCTTGCGTTGACAACTTGTTTTTCTTGCGATCGCCCCTCTCCTTCCTAAGAGCTTTGAGAACAGGAAAATAAAACCGATTCTGCCTTTTATGTTAGAAGCTGTTGGCACTCCCTCCCGTAGACAACTTGTTTTTCTTCTGGTCGCCCCTCTCTTTCCAAGAGCTATAATTTCAGGAAAATAAAACCGATTCTGCCTTTTATATTAGAAATGTTTATGCTGTTGGCACTCCCTCCCGTTGACAACTTGTTTTTCTTGCGATCGCCCCTCTCCTTCCCAAGAGCTTTGAGTACAGGAAAATAAAACCGATTCTGCCTTTTATATTAGAAATGTGTATGCTGTTGGCACTCCCTCCCGTTTACAACTTGTTTTTCTTGCGATCGCCCCTCTCCTTCCCAATAGCTTTGAGTACAGGAAAATAAAACCGATTCTGCCTTTTATATTACAAATGTTTATGCTGTTGGCACTCCCTCTCGTTGACAACTTGTTTTTCTTGCAATCGCCCCTCTCTTTCCCAAGAGCTTTGAGTACAGGAAAATAAAACCGATTCTGCCTTTTATATTAGAAATATGTATGCTGTTGGCACTCCCTTCCGTTGACAACTTGTTTTTCTTGCGATCGCCCCTCTCCTTCCCAAGAGCTTTGAGTACAGGAAAATGAAGCCGATTCTGCCTTTTATATTAGAAATGTGTATGCTGTTGGCACTCCCTCCCGTTGACAACTTGTTTTTCTTGCGATCGCCCCTCTCCTTCCCAAGAGCTTTGAGTATAGGAAAATAAAACCGATTCTGCCTTTTATATTAGAAATGTGTATGCTGTTGGCACTCCCGCCCGTTGACAACTTGTTTTTCTTGCGATCGCCCCTCTCCTTCCCAAGAGTTTTGAGTACAGAAAAATAAAACCCATTCTGCTTTTTATATTAGAAATGTGTATGCTGTTGGCACTCCCTTCCGTTGACAACTTGTTTTTCTTGCGATAGCCCCTCTCCTTCCCAAGAGCTTTGAGTACAGCAAAATAAAGCCGATTCTGCCTTTTATATTAGAAATGTGTAGGCTGTTGGCACTCCCTTCCGTTGACAACTTGTTTTTCTTACGATCACCCCTCTCCTTCCCAAGAGCTTTGAGTACAGGAAAATAAAACCGATTCTGCCTTTTATATTAGAAATGTGTATGCTGTTGGCACTCCCTCCCGTTGACAACTTGTTTTTCTTGCGATCGCCCCTCTCCTTCCCAAGAGCTTTGAGTACAGGAAAATTAAGCCGATTCTGCCTTTTATATTAGAAATGTGTATGCTGTTGGCACTCCCTTCCGTTGACAACTTGTTTTTCTTGCGATCGCCCTTATCCTTCCCAAGAGCTTTGAGTACAGGAAAATAAAACCGATTCTGCCTTTTATATTAAAAATGTGTATGCTGTTGGCACTCCCTTCCGTTGACAACTTGTTTTTCTTGCGATCGCCCTTCTCTTTCCCAAGAGCTTTGAATACAGGAAAATAAAGCCGATTCTGCCTTTTATATTAGAAATGTGTATGCTGTTGGCACTCCCTTCCGTTGACAACTTGTTTTTCTTGCGATCGCCCCTCTCCTTCCCAAGAGCTTTGAGTACAGGAAAATGAAGCCGATTCTGCCTTTTATATTAGAAATGTGTATGCTGTTGGCACTCCCTCCCGTTGACAACTTGTTTTTCTTGCGATCGCCCCTCTCCTTCCCAAGAGCTTTGAGTATAGGAAAATAAAACCGATTCTGCCTTTTATATTAGAAATGTGTATGCTGTTGGCACTCCCGCCCGTTGACAACTTGTTTTTCTTGCGATCGCCCCTCTCCTTCCCAAGAGTTTTGAGTACAGAAAAATAAAACCCATTCTGCTTTTTATATTAGAAATGTGTATGCTGTTGGCACTCCCTTCCGTTGACAACTTGTTTTTCTTGCGATAGCCCCTCTCCTTCCCAAGAGCTTTGAGTACAGCAAAATGAAGCCGATTCTGCCTTTTATATTAGAAATGTGTAGGCTGTTGGCACTCCCTTCCGTTGACAACTTGTTTTTCTTGCGATCACCCCTCTCCTTCCCAAGAGCTTTGAGTACAGGAAAATAAAACCGATTCTGCCTTTTATATTAGAAATGTGTATGCTGTTGGCACTCCCTCCCGTTGACAACTTGTTTTTCTTGCGATCGCCCCTCTCCTTCCCAAGAGCTTTGAGTACAGGAAAATTAAGCCGATTCTGCCTTTTATATTAGAAATGTGTATGCTGTTGGCACTCCCTTCCGTTGACAACTTGTTTTTCTTGCGATCGCCCTTCTCCTTCCTAAGAGCTTTGATTACAGGAAAATAAAACCGATTCTGCCTTTTATATTAAAAATGTGTATGCTGTTGGCACTCCCTTCCGTTGACAACTTGTTTTTCTTGCGATCGCCCTTCTCTTTCCCAAGAGCTTTGAATACAGGAAAATAAAACCGATTCTGCCTTTTATATTAGAAATGTGTATGCTGTTGGCACACCCTTCCGTTGACAACTTGTTTTTCTTGCGATCGCCCCTCTCTTTCCCAAGAGCTTTGAGTACAGGAAAATAAAACCGATTCTGCCTTTTATATTAGAAATGTGTATGCTGTTGGCACTCCCTCCCGTTGACAACTTGTTTTTCTTGCGATCGCCCCTCTCCTTCCCAAGAGCTTTGAGTACAGGAAAATTAAGCCGATTCTGCCTTTTATATTAGAAATGTGTATGCTGTTGGCACTCCCTTCCGTTGACAACTTGTTTTTCTTGCGATCGCCCTTCTCCTTCCTAAGAGCTTTGATTACAGGAAAATAAAACCGATTCTGCCTTTTATATTAAAAATGTGTATGCTGTTGGCACTCCCTTCCGTTGACAACTTGTTTTTCTTGCGATCGCCCTTCTCTTTCCCAAGAGCTTTGAATACAGGAAAATAAAACCGATTCTGCCTTTTATATTAGAAATGTGTATGCTGTTGGCACACCCTTCCGTTGACAACTTGTTTTTCTTGCGATCGCCCCTCTCTTTCCCAAGAGCTTTGAGTACAGGAAAATAAAACCGATTCTGCCTTTTATATTAGAAATGTGTATGCTGTTGGCACTCCTTTCCGTTGACAACTTGTTTTTCTTGCGATGGCCCCTCTCCTTCCCAAGAGCTTTGAGTATAGGAAAATAAAACCGATTCTGCCCTTTATATTAGAAATGTGTATGCTGTTGGCACTCCTTTCCGTTGACAACTTGTTTTTCTTGCGATGGCCCCTCTCCTTCCCAAGAGCTTTGAGTATAGGAAAATAAAACCGATTCTGCCTTTTATATTAGAAATGTTTATGCTGTTGGCACTCCCTCCCGTTGACAACTTGTTTTTCTTGCGATCGCCCCTCTCCTTCCCAAGAGCTTTGAGTACAGGAAAATAAAACCGATTCTGCCTTTTATATTAGAAATGTGTATGCTGTTGGCACTCCCTCCCGTTTACAACTTGTTTTTCTTGCGATCGCCCCTCTCCTTCCCAATAGCTTTGAGTACAGGAAAATAAAACCGATTCTGCCTTTTATATTACAAATGTGTATGCTGTTGGCACTCCCTCTCGTTGACAACTTGTTTTTCTTGCAATCGCCCCTCTCTTTCCCAAGAGCTTTGAGTATAGGAAAATAAAACCGATTCTGCCTTTTATATTAGAAATATGTATGCTGTTGGCACTCCCTTCCGTTGACAACTTGTTTTTCTTGCGATCGCCCCTCTCCTTCCCAAGAGCTTTGAGTATAGGAAAATGAAGCCGATTCTGCCTTTTATATTAGAAATGTGTATGCTGTTGGCACTCCCTCCCGTTGACAACTTGTTTTTCTTGCGATCGCCCCTCTCCTTCCCAAGAGCTTTGAGTATGGGAAAATAAAACCGATTCTGCCTTTTATATTAGAAATGTGTATGCTGTTGGCACTCCCTCCCGTTGACAACTTGTTTTTCTTGCGATCGCCCCTCTCCTTCCCAAGAGCTTTGAGTATGGGAAAATAAAACCGATTCTGCTTTTTATATTAGAAATGTGTAGGCTGTTGGCACTTCCTTCCGTTGACAACTTGTTTTTCTTGCGATCACCCCTCTCCTTCCCAAGAGCTTTGAGTACAGGAAAATGAAGCCGATTCTGCCTTTTATATTAGAAATGTGTATGCTGTTGGCACTCCCTCCCGTTGACAACTTGTTTTTCTTGCGATCGCCCCTCTCCTTCCCAAGAGCTTTGAGTACAGGAAAATTAAGCCGATTCTGCCTTTTATATTAGAAATGTGTATGCTGTTGGCACTCCCTTCCGTTGACAACTTGTTTTTCTTGCGATCGCCCTTCTCCTTCCCAAGAGCTTTGAGTACAGGAAAATAAAACCGATTCTGCCTTTTATATTAAAAATGTGTATGCTGTTGGCACTCCCTTCCGTTGACAACTTGTTTTTCTTGCGATCGCCCTTCTCTTTCCCAAGAGCTTTGAATACAGGAAAATAAAACCGATTCTGCCTTTTATATTAGAAATGTGTATGCTGTTGGCACTCCCTTCCGTTGACAACTTGTTTTTCTTGCGATCGCCCCTCGCTTTCCCAAGAGCTTTGAGTACAGGAAAATAAAACCGATTCTGCCTTTTATATTAGAAATGTGTATGCTGTTGGCACTCCTTTCCGTTGACAACTTGTTTTTCTTGCGATGGCCCCTCTCCTTCCCAAGAGCTTTGAGTATAGGAAAATAAAACCAATTCTGCCTTTTATATTAGAAATGTGTATGCTGTTGGCACTCCCTTCCGTTGACAACTTGTTTTTCTTGCGATCGCCCCTCTCCTTCCCAAGAGCTTTGAGTACAGGAAAATAAAACCGATTCTTCCTTTTATATTAGAAATGTGTATGCTGTTGGCACTCCCTTCCGTTGACAACTTGTTTTTCTTGCAATCGCCCCTCTGCTTCCCAAGAGCTTTGAGTACAGGAAAATAAAACCGATTCTGCCTTTTATATTAGAAATGTGTAAGCTGTTGGTACTCCCTTCCGTTGACAATTTGTTTTTCTTGCGATCGCCCCTCTCCTTCCCAAGAGCTTTGAGTACAGGAAAATAAAACCGATTCTGCCTTTTATGTTAGAAATGGGTATGCTGTTGGCAACCCTCCCGTTGACAACTTGTTTTTCTTGTGATCGCCCCTCTCTTTCCCAAGAGCTTTGAGTACAGGAAAATAAAACCGATTCTGCCTTTTATATTAGAAATGTGTATGCTGTTGGCACTCCCTTGCGTTGACAACTTGTTTTTCTTGCAATCGCCCCTCTCCTTCCTAAGAGCTTTGAGAACAGGAAAATAAAACCGATTCTGCCTTTTATGTTAGAAATGTGTATGCTGTTGGCACTCCCTCCCGTAGAAAACTTGTTTTTCTTCTGGTCGCCCCTCTCTTTCCAAGAGCTTTAATTTCAGGAAAATAAAACCGATTCTGCCTTTTATATTAGAAATGTTTATGCTGTTGGCACTCCCTTCCGTTGACAACTTGTTTTTCTTGCGATCGCCCCTCTCCTTCCCAAGAGCTTTGAGTACAGGAAAATAAAACCGATTCTGCCTTTTATATTAGAAATGTGTATGCTGTTGGCACTCCCTCCCGTTTACAACTTGTTTTTCTTGCGATCGCCCCTCTCCTTCCCAATAGCTTTGAGTACAGGAAAATAAAACCGATTCTGCCTTTTATATTAGAAATGTGTATGCTGTTGGCACTCCCTCTCGTTGACAACTTGTTTTTCTTGCAATCGCCCCTCTCTTTCCCAAGAGTTTTGAGTACAGGAAAATAAAACCGATTCTGCCTTTTATATTAGAAATATGTATGCTGTTGGCACTCCCTTCCGTTGACAACTTGTTTTTCTTGCGATCGCCCCTCTCCTTCCCAAGAGCTTTGAGTACAGGAAAATGAAGCCGATTCTGCCTTTTATATTAGAAATGTGTATGCTGTTGGCACTCCCTCCCGTTGACAACTTGTTTTTCTTGCGATCGCCCCTCTCCTTCCCAAGAGCTTTGAGTATAGGAAAATAAAACCGATTCTGCCTTTTATATTAGAAATGTGTATGCTGTTGGCACTCCCTCTCGTTGACAACTTGTTTTTCTTGCAATCGCCACTCTCTTTCCCAAGAGCTTTGAGTACAGGAAAATAAAACCGATTCTGCCTTTTATATTAGAAATATGTATGCTGTTGGCACTCCCTTCCGTTGACAACTTGTTTTTCTTGCGATCGCCCCTCTCCTTCCCAAGAGCTTTGAGTACAGGAAAATGAAGCCGATTCTGCCTTTTATATTAGAAATGTGTATGCTGTTGGCACTCCCTCCCGTTGACAACTTGTTTTTCTTGCGATCGCCCCTCTCCTTCAAAAGAGTTTTGAGTATAGGAAAATAAAACCGATTCTGCCGTTTATATTAGAAATGTGTATGCTGTTGGCACTCCCGCCCGTTGACAACTTGTTTTTCTTGCGATCGCCCCTCTCCTTCTCAAGAGTTTTGAGTACAGAAAAATAAAACCGATTCTGCTTTTTATATTAGAAATGTGTATGCTGTTGGCACTCCCTTCCGTTGACAACTTGTTTTTCTTGCGATAGCCCCTCTCCTTCCCAAGAGCTTTGAGTACAGCAAAATAAAGCCGATTCTGCCTTTTATATTAGAAATGTGTAGGCTGTTGGCACTCCCTTCCGTTGACAACTTGTTTTTCTTGCGATCACCCCTCTCCTTCCCAAGAGCTTTGAGTACAGGAAAATAAAACCGATTCTGCCTTTTATATTAGAAATGTGTATGCTGTTGGCACTCCCTCCCGTTGACAACTTGTTTTTCTTGCGATCGCCCCTCTCCTTCCCAAGAGCTTTGAGTACAGGAAAATTAAGCCGATTCTACCTTTTATATTAGAAATGTGTATGCTGTTGGCACTCCCTTCCGTTGACAACTTGTTTTTCTTGCGATCGCCCTTCTCCTTCCCAAGAGCTTTGAGTACAGGAAAATAAAACCGATTCTGCCTTTTATATTAAAAATGTGTATGCTGTTGGCACTCCCTTCCGTTGACAACTTGTTTTTCTTGCGATTGCCCTTCTCTTTCCCAAGAGCTTTGAATACAGGAAAATAAAACCGATTCTGCCTTTTATATTAGAAATGTGTATGCTGTTGGCACTCCCTTCCGTTGACAACTTGTTTTTCTTGCGATCGCCCCTCTCTTTCCCAAGAGCTTTGAGTACAGGAAAATAAAACCGATTCTGCCTTTTATATTAGAAATGTGTATGCTGTTGGCACTCCTTTCCGTTGACAACTTGTTTTTCTTGCGATGGCCCCTCTCCTTCCCAAGAGCTTTGAGTATAGGAAAATAAAACCGATTCTGCCTTTTATATTAGAAATGTGTATGCTGTTGGCACTCCCTTCCGTTGACAACTTGTTTTTCTTGCGATCGCCCCTCTCCTTCCCAAGAGCTTTGAGTACAGGAAAATAAAACCGATTCTTCCTTTTATATTAGAAATGTGTATGCTGTTGGCACTCCCTTCCGTTGACAACTTATTTTTCTTGCAATCGCCCCTCTGCTTCCCAAGAGCTTTGAGTACAGGAAAATAAAACCGATTCTGCCTTTTATATCAGAAATGTGTAAGCTGTTGTTACTCCCTTCCGTTGACAACTTGTTTTTCTTGCGATCGCCCCTCTCCTTCCCAAGAGCTTTGAGTACAGGAAAATAAAACCGATTCTGCCTTTCATATTAGAAATGTGTATGCTATTGGCACTCCCTTCCTTTGACAACTTGTTTTTCTTGTGATCGGCCCTCTCCTTCCCAAGAGCTTTGAGTACAGGAAAATAAAACCGATTCTGCCTTTTATATTAGAAATGGGTATGCTGTTGGCAACCCTCCCGTTGACAACTTGTTTTTCTTGCGATCGCCCCTCTCCTTCCTAAGATCTTTGAGAACAGGAAAATAAAACCGATTCTGCCTTTTATGTTAGAAATGTGTATGCTGTTGGCACTCCCTCCCGTAGACAACTTGTTTTTCTTCTGGTCGCCCCTCTCTTTCCAAGAGCTTTAATTTCAGGAAAATAAAACCGATTCTGCCTTTTATATTAGAAATGTTTATGCTGTTGGCACTCCCTTCCGTTGACAACTTGTTTTTCTTGCGATCGCCCCTCTCCTTCCCAAGAGCTTTGAGTACAAGAAAATAAAACCGATTCTGCCTTTTATATTAGAAATGTGTATGCTGTTGGCACTCCCTCCCGTTTACAACTTGTTTTTTTTGCGATCGCCCCTCTCCTTCCCAATAGCTTTGAGTACAGGAAAATAAAACCGATTCTGCCTTTTATATTAGAAATGTGTATGCTGTTGGCACTCCCTCTCGTTGACAACTTGTTTTTCTTGCAATCGCCCCTCTCTTTCCCAAGAGCTTTGAGTACAGGAAAATAAAACCGATTCTGCCTTTTATATTAGAAATATGTATGTTGTTGGCCCTCCCTTCCGTTGACAACTTGTTTTTCTTGCGATCGCCCCTCTCCTTCCCAAGAGCTTTGAGTACAGGAAAATGAAGCCAATTCTGCCTTTTATATTAGAAATGTGTATGCTGTTGGCACTCCCTCCCGTTGACAACTTGTTTTTCTTGCGATCGCTCCTCTCCTTCCCAAGAGCTTTGAGTATAGGAAAATAAAACCGATTCTGCCTTTTATATTAGAAATGTGTATGCTGTTGGCACTCCCGCCCGTTGACAACTTGTTTTTCTTGCGATCGCCCCTCTCCTTCCCAAGAGTTTTGAGTACAGAAAAATAAAACCGATTCTGCCTTTTATATTAGAAATGTGTATGCTGTTGGCACTCCCTTCCGTTGACAACTTGTTTTTCTTGCGATAGCCCCTCTCCTTCCCAAGAGCTTTGAGTACAGCAAAATAAAGCCGATTCTGCCTTTTATATTAGAAATGTGTAGGCTGTTGGCACTCCCTTCCGTTGACAACTTGTTTTTCTTGCGATCACCCCTCTCCTTCCCAAGAGCTTTGAGTACAGGAAAATAAAACCGATTCTGCCTTTTATATTAGAAATGTGTATGCTGTTGGCACTCCCTCCCGTTGACAACTTGTTTTTCTTGCGATTGCCCCTCTCCTTCCCAAGAGCTTTGAGTACAGGAAAATTAAGCCGATTCTGCCTTTTATATTAGAAATGTGTATGCTGTCGGCACTCCCTTCCGTTGACAACTTGTTTTTCTTGCGATCGCCCTTCTCTTTCCCAAGAGCTTTGAATACAGGAAAATAAAACCGATTCTGCCTTTTATATTAGAAATGTGTATGCTGTTGGCACTCCCTTCCGTTGACAACTTGTTTTTCTTGCGATCGCCCCTCTCTTTCCCAAGAGCTTTGAGTATAGGAAAATAAAACCGATTCTGCCTTTTGTATTAGAAATGTGTATGCTGTTGGCACTCCCTTCCGTTGACAACTTGTTTTTCTTGCGATCGCCCCTCTCCTTCCCAAGAGCTTTGAGTACAGGAAAATAAAACCAATTCTTCCTTTTATATTAGAAATGTGTATGCTGTTGGCACTCCCTTCCGTTGACAACTTGTTTTTCTTGCAATCGCCCCTCTGCTTCCCAAGAGCTTTGAGTACAGGAAAATAAAACCGATTCTGCCTTTTATATTAGAAATGTGTAAGCTGTTGGTACTCCCTTCCGTTGACAACTTGTTTTTCTTGCGATCGCCCCTCTCCTTCCCAAGAGCTTTGAGTACAGGAAAATAAAACCGATTCTGCCTTTCATATTAGAAATGTGTATGCTATTGGCACTCCCTTCCGTTGACAACTTGTTTTTTTTTGCGATCGCCCCTCTCCTTCCCAAGAGCTTTGAGTACAGAAAAATAAAGCCGATTCTGCCTTTTATATTAGAAATATGTATGCTGTTGGCACTCCCTTCCGTTGACAACTTGTTTTTCTTGCGATCGCCCCTCTCCTTCCCAAGAGCTTTGAGTACAGGAAAATAAAACCGATTCTGCCTTTTCTATTAGAAAAGTGTATGCTGTTGGCACTCCCTTCCGTTGACAACTTGTTTTTCTTGCGATCGCCCCTCTCCTTCCAAAGAGCTTTGAGTACAGGAAAATAAAACCGATTCTGCCTTTTATATTAGAAATGTGTATGCTGTTGGCACACCCTCCCGTTGACAACTTGTTTTTCTTGCGATCGCCCCTCTCCTTCCCAAGAGCTTTGAATACAGGAAAATAAAACCGATTCTGCTTTTTATATTAGAAATGTGTATGCTGTTGGCACTCCCTCCCGTTGACAACTTGTTTTCCTTGCGTTCGCCCCTCTCCTTCCCAAGAGCTTTGAGTACAGGAAAATAAAACCGATTCTGCCTTTTATATTAGAAATGTGTATGCTGTTGGCACTCCCTTCCGTTGACAACTTGGTTTTCTTGAGATCTCCCCTCTCCTTCCCAAGAGCTTTGAGTACAGGAAAATAAAACCGATTCTGCCTTTTATATTAGAAATGTGTATGCTGTAGGCACTCCCTTCCGTTGACAACTTGTTTTCCTTGCGATCGCCCCTCTCCTTCCCAAGAGCTTTGAGTACAGGAAAATAAAACCGATTCTGCCTTTTATATTAGAAATGTGTATGCTGTTGGCACTCCTTTCCGTTGACAACTTGTTTTTCTTGCGATCGCCCCTCTCTTTCCCAAGAGCTTTGAGTACAGGAAAATAAAACCAATTCTGCCTTTTAAATTAGAAATGTGTATGCTGTTGGCACTCCCTTGCGTTGACAATGCCTTTTATATTAGAAATGTGTATGCTTTTGGCACTCCCTCCCGTTGACAACTTGTTTTTCTTGTGATCGGCCCTCTCCTTTCCAAGAGTTTTGAGTACAGGAAAATAAAACCGAATCTGCCTTTTATATTAGAAATGTGTATGCTGTTGGCACTCCCTTCCGTTGACAACTTGTTTTTCTTGTGATCGCCCCTCTCCTTCCCAAGAGCTTTGAGTACATTAAAATAAAACCGATTCTGCCTTTTATATTAGAAATGTGTATGCTGTTGGCACTCCCTAGCGTTGACAACTTGTTTTTCTTGCGATCGCCCCTCTCCTTCCCAAGAGCTTTGAGTACAGGAAAATAAAACCGATTCTGCCTTTTATATTAGAAATGTGTATGCTGTTGGCACTCCCTCCCGTAGACAACTTCTTTTTCTTGTGATCGCCCCCTCTCTTTCCAAGAGCTTTAAATTCAGGAAAATAAAACCGATTCTGCCTTTTATATTAGAAATGTGTATGCTGTTGGCACTCCCTTCCGTTGACAACTTGTTTTTCTTGAGATCGCCCCTCTCCTTCCCAAGAGCTTTGAGTACAGGAAAATAAAACCGATTCTTCCTTTTATATTAGAAATGTGTATGCTGTTGGCACTCCCTTCCGTTGACAACTTGTTTTTCTTGCAATCGCCCCTCTGCTTCCCAAGAGCTTTGAGTACAGGAAAATAAAACCGATTCTGCCTTTTATATTAGAAATGTGTATGCTGTTGGCACTCCCTTCCGTTGACAACTTGTTTTTCTTGAGATCGCCCCTCTCCTTCCCAAGAGCTTTGAGTACAGGAAAATAAAACCGATTCTTCCTTTTATATTAGAAATGTGTATGCTGTTGGCACTCCCTTCCGTTGACAACTTGTTTTTCTTGCAATCGCCCCTCTGCTTCCCAAGAGCTTTGAGTACAGGAAAATAAAACCGATTCTGCCTTTTATATTAGAAATGTGTATGCTGTTGGCACTCTCTTCCGTTGACAACTTGTTTTTCTTGCGATCGCCCCTCTCCTTCCCAAGAACTTTGAGTACAGGAAAATAAAACCGATTCTGCCTTTTATATTAGAAATGTGTATGCTGTTGGCACTCCCTCCCGTTGAAAACTTGTTTTTCTTGCGATCGCCCCTCTCCTTCCCAAGAGCTTTGAGTAGAGGAAAATAAAACCGATTCTGCCTTTTATATTAGAAATGTGTATGCTGTTGGCACTCCCTTCCGTTGACAACCTGTTTTTTTTTGCGATCGCCCCTCTCCTTCCCAAGAGCTTTGAGTACAGAAAAATAAAGCCGATTCTGTCTTTTATATTAGAAGTGTGTATGCTGTTGGCACTCCCTTCCGTTGACAACTTGATTTTCTAGCGATCGCCCCTCTCCTTCCCAAGAGCTTTGAGTACAGGAAAATAAAACCGATTCTGCCTTTTATATTACAAATGTGTATGCTGTTGGCACTCTCTTCCGTTGACAACTTGTTTTTCCTGCGATCGCCCCTCCCCTTCCCAAGAGCTTTGAGTACAGGAAAATAAAACCGATTCTGCCTTTTATATTAGAAATGTGTATGCTGCTGGCACTCCCTCCCGTTGACAACTTGTTTTTCTTGCGATCGCCCCTCTCCTTCCCAAGAGCTTTGAGTACAGGAAAATAAAACCGATTCTGCCTTTTATATTAGAAATGTGTATGCTGTTGGCACTCCCTTCCGTTGACAACTTGTTTTTCTTGCGAACGCCCCTCTCCTTCCCAAGAGCTTTGAGTACAGGAAAATAAAACCGATTCTGCCTTTTACATTAGAAATGTGTATGCTGTTGGCACTCCCTCCCGTTGACAACTTGTTTTTCTTGCGATTGCCCCTCTCCTTCCCAAGAGCTTTGAGTACAAGAAAATAAAACCGATTCTTCCTTTTCTATTAGAAATGTGTATGCTGTTGGCACTCCCTTCCGTTGACAACTTGTTTTTCTTGCGATCGCCCCTCTCCTTCCCAAGAGCTTTGAGTACAGGAAAATAAAACCAATTCTGCCTTTTATATTAGAAATGTGTATGCTGTTGGCACTCCCTTCCGTTGACAACTTGTTTTTCTTGCGATCGCCCCTATCCTTCCCAAGAGCTTTGAGTACAAGAAAATAAAACCGATTCTTCCTTTTCTATTAGAAATGTGTATGCTGTTGGCACTCCCTTCCGTTGACAACTTGTTTTTCTTGCGATCGCCCCTCTCCTTCCCAAGAGCTTTAAGTACAGGAAAATAAAATCGATTCTGCCTTTTATATTACAAATGTGTATGCTGTTGGCACTCCCTTCCGTTGACAACTTGTTTTTCTTGCGATCGCCCCTCTCTATCCCAAGAGTTTTGAGTACAGGAAAATAAAACCGATTCTGCCTTTTATATTAGAAATGTGTATGCTGTTGGCACTCCCTTCCGTTGACAACTTGTTTTTCTTGCGATCGCCCCTCTCCTTCCCAAGAGCTTTGAGTACAGGAAAATAAAACCGATTCTTCCTTTTATATTAGAAATGTGTATGCTGTTGGCACTCCCTTCCGTTGACAACTTGTTTTTCTTGCAATCGCCCCTCTGCTTCCCAAGAGCTTTGAGTACAGGAAAATAGAACCGATTCTGCCTTTTATATTAGAAATGTGTATGCTGTTGGCACTTCCTTCCGTTGACAACTTGTTTTTCTTGCGATGGCCCCTCTCCTTCCCAAGAGCTTTGAGTATAGGAAAATAAAACCGATTCTGCCTTTTATATTAGAAATGTGTATGCTGTTGGCACTCCCTTCCGTTGACAACTTGTTTTTCTTGCGATCACCCCTCTCCTTCCCAAGAGCTTTGAGTACAGGAAAATAAAACCGATTCTTCCTTTTATATTAGAAATGTGTATGCTGTTGGCACTCCCTTCCGTTGACAACTTGTTTTTCTTGCAATCGCCCCTCTGCTTCCCAAGAGCTTTGAGTACAGGAAAATAAAACCGATTCTGCCTTTTATATTAGAAATGTGTATGCTGTTGGTACTCCCTTCCGTTGACAACTTGTTTTTCTTGCGATCGCCCCTCTCCTTCCCAAGAGCTTTGAGTACAGGAAAATAAAACCGATTCTTCCTTTTATACAGGGTGATTCAAAAATCGATCACGAAACTTAAGTGGGTGATTCTACTTGACAAAATAAGGGTAGAGCTTCATATATTTTTTTTTCAAAATGTCATTCGTTTTCGAGTTACAAGCCGTCCAAGTTCAAGTTTTTATTTTTTTTTTGAATTACTCGCTTACAGGAAAACCGATTTGACTAATATTTGAAAGATGGGCTAAGTCTTCTGCGCTTCATCATTTTAGTAACAATTCACATTGATTGTTTGCCGCTAGAGGGCACTTTACCTACATTGAAAATTGTTTTTTTGTCATAATTTTTTAGTGTTGACAGCTACAGTAGTTTTTGGCATAATTTCTGAAAGACTGATGCCAGGCCTTTAAAAAAGGTGCTCCTTATTTACATCGCTAAACCCAACGGTTTAGACGTAAATCACCCTTAAAAATTAAGTGGTAAATTTACTTTTCTCATTTCATTACCACCAGCTACCAGGTAAATAGCTATCAAAGTATACTAGAGCTGTCAGTTTAACATCAAATAAATTCGCTTTTTAAACTATTTAATTTATAATCTTAAAATAACTAATAATGGCTAATCAGTAAATATTCATATTATGGATTATTGCGATATACATTTAATTGATAAAAATTAATGAAACAGTACTAAACAAACTAAAAAAGATTCTCAAAATGTTCCCCATTTTCTTCCATACATTTCCTAACACTCTTCAAAAAATGTCGCCTAACTCGATGAAAAATTCCTGGTGTTTCTTTAATAATTTGGCACTTTTCGATTATCCTGAAGCGAAGATCCTCGACGTTGATTACTGGAATATCGTACACCAATTGTTTCAAATGACCCCAAAAGAAAAAATCCATAGGATTAAGGTCTGGTGACCTCGCTGCCCATGCCAATGGTCCACTTCGTCCTATCCATCGCTCAGGATACGTTGCATTCAAATACTGTCGGACACGTATACTAAAGTGGGGCGGAGCTCCGTCTTGGAGGATCCACATGTTGGCCCTTACTTCCAATGGCACATCTTCCAGATACAATGGGAGACAGATTTTGGATAAAATCTAAGTATACGTCACCAGTTAATGGGCCATCAAAGAAATGAGGACCAATAAGGTAATCTCCTATTATCCCTGCCCACACATTTAGTGAAAATCTACGCTGATGTTTCGTTTCTACCGCATTGTTTGGGTTCTAGTAAGCATATCTGTGGATGTTGTGTAGATTTGTTATGCCATCACGAGTGAAACCAGCTTCGTCAGTGAATAATATGACGCCAATTAATCGATTATCGTGTTCATACTTAGCTAGGATCTGATTGCACATTTCCAACCGTCTCGGCCGATCATCGTCATAAAGAGCCTGCACCTTTTTTGAATGAAACAGGTAGAGTTGTTCTTCTCTTAGTATCCTCCATGAACTAGCCTGACAGAGCCGCACTTCATTCCCAATTTTTCTAGTACGAATACCTGGATTATCTTCAATAATTTCAAGCACTCTTTCTTCTTGTTGCACGTTTCTAGCAGTTCTAGGTCTTCCCCTATTTCCATTATAACTTTTAAAGGAACCACATTCCGCAAGCCTCCTGTGCACACTGGAAAATGTTTGAGCATGAGGGATATTTCTTTCCGGATAACTCTCCATATAATATCTTCTTGCCAACTCTGCATTACCATTTGCTTTTCCATAACAAAAATGGATATCACAATATTCGATATTTGAATATTGGTGATTAGCCATTATTAGTTATTTTAAGATTATAAATTAAATAGTTTAAAAAGCGAATTTATTTGATGTTAAACTGACAGCTCTAGTATACTTTGATAGCTATTTACCTGGTAGCTGGTGGTAATGAAATGAGCAAAGTAAATTTACCACTTAATTTTTAAGGGTGATTTACGTCTAAACCGTTGGGTTTAGCGATGTAAATAAAGAGCGCCTTTTTTAAAGGCCTGGCATCAGTCTTTCAGAAATTATGCCAAAAACTACTGTAGCTGTCAACACTAAAAAATTATGACAAAAAAACAATTTTCAATGTAGGTAAAGTGCCCTCTAGCGGCAAACAATCAATGTGAGTTGTTACTAAAATGATGAAGCGCAGAAAACTTAGCCTATCTTTCAAATATTAGTCAAATCGGTTTTCCTGTAAGCGAGTAATTCAAAAAACAAAAAATAAAAACTTGAACTTGGACGGCTTGTAACTCGAAAACGAATGACATTTTGAAAAAAAATTATATGAAGCTCTACCCTTATTTTGTCAAGTAGAATCACCCCCTTAAGTTTCGTGATCGATTTTTGAATCACCCTGTATATATATATATATATATATATATATATATATATATATATATATATATATATATATATATAGTTAGTTCGGCTTTCACGGATTTCTCCACATTATGCCGTTGTAGTGCTGAAATCACATTTAGCAAACGTACAACTATATGCAGCTCCGTACCTAAATGAAGTAAAATGCGAACAGTAAATATTCTTTCCGTGTTAGAGGTTGCACAGTTGGAACAAATTGTTAAGAAACACAATTTATCCCATTCCACCACCATCGAGATGATGGCCTACCTGTACAACCATACCGAGAAGAAAGTCAAAACTTACCCTTCCTGCCACAGTGATACGGTAGAGGTACATGTTTCGTCTCTACTAGACTCATCAGGGTACCGACATGCACCTGGCTGTGCAAAGGACAGATCGGAAGGAAGCATGCAAATACTGAACGCGGTTTCGCCGACCTCCCGCCGAATGGCGTATACATGTTAGTGCGGCTTTCACGGATTCCTCCGTGTGAGAGGCAATAGCAGTGGATATATCCACATTATGCCGTTGTAGTGCTGAAATCACACTCAGCAAACGTACAACTATATGCAGCTCCGTGTATGGATGAAGTAAAATGCGAAACCGCGTTCAGTATTTACATGCTTCCTTCCGATCTGTCCTTTACACAGCCAGGTGCATGTCGTTACCCTGATGAATCTAGTAGGGACGAAACACGTACCTCTGCAGTGTCACTGTGGGGGAGGGTAAGTAAGTAAGTTTTGACTTTCTTCTCGATATGGTGATATATATATATATATATATATATATATATACAGGGTGTCCAAGATAAGGATCTTAAGCATGGGGATCTCGGAAACAGTTGGAGATACGAGGTCGGTTAAATTAGAGAAAAGTTGCGCAATTTAGTGCTAAATTAAACGCAGTTAAAAAAATTTAAAAATTTCAAACACTTCCGGAGATTTCCGGAAAAAAACGAAATTTGGCGAAATCGTTTTTAATTTTTGCAGGCTTTATTTAAAGAGATATCAGAAAATAAAAGGTAGATTCTTATTGCCACTTTTTATTTTTTATAATATGGTCTAAACAAAATTTAAATCCGACGTTTCGTTTCTGAGATACCATCATGAACTTTCATTTTTTATATGGAACAAAAAAAAGTATCCCATGTATTTGATAGCATTTTTTATTACAAATTCAACGATGTATCACCCTTGCATATCGAATACGTAGTTCAAGTACTTTCCATAAGAGCTCCATGAGAGCGAGAGAGAAAGGTATATCAGTTTTATAAAAGCCAATGAACTACACACTTGATATGCAAGTGTGATACACCGTTGAATTTGTAATAAAAAATGCTATCAAATACATGGGATACTTTTTTTTGTTCCATATAAAAAATGAAAGTTGATGATGGTATCTCAAAAACGAAACGTCGGATTTAAATTTTGTTTAGACCAAATTATAAAAAATAAAAAGTGGCAAGAAGAATCTACCTTTTATTTTTTGATATCTCTTTAAATAAAGCCTACAAAAATTAAAAACGATTTTGCCAAAATTCGGTTTTTTCCGGAAATCTCCGGAAGTATTTTGAATTTTTAAAATTTTTAAATTGCGTTTAATTTAGCACTAAATTGCGCAACTTTTCCCTAATTTAACCGACCTCGTATCTCCAACTGTTTCCGAGATCCCCATGGTTAGGATCCTTATCTTGGACACCCTGTATATATATATATATATATATATATATATATATATATATATATATATATGTTACAAAAAATTATTTAATGATTTAGTAGATTTAAGATACTTAAGAGAAATGAAATTAGGTTTTGTCTTGAACTGTACGTTTTGGCTTCGTATTTGTTGAGAAAATTTTTATTATACTTAGATGATTTTGACTTCATTCCCTGATCATAACGTTAACTCTTAGTTGTACATATTCTGAAATTGTGACATTTTTACCTGACAGACTGTAGCAATACTTGTATATTGTTATAAACTTTATTTAATCTTAAATAACACACAAGCATAAAAATGCTTCAGTGATTTTTTATTACTAAATGTTGTTTATAGTTTTGTTGATTATTGTGTAAATTGTAATTTCTTTATATTTAATAAACATTTTTTTGAATTTAAAAACAACAGAATCACACGCAAGCATAAAAATGCTTCAGTGATTTTTTATATCTAAACGTTGTTTATGGTTTTGTTGATTATTGTGTAAATTGTAATTTCTTTATATTTAATAAACATTTTTTTGAATTTAAAAACAACAGAATCACACGCAAGCATAAAAATGCTTCAGTGATTTTTTATATCTAAACGTTGTTTATGGTTTTGTTGATTATTGTGTAAATTGTAATTTCAATATATTTAATAAAGATTTTTTTGAATTTGAATATACCTCAATATCATTTTTGTCAAACAAAGCTAATGTTCCATGCTTAACAAAATATAAGGTCTTATTAATCGATCCCACTCTGAACAAAATATCGCCTGGACATATATATACCACACGCATGTTAGCTATTAATGACATAACGAAGTGATAGGGCAACACTCTGAAAAACTTTATTTTGTCCACTTGTTTTCCAAGCTTGTAATTTGGTATTTCCTGAAATTAAAATTAGAAAATTGCACATTTTATAACGACTTTCGTATTATGGACAAAATTACAGAATATTTTTTGGTTATCACAATCGCAATAATTATACAAGGTAGCTAAAAAATCTGCACAAATTTCTGAGGCTAAAATATTAGGATCCAGCCCAATATACATTCCTTACAAGAGAAGGGCACAACCTCATCATCACCGATTGTGGTGAGATTTAGGAATTATACCGACTAAGGTCATCAAAAAAAATCCTCAAAAGGGTTCTTCTTATCCAAGGAAGTTGAAGGGGGTTACGTTATTATATTGGAAAAAATTATAATTTAAAGTTCATTATTAAATCATTAATAAAATAAATACTGACATAAAATAGATTTGAACATAATTTTCTGAGTAAAAATTTGCATTATGGGAAATCTAATAAAACTAAGTTTTTTTGAAAAAACTTCGGTACTTCCTCCTATTTCGAAGTCGTAGAACACGATTCTGACTTCCGTTTTCAATAATTTTTCCTCAGTTTTGTGGAAAACAGTGAAAACCACTGTCACCTTAGGTTCAATTTTTGTTACTAAATCGTTTAAATTTTGTTCCAACCACAAATTCCACACTGCCTCTGTATTATATAAAAATTCATAAATTGGCACATTTTTCTCGGAAATATCAGAAAAATTATCAAAAAACAAAATGACTTCTGCCATTAAATATTGATGTCACTCGTTCCTAAAACCCAAAAATTTAGCGCTGTTGCCAGATTGCAAATACGATTTTTGTGAGATTCCCATATATTCTTTTGAATTATATTGTTAACTGTAATGGATAAATTTTAGAGTTTATATTACGAAAGCATAAGTCTAGATCAATTTAGGTTAGTTCAGATTAGCTTCGGTTTGACAAATTAACCAAAATCAAGCTAAACCTGAACTAAACAAAAATTGTAGATGTTTAAGATTAATTTTTCCCTGAAACTGTATAAAACATTACAAAAATTGAACATTATTGTTACCTGAGTGGTTTATTTTTCAGGCTTTAGCCCATTTTTATAGTTTTCCATATCCCCTCTAACTTCCTTGGTGTCATCGCTCATTTGATTATTTTACCAATGCTCCGAGAGCTAAGGGTTCGATCCCCGCTCGATGCAAATTATTTTTTTTATCATCTCAAAAAGTAATTATAATCGGTTTATTAATTATTGCATGTAGTAAAACATTTTAGTCGAATTGTCGCCAATGACTTTAATAAAATGCCAAGTTTCAAAGATTTTCCAAAATTTATTTTCCGAGAAAACGATCGCGGCAATGTGTCGTGGGACATTCCTTAATCACACCCCTATATATATATATATATATATATATATATATATATATATATATATATATATGTAAAATGCCAATAGTCCTGTTTCCATACATTTATGACTTTACTTTGCATGTATACAGGGTGAGTCAACGATTGGATGAAGTAGGTTTGTGCCTTTTCGGTGAAATTAACAAAGAAACTATATTTATTGTTTGATACAGTTTATTTTTACGCAGATTTTAAAAATATTTAGGACTCTACAGGGTGAGCCAAAAAACTAGGACAGCATAAAGTTGTATTTTTTTAAATAGAACACCCTATATACGAATCGTATTTTCGATTTAGTTTATAATTTTAAATCTTGTTTATTAAGGGTTTACTATAACAAAACTTTATAGTTTCTGAGATAATTAAGTTTAAAGAAAAAAAGTCACATTTTCAAGCATCAATTCAATCCTAAATAACGTTTTCAATTTTGTGACAAATATATTCAAATTTGGAATTTAGCAAGGCCAAGGACAAATTAACATAATTTTTACCTAATATTTGCAATAAAAGCTACAGGGTGTTGAACACATCGGCTCAAATTTGAACAAGTTTAAATGAATAAATATCTTTTTTTTTAAATGGTACACCTTGTATATTTTCATGTTATTTAATAGAGTAATAAAAACCCTAAAAGTTTTGTTCAATATATCCTATACCTATTTATAATAGTTTTTGAGATATTTCAGTTTTTCTTATTTTCCATACTTCTTTACAGAAATAGTCTTCATTATCATAGTAGCCATGTAAAATAATAAAAAGAAACTACAGAAACAAACAGAATGTGGTTAAATATGATGAAATACATTATTCGTTATATTACAACGGCAATAGTTTAATTAAACATAATGTGAAAAAATTAACACAACAATAACGACAAGGCAAATACATATTTACTTTTATACTAAATTGAAACAAAAAAATTACCTATTAAATACTGAGATTAATTATTACTTTTTAATAAGTGTTCGAATAAACGACCCTCTTGTGCAATGCACAAATTTAGTCTTTTTTGCAGATTTTCTCGGACCCTGGACAAAATTAGTGGTGTTATTGTTCTACAGGTATCCCTAATCCTGTTTCGCATATTTTCCACTGTTGTTTGTGGATTAACATACACCTTATTTTTAATATAACCCCATATGAAGAAATCTAATGGGGTAATGTCGCAAGACCTGGGTGGCCACTCAATGAAACCCCCACGTCCAATCCATTTTTGTGGATATCGTTGGTCCAAAAACGCACGAACTTCAGGATGGTAATGCGGAGGCGCACCATCGTGCTGGAACCACATACTGTCGAGCTCATCCCTATCGAGACCTTGAAGCAGTTGGGGTAGTTCTTCTTGTAGAAAGTTCAGGTAACTATGGCCATTTAGTGGTTCATTAAAAAAGTGGGGTCCAATAATTCGATTATGATGAATACCACACCAAACATTTAATGACCAGTGGTTTTGATGTTGCATCTCTCTAATCCAAAATGGGTTTTCTGTGGCATAATAATGCATGTTGCGTCTATTTACGGCACCGTTACTTCTAAAAGTAGATTCATCACTAAACATTACTTTCCATAATAAATTTGGATTTAATTGAATTTCCGCATTTATTGTACGACAAAAGTTTACACGACTTTCAAAATCCTGTCCATGCAATTCTTGGTGTAATTCCATGTGATATGGATGATACCTATATTTCTTGGTAGTACGATTAGCGGCGGATTGTGATGTTTCACATAATGCTGCTAACTGACGGCTACCAATATAAGGATTTTCCTGAACATTTAACAATACTTGTAGTTCTTTTTCTTCATTAGTTACTGGTTTGTTGACCACTTTACGTTTTGGATAATCAACAGTACCAGAAGAATCAAATCTTTGCATTAAGTTTTGAAAAGTATGGGTATTAGGCTGGCGTCGATCAGGATACTTCATTTTGTAAATCTTTGAGCAAGAAGGCAATTTTTTTGAGCCTCTCCTATTGTATAAATCATATCTATTAACTCATTCTTTGGAAAATTCATTTTACAATATAAGATGAATGCAAAAAAAACCAAACTACACTACATAAAAACCAAAAGAAACGATTGCGGTTATAAATTTGACACACAGAAAAATGTTCTTTTACATTGTTTTTGCCATGGCTACTATGATAATGAAGACTATTTCTGTAAAAAAGTATGGAAAATAAGATAAACTGAAATATCTCAAAAACTATTATAAATAGGTATAGGATATATTGAACAAAACTTTTAGGGGTTTTATTACACTATTAAATAACATGAAGATATACAGGGTGTACGATTTAAAAAAAAAGATATTTATTCATTTAAACTTGTTCAAATTTGAGCCGATGTGTTCAACACCCTGTAGCTTTTATTGCAAATATTAGGTAAAAATTATGTTAACTTGTCCTTGGCCTTGCTAAATTCCAAATTTGAATATATTTGTCACAAAATTGAAAACGTTATTTAGGATTGAATTGATGCTTGAAAATGTGACTTTTTTTCTTTAAACTTAATTATCTCAGAAACTATAAAGTTTTGTTATAGTAAACCCTTAATAAAAAAGATTTAAAATTATAAGCTAAATCGAAAATACGATTCGTATATAGGGTGTTGTATTTAAAAAAATATAACTTTATGCTGTCCTAGTTTTTTGGCTCACCCTGTAGAGTCCTAAATATTTTTAAAATCTGCGTAAAAATAAACTGTATCAAACAATAAATATGGTTTCTTTGTTAATTTCACCGAAAAGGCACAAACCTACTTCATCCAATCGTTGACTCACCCTGTACTTTCTGCATGTAGTCAAATTCTGCGCCCAAAAAATGCAGAATTACAATCTGTTGATGACAGGACGCATAAATTATAACGTGAAAAATTCCGGTAAAATTAAAATGTTCTGTGTAAGTACCTTCCTTAGATTCTCGGACATCATATTTATAATAGTTAGTTCATTATAAAATTTCTTTTGAAACTTAAAGTCAAAGTAGCAATAAACTTGCTCTCTTGTTTTGGACGGAAGTCCTTTGTATTCCAAGTAACTCCCAACCTGTTGTATATGTTCATCTCCTACTTGTGTAGCAACCATAAATCGTTCCCAGAGAGTATACAGTTTAGCTAAAAACAAATAACATAGGTCGACAAAATTAGACCATCTTTTTAACCAAAAGTCAGATTATACTTTTCCGCAGGCTTAAGTTGACAGGTTTCGGGGTTTCTAAAAATAAAGTAGTATAAGAGGGTAAGCCACCCACAAATACGTTTTCTTAATTTTTAAGTTCTAATTGAGATATCTTTACAAAATAATATGGAAATTACTTGTTATTTGAAATGATGTTGAATTATAATATTTTCACCCATAAAGATATCATCCCTTACTTCTTATAACGGTAAACATCTAGTGGAAATTACTTGTTTATTGAAGTGAGGTTATACCATATTGTTTTAATACTATTGATATCAGTATACCTTATAGAGTGCTAACAGACAATGCATTGCTTGAATAATTGTTGCCATTATTAGCGCCGACGTGGATGGACTCGCAACTAAATAATAGAGGCGGGCTATTTAAACTTTGGATAATACATAAATTTGAAATGTAAAAATACATTTTTAATTTGCTAGTATAAAAATTTGTTATATATACATTATTTTATATGGAAATATAAAATAGAGTTATTAGAAACGTATATAAAACAGATTCTTATACCAGCAAATTAAAAATGTACAATATTCTTACAGAGGAAGAAAAAAAAAAACATAATATGCGGATGTATTTGTATTTTTACAAAGAAACTTTATAAGTTATGTATTTATTACTTTTATTTTACATTTTCAAGTGCACAAATAGTCTTAAATCTATAAACTACTTTAATATTATTCGTTTTGTTATCATAAAATTTACTCATATTTGCACAGTTTCTATTTTTTAGACTGTATAATAAGTACTATGTTTTACAATAGAAAATAGATAGAGGAGTTTAACGTGTTTAATACATAGGAATATAAAAGTTAAAAAGGTAAAGGCAATCTGGACATTTAATATAATTGTTAATGTTTAATGTAAAACAAAAATCTTAGTATTCCCTTCTGCTGGCAAGAAATCTTGAATCTAAGTATGGCATAGTTTGATCTTCATTCTGACCAATGCCATTGACTCAAATTTTGTTTTACAAGATAAAATATCATAAAACTATTAATAGACTAATTAGTAGATGTAATTGGAATATTAACCCATCTACCTAAATTAATTCACTTTCTGTGGACTGAATTCAATAAAATATTGCATGCGAAAATTACTTGTTAAACTGTCTGTAACATTTCTGATGGTTTTTAAATTTTTTTAAGGCCATTAGTTTTATAGAATCTTACGATTTCTCAGATTTTTCAAATTTACTATCTTTTCCCGAGGCAATTAAATTTATTTTTCTACACCGGAAATAAATACAACATTTGATGGTGAGTTGTACGATTGTTCTTGAGAATTTGTAATGTACATTGCAAACCAATGGCTTAAAATGAACTTTTTTATGGATTATGGTAATTAAGACCGCTTAAATATAAAATAGTAGCCTATTCGTAGCATTATAAAACAAATTAAGGCTAAAATTTTTTGATCTAATGTGAATCTTAATGGTTGGGTTTAATTTCTAATCTGTCACAAAATGAAGTTATATTATAGATTCACTGACCATTCCCATTATTTTTTGAAGGTTATTTGCAGTTGACATTCTTTCAGCCAGAGAAAGCCTTTGCTGTTATGATGAAACCCATTTCTGCAGGTCAGAAACTCTCGAAGACCAAATAATTATTTTTCAATTAATATAAATAAACAATCGTTCTGTGATTTTTTGAAAAAAAATTGCTAACTCTGCTCATATTGGTCGTAGAGACTTTTTTTCAAAATTCGTGTTTTTTTACCAGCTTTCCAATGATATGCTTCATTGACAAATCGGACAAAAAATGCAGTTGTTAATTAATTTATTTATAAGCGAAAAACTACCCATATCTTCATGACGATTTTGCATAAACAAAATATGAAAAATATCCTCTTTTTTACTACATATAGCTTAAGTCTTTACGAAGAGAATGAGCACTGACGGAACTCTGTAGCAGTTTCCTAGACGACGGTACAGCCAATCAAAAATAGCCACTTTTTTCGTTTTTCTAAAAAACAATTGCAATTTTCCAAAAACTATTAGACCGACAGTACCCAACTTCCGTACACTTTTTGAGCACCTTAAAACTCACATTCTGGTAAAAGTTGAAAACAGTTCAATAAATATTAAGAAAGTTATTAACAATTGAAAAATAAGCCATTTTTAATGTTTAATTTGCAATAACTTTTTTGTTTACAGACCGATTGGGGCAAACAAAAACTCATTTTGAAGATATTTTTAAGACATACAATTCACCTATGGAACATTTTTCTCTAAATCCCTTAGATTTTCCGTAAAATCCAAAAAACCGGGGAAAAATCATTTTTCGGCCTATTTGTTAAAAAAAAAACAATGTTCCAACCAAAATTTGTTGAGACACGGGATGAGACGTCATTTCTACTACCTTTCCCTACCCATTTCTGCAATCAGATCGCAGGCAGAATTTGAGTTTTTTTTTAACTCCGTTTCCTAGGATATTTTGTTTTGTAGAACGTGAAATATTTCAAAAATACTGTTTTTAGAGATGAAATTTAGTGGCGGTTGTCACCCCGTTAAAATGAATCTGTGCAGATAAAAGAAAATATGTGTCTCTTATTTTTGTACTCTCTACAACTTATTGAAGTTTCATTAAAATCGGAGCCGCACACTTCAGGTACCTTCCTTGTAAGTATTATAGATAGAGGCACCAAATACATATATTAAATAAAATATAATATAAGAACAATAATTTAACAATAATTGATTTCTAAATTTACATTAATGTATTTAATAACTGAATATAAAGCTTAATTAGTTTTTACTTTTTTGGGTTTCGATCATATTATTACTTTATAAAAATTAACACATGTTTTTTCCTGACGTTTCGGTTTATTTTATTGATTAAACCATCTTCAGAGAATTACTGTAAATATGAAAAGGAATATGTAAATTTATGCTATATAAACTGAAAATTTTACTTTCTTACCTAATGTTAACAGGTGGTTCACTTGAACAACTTACATTTAACTATTTTATTACTTTAATACAATATTAAACACTTCTTATTTAATATAAATATAAATATAGAAAACTATTATTTTTTAATGCATTTTTTTTCACATCTGGTTTGTTGTGCTTTTGACAGAGTACTACCAAAGGGTTTGAAAGTTTCTGGACCATCTGCAATTTTATTGCCCTATTCGATTCGTATATACATTACTCAGGTGATTTGTGTCCGTTCTGAAATTCATTGTACCGGGTGTTTTTTTAATATGGATCATTTCTTTAATTGTTCTTTTTTTGTAATTAATTTCTTTGTCTAAAATCTCCACGTTGTTAAAATCGATGTTGTGCATGTTATCAATTGCATGTTTGGCTAAGGTGGTTTTATTATCGTTATTGTGATGTCTAATGCTGTATTTGTGATTTTGTATTCTATTTTTTAAATACTGTTTGGTTTAACCGACATATGTTTGGTTGCAATCTAAGCAATTGATCTTGTAAATGACATTTGTTTGTTCGTCTTTAGTGATATCAGGTATAAGTTTTGTGTAAAGGTTTTTGAAATTATTAGAAGGTTTTACAGCTATTTGGATATCATATGGTTTTAGCACTTTTTTAATGGGATTAGTAATTTCTGGTATATACGGCAATGATATGTATTTTTGGGTTGATGGAACATTGCTTTTTGTTGGCTGATTGTTGTTATAGATTTTATCTACTCGGCTTTTTATTATGGGTTCAACAAATTTGTTTGGGTAATTGTTTTTCGCTAAAGTGTCTTTAACTTTTTTTAAATTTTGCGATCTAAATTGTGGATGGGAAAATTTGATAGCTCTATCGGTTAGTGCTGTGACCACACTCTTTTTATATTTTATGGGTGCTACAGAATTGTAATTTAGGTATCTCCCTGACCATACCGGTTTTGTGTACCAGATTGTTTTTATTTTACCATTGTGATCATATTGAATAGTAATGTCGAGGAAATTAATGGCTTTGTTATTTTCTTTTTCTAATGTAAATTGTATTTTATTATGATAACTATTAAATTTATTCAGTTCAGTACACCCTCAATAAATTTAATAGTTATCATAATAAAATACAATTTACATTAGAAAAAGAAAATAACAAAGCCATTAATTTCCTCGACATTACTATTCAATATGATCACAATGGTAAAATAAAAACAAACTGGTACACAAAACCGGTATGATCAGGGAGATACCTAAATTACAATTCTGTAGCACCCATAAAATACAAAAAGAGTGTAGTCACAGCACTAACCGATAGAGCTATCAAATTTTCCCATCCACAATTTAGATCGCAAAATTTAAAAAAAGTTAAAGACACTTTAGCGAAAAACAATTACCCAAACAAATTTGTTGAACCCATAATAAAAAGCCGAGTAGATAAAATCTATAACAACAATCAGCCAACAAAAAGCAATGTTCCATCAACCCAAAAATACATATCATTGCCGTATATACCAGAAATTACTAATCCCATTAAAAAAGTGCTAAAACCATATGATATCCAAATAGCTGTAAAACCTTCTAATAATTTCAAAAACCTTTACACAAAACTTATACCTGATATCACTAAAGACGAACAAACAAATGTCATTTACAAGATCAATTGCTTAGATTGCAACCAAACATATGTCGGTCAAACCAAACAGTATTTAAAAAATAGAATACAAAATCACAAATACAGCATTAGACATCACAATAACGATAATAAAACCGCCTTAGCCAAACATGCAATTGATAACATGCACAACATCGATTTTAACAACGTGGAGATTTTAGACAAAGAAATTAATTACAAAAAAAGAACAATTAAAGAAATGATCCACATTAAAAGAACACCCGGTACAATGAATTTCAGAACGGACACAAATGACCTGAGTAATGTATATACGAATCTAATAGGGCAATAAAATTGCAGATGGTCCAGAAACTTTCAAACCCTTTGGTAGTACTCTGTCAAAAGCACAACAAACCAGATGTGAAAAAAAAAATTCATCAAAAAATAATAGTTTTCTATATTTATATTTATATTAAATAAGAAGTGTTTAATTATATTGTATTAAAGTAATAAAATAGTTAAATGTAAGTTGTTCAAGTGAACCACCTGTTAACATTAGGTAAGAAAGTAAAATTTTCAGTTTATATAGCATAAATTTACATATTCCTTTTCATATTTACAGTAATTCTCTGAAGATGGTTTAATCAATAAAATAAACCGAAACGCCAGGAAAAAACATGTGTTAATTTTTATAAAGTAATAATATGACCGAAACCCAAAAAAGTAAAAACTAATTAATAACTACACGGTCAACAAATAGAAACAAAAATAAAGCTTAATCTTCTAGAGCAGAGTTTCCCAAGTTGTGACTTCCGTACCTCAAGGGGTTCGCGAGCATTTTAAAAGGGTCCGCGCAAAAAATATTGTAATGGCGGAATTTTAAATAAAACATAGCAACAGGCAATAATTTTTCACGCGATGAATCGCTACGCCGCTGAAGATGCGAGTATATTCTCGAACGAATCGTGCAAATAAATTACAACAAATACCCAAGGTTGACAAATCGCACGTGCGCACGTCGAACGTGAAAGTAAATAATTATTGTTCCGTAAATGTATGATGGATCGTTGGTTAAAAACGGGTGGTTTTGTCAAGTCTGATGAAAAGCTGGAGAAACAATTAATTGTTTCTTTTACTTCAATCCCTGATTTTAAACCAGTTGTAGTGAGCCATCGTCTCGCTAGACTGAATGCAAAGTAAAAATGAGCTAACAGAGTGAGAAAAAAGGAAAGACGCGAAAACATGACTGTGACTATTCACAAATAGGCCAGTGGAATTAGCATCTGGGAAAAGTTTATTGTTAGTATACTTATGACTAAATAGAAACCTTCAGAATGATAATAATAACTATGTAGTATCTTATGTCTTTTTTTCTTTTTTGGGGAAAATTTTTTATTTAACAATTAAGAAGTAAAAAACAGTTTTTTTGAGTTCATTAAAAACAAACAAAAGTTGTGCGCTTTGAAAATACCTACAAGATGAGCTAAAGCTCATCCAAATCGGATAATTTGTTTATTAGTTATTGCAAAAAACCTGCTAAAATGGCTATTTTTTCAATTGTTGATAAGCAGTAGAAAAATACCGGGTGTCAACGAATCTATTAGACAAGTCATAATTTCTAGAGTATTATGTGTATCAAAATGAGAATTGGTACAGGTAAATGGCATGTGAAGGGGAGAGTTTTCGCATATTTTCCACTTTCTGGCCACTTCCGGTTTCACCGGAAATGACCCCGGTTTTGAATTCTTAAATAGAACACCCTGTATATTTTAACATCTTTGGATTTCTGAGACAATTCTAGATCAGAATGTGACATTTTAAAAAATTTTTACGTCTACTTCATTTTTTTAGAGCCACTTTTAAAATTGCATCTAGGTGGCCATGATCGGACGCAAACTAATCTAAGGGCGCAACTAATCTTAGGTAATGTCAAAAAAATACAATCGCAAAGTTTTAGTTACTAATATGAAAGACAGGAATAAGACAAGTTGACAAAATTACGTTTTCATTTCTAACTATTAATTTTCAAATGGCGACCCCTTTTTTACAACTACTTTTCGAAAAAAGCATTCTTTGACGAATCTAACGGTACTAATTTATTTGCGATTGGATTAGACTTAAGAACAGAAATTAAAAATTATTAAGCAAAATACTGGATAATTTATTTACTTATGACAAGTGCGTCATGGACAGCCATGATGGATAATAATTTGCAACTGTTTTTATCAAGTCTTCTTTGGAAAACAAAGCACTCACTTAAGTAGATAATGACAGTGACATACGCTCTAAGAACAGACGTAAAAGTTTCTTAATTTTCGTAAAGTTTAGTTTAAATTTTCGTTAAAATAATGTATACTCAAAGTGAAAAAGTGGATATGTTATTAATATTTGGAGAGTGTCATAGAAATTCAAGGAATGCTGCCGAGTTGTATGCTCATAGATATCCGAATCGGCAACATCCAGCCCATCAGTATTTTCCGTATGTCGAGACTCGTTTTAGGGAAATAGGAAATCAAGAGGCGGAACAGAGGTTTATCATAAAAGAAGAGACTGAGATTAACGTACTTGCTATGGTTGAGGTTGATAAAACAGTTTCGTTAAAAAAAATTAGTCAAGAACTGCAGATAAGTTATGAATCAGCAAGAAAATACTGAAAAAGCATGGATATCGAGCATTTAAATATCAGTTACATCAACATTTCTATACTGAGGATGACGATAGACGGGTAGTGTTTTGTGAGTGGCTGCTTCAAAATCATAGAGTTAACCCAAATTTTGTCGATTTTATTCTATTTTCCGACGAATCCCGATTTACACATAATGGTATGTTCAATAAGCAAAATACTCGGTACTGGGCCCAACAAAATCAACATGAAATGAGAGAGGGCAATTTTCAAGAAAGATTTGGCGTCAATGTCTGGGCTGGTATCGTTGGAAACAGAATAATTGGGCCAATATTGTTTCAAGGTCAGTTAACATAACCGCCTCACAATACTAGAGAAGTTGTTAATTATTTAATAGAGCATTTTATTAATCGAATTATTGCAACCAATGGTCCGGTACGGTGGCCAGCCCGCTCACCGGATCTTACTGTGCTCGATTTCTTTGTCTGGGGATATGTTAAAGAAAGGGTTTACTATGGAGCAGCCCCAGCTACTCTTGAAATATTAGAAGAAAGAATTTTACGGGCATTTAGAAGTATAACGCCCCAAATGCTACAAAACGTCTTGAGAGAAACAACTGAATGAGCTGAAATGTGTCGTGAAAAAGAAGGAATGCACTTTGAACATTTACTACACTAAACTTTTTAACAAATTCAGCTACTGTACTTTCAAATATTTTAAGTGCGTCGTCTAAGTTATTAGTTTATTTTGTTAGTTTTTTGTTAATTTTGTTAAATTTTTAATCCAATTCCTGTCTTTCATACTAGTCACTAAAACTTTGCGATTGTATTTTTATATCACCGTTAGATTAGTTTGCGTCCAATCATGGCCACCTAGATGCAATTTTAAAAGTAGCTCTACAAAAATGAAGTAGACGTAAAAAGTTTTTAAAATATCACATTCTGATCTAGAATTGTCTCAGAAATCCAAATATGTTAAAATATACAGAGTGTTCTATTTAAGAATTCAAAACCGGGGCCATTTCCGGTGAAACCGGAAGTGACCGGAAAGTGGAACATATGAGAAAACTCTCCCCTTCACATACCATTTACCTGTACCAATTCTCATTTTGATACACATAATACTCTAGAAATTATGACTTGTCTAATAGATTCGTTGACACCCGGTATATTGCATTAATTTATACTACACTGAAAGGAGCCTCTTGTTGCATACAAGTATGCAAAATTTCGAGTAAAAATGTTTAATATCTTTTTGCACAGAGAATTTGTTTATGACATTTTATGATTTTTTTTTCTGATTGTTTATTCTCAGCGATCTAGAGATCGCACAGTGAACTAAGGGTGCGCAATTGAAAGATAGAGACTTAACTAACAATACTCACAAAAACCAAAAAGAACTAAATTAATTGTTGATTTTAAATTGTTGAAACAGATAAAAAAATTTGTGGTTGTTTTTTTCGTTATAAGCAAATAGAATAACTCTTTGACAATTGTTGATATCAAAATGCTGATAAGTGGACGTGATACGTGAGATTTTGATGTGTATTTTGAAAAAGAAAACAATTTCTGTAGAACCACTAGAAGCTGAGAATTTTTTTTTTAAATTGCTGCGTTATTTATTATTAAGGGATTATTTAAGTAGGAACTCATAGGAAGATGGTTAAACTATTGTATACAGCAGTTTTCAACTCAATTATTTCAAAATTGTTGATGTTGCAATAGTTTCAAGTTGTACAGGGTGAGTCAACGATTGGATGAAGTAAGTTTGTGCCTTTTCGGTGAAATTTACAAAGAAACTATAGTTATTGTTTGATACAGTTTATTTTTACGCAGATTTTAAAAATATTTAGGACTCCACAGGGTGAGCCAAAAAACTAGGACAGCATAAAGTTGTATTTTTTTTAATAGAACACACTAAATACGAATCGTATTTTCGATTTAGCTTATAATTTTAAATCTTTTTTATTAAGGGTTTACTATAACAAAACTTTATAGTTTCTGAGATAATTAAGTTTAAAGAAAAAAAGTCACATTTTCAAGCATCAATTCAATCCTAAATAACGTTTTCAATTTTGTGACAAATATATTCAAATTGGGAATTTAGCAAGGCCAAGGACATAATTTTTACCTAATATTTGCAATAAAAGCTGTTGAACACATCGGCTCAAATTTGAACAAGTTTAAATGAATAAATATTTTTTTTAAATGGTACACCCTGTATATTTTCATGTTATTTAATAGAGTAATAAAAACCCTAAAAGTTTTGTTCAATATATCCTATACCTATTTATAATAGTTTTTGAGATATTTCAGTTTTTCTTATTTTCCATACTTTTTTACAGAAATAGTCTTCATTATCATAGTAGCCATGTAAAATAATAAAAAGAAACTACAGAAACAAACAGAATGTGGTTAAATATGATGAAATACATTATTCGTTATATTACAACGGCAATAGTTTAATTAAATATAATGTGAAAAAATTAACACAACAATAACGACAAGGCAAATACATATTTACTTCTATACTAAATTGAAACAAAAAAATTACCTATTAAATACTGAGATTAATTATTTCTTTTTAATAAGTGTTCGAATAAACGACCCTCTTGTGCAATGCACAAATTTAGTCTTTTTTGCAGATTTTCTCGGACCCTGGACAAAATTAGTGGCGTTATTGTTCTACAGGTATCCCTAATCCTGTTTCGCATATCTTCCACTGTTGTTGGTGGATTAACATACACCTTATATTTAATATAACCCCATAGGAAGAAATCTAATGGGGTGATGTCGCAAAACCTTGGTGGCCACTCAATGAAACCCCCACGTCCAATCCATTTTTGCGGATATCGTTGGTCCAAAAACGCACGAACTTCACGATGGTAATGCGGAGGCGCACCATCGTGCTGGAACCACATACTGTCGAGCTCATTCCTATCGAGACCTTGAAGCAGTTGGGGTAGTTCTTCTTGTAGAAAGTTCAGGTAACTATGGCCATTTAGTGGTTCATTAAAAAAGTGGGGTCCAATAATTCGATTATGATGAATACCACACCAAACATTTAATGACCAGTGGTTTTGATGTTGCAACTCTCTAATCCAAAATGGGTTTTCTGTGGCATAATAATGCATGTTGCGTCTATTTACGGCACCGTTACTTCTAAAAGTAGCTTCATCACTAAACATTACCTTGCATAATAAATTTGGATTTAATTGAATCTCCGCATTTATTGTACGACAAAAGTTTACACGACTTTCAAAATCCTGTCCATGCAATTCTTGGTGTAATTCCATGTGATATAGATGATACCTATATTTCTTGGTAGTACGATTAGCGGTGGATTGTGATGTTTCACATAATGCTGCTAACTGACGGCTACCAATATAAGGATTTTCCTGAACATTTAACAATACTTGTAGTTCTTTTTCTTCATTAGTTACTGGTTTGTTGACCACTTTACGTTTTGGATAATCAACAGTACCAGAAGAATCAAATCTTTGCATTAAGTTTTGAAAAGTATGGGTATTAGGCTGGCGTTGATCAGGATACTTCATTTTGTAAATTCTTTGAGCAAGAAGGCAATTTTTGTGAGCCTCTCCTATTGTATAAATCATATCTATTAACTCATTCTTTGGAAAATTCATTTTACAATATAAGATGAATGCAAAAAAAACCAAACTACACTACATAAAAACCAAAAGAAGCGATTGCGGTTATAAATTTGACACACAGAAAAATGTTCTTTTACATTGTTTTTGCCATGGCTACTATGATAATGAAGACTATTTCTGTAAAAAAGTATGGAAAATTATAAAAACTGAAATATCTCAAAAACTATTATAAATAGGTATAGGGTATATTGAACAAAACTTTTAGGGTTTTTATTACTCTATTAAATAACATGAAAATATACAGGGTGTACCATTTAAAAAAAAAGATATTTATTCATTTAAACTTGTTCAAATTTGAGCCGATGTGTTCAACACCCTGTAGCTTTTATTGCAAATATTAGGTAAAAATTATGTTAACTTGTCCTTGGCCTTGCTAAATTCCAAATTTGAATATATTTGTCACAAAATTGAAAACGTTATTTAGGATTGAATTGATGCTTGAAAATGTGACTTTTTTTCTTTAAACTTAATTATCTCAGAAACTATAAAGTTTTGTTATAGTAAACCCTTAATAAAAAAGATTTAAAATTATAAGCTAAATCGAAAATACGATTCGTATATAGGGTGTTGTATTTAAAAAAATATAACTTTATGCTGTCCTAGTTTTTCGGCTCACCCTGTAGAGTCCTAAATATTTTTAAAATCTGCGTAAAAATAAACTGTATCAAACAATAAATATAGTTTCTTTGTAAATTTCACCGAAAAGGCACAAACCTACTTCATCCAATCGTTGACTCACCCTGTACTTACTCCAAGAGTAAGAAAGTGGGGACGTTTTTCAGCCTGTGGCGCGAGGAAAAAAACGTGACTCGGAGGCTTCACATTCGTTCCGCGTTTGGATTATCTCATTGGTCGTAGAATCTTTATTTTTTTTTTTAATTTGTGGTTTCTTGACGAGATATGAATGTAATCAAATTATTGTTAAACATAGCAATAAACAAATTATTGTACGTGCTTTTCAAATTGCGAAAAAAATGTTACACTGATCAACAGTATACTACTAATTAGGAATATTAAAAATCAGATTGATTTTTAATGTACCATTAATATTTATGGAGTTATAGCATGAAACAAATTGCGACTGTCATTTGACGCCAAATTTTTGGTTGTGCAAGAAGAACACATGTTAACTTAATTGTTTATTTTATTGGACAAACATTTTTCACATACAAAATTTTTTGCTAACGTACATAATTTTTTCTTAAATCTATACAAAATATTTATTCCGTTCTTCGTTTCTTAGGCATCTATGGACACTCATTTTCGAAACCCTTATCGGCTTCATTATTATCATCGAAAATGCAAGACCTTTAATATGTATCCTAAATAAAACTAATAACCTCAGAGATACATTCGTACTTCCCCCAAAAATGGATAAAAATGAGATTACAGCACAGTATATGAAGAAATCATTGAATATAGACACTTTGTTCTAATTTGGATTCAATTTACCTTAGATTAGAGATTGAAAGTCCAAAATAGGTCGTTTATACTAACTTACGTTCCAAAACATATTTCCGAGGGAAACACGAACAGATCCCCAACACTAAGAGCATTATTCTGCACACTATTCAAAAGCCCTGCAGTCTCGATACTTCTCCCGGAAAACAAGGAAATCACAACACTAAACACGAAAAATTATTATCATTATAATTATTATCATCATTATTACTCTCATCGTCATCATCATTATTACTCTCATGATCATCACCACTCTCATCATTGACATAATTATCATCATCAACAACATCATTATTATTATCATAATCATAATTATTTTCTCTCCTATTACTTACATCATCTTTGAAAGTAATATTACAATAAATTTCGATTGGATAATCGCTTACAATAGAATCGTCAAATGTAGTTTATTTTGCATCTCGAAAAATAATAATGCTATCAACAAATATTGCTATTTGTTTCAAGCTATATCTCGATAAATATTCATGGTACATTGAAAGTCAATCTAAGGACTATTACAGGTATAATGACGGGACACATGGCCGTCAAAGTACATCTGAATAGAATGAATCTATATAATGGAAACCTCGGCTGCAGACTATGTGGACAAGCTGAGGAAACGGTGAAGCATATCATATGTGACTGTGAGTCACTGGTGAGATTTAGACAACAAACTTTCGGGTCAGTAAGATTGAAACCGGGAGAAATCCTCACTCACTCCTTAGCAGGACTGTACAGGGTGAGTCAACGATTGGATGAAGTAGGTTTGTGCCTTTTCGGTGAAATTAACAAAGAAACTATATTTATTGTTTGATACAGTTTATTTTTACGCAGATTTTAAAAATATTTAGGACTCTACAGGGTGAGCCAAAAAACTAGGACAGCAACATAAAGTTGTATTTTTTTAAATAGAACACCCTATATACGAATCGTATTTTCGATTTAGCTTATAATTTTAAATCTTTTTTATTAAGGATTTACTGTAACAAAACTTTATAGTTTCTGAGATAATTAAGTTTAAAGAAAAAAAGTCACATTTTCAAGCATCAATTCAATTCTAAATAACGTTTTCAATTTTGTGACAAATATATTCAAATTTGGAATTTAGCAAGGCCAAGGACAAGTTAACATAATTTTTACCTAATATTTGCAATAAAAGCTACAGGGTGTTGAACACATCGGCTCAAATTTGAACAAGTTTAAATGAATAAATATCTTTTTTTTTTAAACGGTACACCCTGTATATTTTCATGTTATTTAGTTGAGTAATAAAAACCCTAAAAGTTTTGTTCAATATATCCTATACCTATTTATAATAGTTTTTGAGATATTTCAGTTTTTCTTATTTTCCATACTTTTTTACAGAAATAGTCTTCATTATCATAGTAGCCATGTACAATAATAAAAATAAACTACAGAAACAAACAGAATGTGGTTAAATATGATGAAATACATTATTCGTTATATTACAACGGCAATAGTTTAATTAAACATAATGTGAAAAAATTAACACAACAATAACGACAAGGCAAATACATATTTACTTTTATACTAAATTAAAAGAAAAAAATTACCTATTAAATACTGAGATTAATTATTTCTTTTTAATAAGTGTTCGAATAAACGACCCTCTTGTGCAATGTACAAATTTAGTCTTTTTTGCAGATTTTCTCGGACCCTGAACAAAATTAGTTGCGTTATTGTTCTACAGGTATCCCTAATCCTGTTTCGCATATCTTCCACTGTTGTTGGTGGATTAACATACACCTTATTTTTAATATAACCCCATAGGAAGAAATCTAATGGGGTGATGTCGCAAGACCTTGGTGACCACTCAATGAAACCCCCACGTCCAATCCATTTTTGCGGATATCCTTGGTCCAAAAACGCACGAACTTCACGATGGTAATGCGGAGGCGCACCATCGTGCTGAAACCACATACTGTCGAGCTCATCCCTATCGAGACCTTGAAGCAGTTGGGGTAGTTCTTCTTGTAGAAAGTTCAGGTAACTATGGCCATTTAGTAGTTCATTAAAAAAGTGGGGTCCAATATTTCGATTATGATGAATACCACACCAAATATTTAATTACCAGTGGTTTTCATGTTGCACCTCTCTAATCTAAAATGGGTTGCTGTGGCATAATAATGCATGTTGCGTCTACTTACGACACCGTTACTTCTAAAAGTAGCTTCATCACTAAACATTACCTTGCATAATAAATTTGGATTTAATTGAATCTCCGCATTTATTGTATGACAAAAGTTTACACGACTTTCAAAATCCTGTCCATGCAATTCTTGGTGTAATTCCATGTGATATGGATGATACCTATATTTCTTGGTAGTACGATTAGCGGTGGATTGTGATGTTTCACATAATGCTGCTAACTGACGGCTACCAATATAAGGATTTTCCTGAACATTTAACAATACTTGTAGTTCTTTTTCTTCATTAGTTACTGGTTTGTTGACCACTTTACGTTTTGGATAATCAACAGTACGAGAAGAATCAAATCTTTGCATTAAGTTTTGAAAAGTATGGGTATTAGGCTGGCGTCGATCAGGATACTTCATTTTGTAAATTCTTTGAGCAAGAAGGCAATTTTTTTGAGCCTCTCCTATTGTATAAATCATATCTATTAACTCATTCTTTGGAAAATTCATTTTACAATATAAGATGAATGCAAAAAAAAAAAAAAACTACACTACATAAAAACCAAAAGAAGCGATTGCGGTTATAAATTTGACACACAGAAAAATGTTCTTTTACATTGTTTTTGCCATGGCTACTATGATAATGAAGACTATTTCTGTAAAAAAGTATGGAAAATAAGAAAAACTGAAATATCTCAAAAACTATTATAAATAGGTATAGGATATATTGAACAAAACTTTTAGGGTTTTTATTACTCTATTAAATAACATGAAAATATATAGGGTGTACCATTTAAAAAAAAGATATATGTTCATTTAAACTTGTTCAAATTTGAGCCGATGTGTTCAACACCCTGTAGCTTTTATTGCAAATATTAGGTAAAAATTATGTTAACTTGTCCTTGTCCTTGCTAAATTCCAAATTTGAATATATTTGTCACAAAATTGAAAACGTTATTTAGGATTGAATTGATGCTTGAAAATGTGACTTTTTTTTTAAACTTAATTATCTCAGAAACTATAAAGTTTTGTTATAGTAAACCCTTAATAAAAAAGATTTAAAATTATAAGCTAAATCGAAAATACGATTCGTATATAGGGTGTTCTATTTAAAAAAATACAACTCTATGCTGTCGTAGTTTTTTGGCTCACCCTGTAGAGTCCTAAATATTTTTAAAATATGCGTAAAAATAAACTGTATCAAACAATAAATATAGTTTCTTTGTTAATTTCACCGAAAAGGCACAAACCTACTTCATCCAATCGTTGACTCATCCTGTACAGATTGAGCCAGGGGGCTAGGTTGACAGAGTGGCTGTAATGTCTAGGGTGAACACAATAGGCCTACTCTGGTCGCAGTGCATCTGGCTTTAGGACGGACCCGGGAATATAATAAAAAAAAAAGTCAATCTAATTTTTAATATTCCTAATTAATAGTATACTATTGATCACTGTAACAATTTTTTCGCCGTTTGAAAAGCACGTAAGTACGGTAAAACTATAATTATGCATAAAATGTATAAAAGTGCAAAAATTTTTTTATTGCTACGTTTAATAATAATTTGAATTACAAAAACATATCATCTATTGTTCGAATTTGAAGCACCCGAGTCACGTTTTTTTCCGCGCACCACAGGCTGAAAGAACTCCCCCATCCGCTGCTCACTTTTTGACTCTCGGAGTAGGTGCAAATTTAAACTATTGCTACAATTTTCAATTTTGAAATAATTGAGTTGAAAACTGCTGCATACAAAAGTTTTACCATCTCCCTATGAGTTTCTACTTAAATAATCCCTTAATGTTAATAAACAACTCCGCAGAGATTTTTTGAAAAAAAAACTGTATCTCAGCTTCTAGTGGTCGTACACAATTGTGCGTCAAAATCTCAGCTATCGCGTTCATTTATCGGCATTTCGATATGAACAATTGTCATAATGAAAAAACGATTATCGTTCAGAATTTGCATATTTCTAGAGGCGTACGCATTTTCTCTTTAATTTTTGCAAAAAGTATTAAATATAAGAACTTACCGATTATCCAAAAGTGTAAAAATATCGACAAAGTGGAAGCCGTTAGAAATCCAAAAGAATCCAAATCAGTTTCGAAATTTGGAACTTTTCCTACGCCAAACATTGCCGTTACTGTGGAAAAAATTGTTTCCTGAGCAAGTTCTCTGTCGGCGTTTGCCTATAATAAAATATTCTATTAGATATTGATGAAACAGTACAACGGAGTTGATTTAGCTGTGGCAGATTTTGTGAACTTTCATCTTGTTAGTAGAATCCAGGCATGTGTGTGTGTATCCCACAAAGAAATGCCACATTGGATTTCTCGGAAAAAAGACTTTGGAAAATTAAACTAATAATATTAAAATGGAACGAAATGAAGTACTGATTTTAAATTGTCGAAATAGATTAACAAAATTAGCGTAAATTTTTTGTTATAAATAAATAGAATACCGCTTCGACAAATAACGATATCGATAACTGGATGTGTATGCTGACATTTTTGCGCGAATTTAAAAAAGGAAAAAGTCTCTACATCCAATAGAAGCAGAGATAGAGTATTTAAGCGACTTCTACAAGAAGAAGGTTTTCATTTCGTCGAGTATGTATGTTTTTTTTTGTACAGGGTGAGTCAACGATTGGATGAAGTAAGTTTGTGCCTTTTCGGTGAAATTTACAAAGAAACTATATTTATTGTTTGATACAGTTTATTTTTACGCAGATTTTAAAAATATTTAGGACTCTACAGGGTGAGCCAAAAAACTAGGACAGCATAAAGTTGTATTTTTTTAAATAGAACACCCTATATACGAATCGTATTTTCGATTTAGCTTATAATTTTAAATCTTTTTTATTAAGGGTTTACTATAACAAAACTTTATAGTTTCTGAGATAATTAAGTTTAAAGAAAAAAAGGCACATTTTCAAGCATCAATTCAATCCTAAATAACGTTTTCAATTTTGTGACAAATATATTCAAATTTGGAATTTAGCAAGGCCAAGGACAAGTTAATATAATTTTTACCTAATATTTGCAATAAAAAGTTGAACACATCGGCTCAAATTTGAACAAGTTTAAATGAATAAATATCTTTTTTTTTAAATGGTACACCCTTTATATTTTCATGTTATTTAATAGAGTAATAAAAACCTTAAAAGTTTTGTTCAATATATCCTATACCTATTTATAATAATTTTTGAGATATTTCAGTTTTTCTTATTTTCCATACTTTTTAACAGAAATAGTCTTATGTAGTGTAGTTTGGTTTTTTTTGCATTCATCTTATATTGTAAAATGAATTTTCCAAAGAATGAGTTAATAGATATAATTTATGCAATAGGAGAGGCTCAAAAAAATTGCCTTCTTGCTCAAAGAATTTACAAAATGAAGTATCCTGATCGACGCCAGCCTAATACTTATACTTTTCAAAACTTAATGCAAAGATTTGATTCTTCTGGTACTGTTGATTATCCAAAACGTAAAGTGGTCAACAAACCAGTAACTAATGAAGAAAAAGAACTACAAGTATTGTTAAATGTTCAGGAAAATCCTTATATTGGTAGCCGTTAGTTAGCAGCATTATGTGAAACATCACAATCCACCGCTAATCGTACTACCAAGAAATATAGGTATCATTCATATCACATGGAATTACACCAAGAATTGCATGGACAGGATTTTGAAAGTCGTGTAAACTTTTGTCGTACAATAAATGCGGAGATTTAATTAAATTCAAATTTATTATGCAAGGTAATGTTTAGTGATGAAGCTACTTTTAGAAGTAACGGTGCCGTAAATAGACGCAACATGCATTATTATGCCACAGAAAACCCATTTTGGATTAGAGAGGTGCAACATCAAAACCACTGGTCATTAAATGTTTGGTGTGGTATTTATCATAATCGAATTATTGGACCCCTTTTTTAATGAACCACTAAATGGCCATAGTTACCTGAACTTTCTACAAGAAGAACTACCCCAACTGCTTCAAGGTCTCGATAGGGATGAGCTCGACAGTATGTGGTTCCAGCACGATGGTGCGCCTCCGCATTACCATCGTGAAGTTCGTGCGTTTTTGGACCAACGATATCCGCAAAAATGGATTGGACGTGGGGGTTTCATTGAGTGGCCACCAAGGTCTTGCGACATCACCCCATTAGATTTCTTCCTATGGGGTTATATTAAAAATAAGGTGTATGTTAATCCACCAACAACAGTGGAAGATATGCGAAACAGGATTAGAGATACCTGTAGAACAATAACGCCAGTAATTTTGTCCAGGGTCCGAGAAAATCTGCAAAAAGACTAAATTTGTGCATTGCACAAGAGGGTCGTTTATTCGAACACTTATTAAAAAGAAATAATTAATCTCAGTATTTAATAGGTAATTTTTTTGTTTCAATTTAGTATAAAAGTAAATATGTATTTGCCTTGTCGTTATTGTTGTGTTAATTTTTTCACATTATGTTTAATTAAACTATTGCCGTTGTAATATAACGAATAATGTATTTCATCATATTTAACCACATTCTGTTTGTTTCTGTAGTTTCTTTTTATTATTTTACATGGCTACTATGATAATGAAGACTATTTCTGTAAAAAAGTATGGAAAATAAGAAAAACTGAATTATCTCAAAAACTATTATAAATAGGTATAGAATATTGAACAAAACTTTTAGGGTTTTTATTACTCTATTAAATAACATGAAAATATACAGGGTGTACCATTTAAAAAAAAAAGATATTTATTCATTTAAACTTGTTCAAATTTGAGCCAATGTGTTCAACACCCTGTAGCTTTTATTGCAAATATTAGGTAAAAATTATGTTAACTTGTCCTTGGCCTTGCTAAATTCCAAATTTGAATATATTTGTCACAAAATTGAAAACGTTATTTAGAATTGAATTGATGCTTGAAAATGTGACTTTTTTTCTTTAAACTTAATTATCTCAGAAACTATAAAGTTTTGTTATAGTAAACCCTTAATAAAAAAGATTTAAAATTATAAGCTAAATCGAAAATACGATTCGTATATAGGGTATTCTATTTAAAAAAAATACAACTTTATGCTGTCCTAGTTTTTTGGCTCATCCTGTAGAGTCCTAAATATTTTTAAAATCTGCGTAAAAATAAACTGTATCAAACAATAGATATAGTTTCTTTGTTAATTTCACCGAAAAGGCACAAACCTACTTCATCCAGTCGTTGACTCACCCTGTATATACAACGATTACGTCTGAACGGAGGCACCGATTGAATGAAATTTTTAACGTTATATTCAGGAAGTTGCTGTGGTGGTCCCATATTTTTTTGGATGAAATTGGTGCAGTAAAATCCAAGATTGCGCTAACAATATGGCGATCAAAAAAATTAATTTTGTCCGATATTCTCCACAATTGGTATGGGGGAATTTCGGGGTTGTACACAACGAATCTGAAATTATTTTAAAAAAATTCAATATGGCGGACAAAAAAATTTCATTTTGTCCGATTTTCTTCAAAATTGGTGTAGAGGAGTTTTCGGGGTCGTACATAACGAATCCAAAATATTTTTACAAAATTCAATATGGCGAATCCAATATGGCGGCTAAAAAAGTCAATTTTCTCCGATATTTTCGAAAATTGGTTCAGGGAAGTTTTCGAGGTCGCACATAAAGAATCTAATATTATTTTTAATAAATTCAATATAGCAGATTCAATATGACGGACGAGAAAATATTATACGATCTCTAGATCGCTGAGAATAAACAATAAAATAAACATAAAAAGTTATAAACAAATTCACTCTGCTAAAAACAATTGAATATTTTCACTTGACCCTTCGCACCTTTGTTGTATGCAATATAAAGTTAATGCAATATATTTTTCTATTGTTTATTAACAATTGAAAAAATAGCTATTTTACAGAGTTTTTTTGCAATAACTAACCAACAAATTACGCGATTCAGATGACTTTTAGCTCATTTTGCAGGTATTTTCAATGCGCTCAACTTTTGTTTAACACTTTTTTATTGAAAAATAACAGCTTTTCCTAGAACTCGAAAAAACTGTTTCTTTTACATCTTAATTGTTAAATAAAAAATTTTCTCCAAAAAGGAAAATGGGACATAAGATCCTACATTATTACTATTATCATTCTGAAGGTTTCTACGTAGTCAGAAGTCTACTAACACTAAATTTTTTTCCATATGTTAATTCCGCCGGCCTATATTGACGTGGCGTTTGTAAGGAAGTTACTAAATTTTTGGGCAAGTGTATGTTCGCCGGGATTTTATTTATTTATTTAACATCCGAAAAATCTGATTCTTGCGGGAAAAGATTGCTTAAAGTTTTAATATTACCGGAATATAATTAGAATTACCTCGCTATGCCGGGAAATATCATTTTCCGAGATTTTCAGAGCGTCCGACCATAGTAATCGCGCACCGCATACAGCAGTATCGTATGCACGATCACCGCATACCGTCACACGTCAGCGTAGTGGGAACTCGGGCCGTCTGTTTAAGTCCGAACAGACCATTATTTCACGGAGAACTATACGTTTTCCACCCGGGTCAACAGTCCAAACGGACTGGACTGGGTCGCCTGCTGGACCGCGCCTTCCTGGTCTAGTGATGTAGGTGAGGCGAGGCTTGTGTGTATATGGTTTTTACCACACACTTCCTTCCTTACGTCCTCCCCCTCTAATGGCCAGCATTGCCGAGGACCCTTATAAGAACGGGCAATGTCGCTCCATCCTGCTAACGCTGTCGAGGACCCTTGTAAGAACGGGCAGCGTCAGTTCCTTTCTTTCCTTCCTACCGTCACCGATACACACACGCACTGATGCCGTAAGTTTGTTATTGTTTCCGTAATGACCGGGAATATGTTTTACCGCCAGGTGCCCGCCGACGTCCGTTGACAAGGGCGGTAAACAACTGCCGCCCCGACGCTTATCGCCGCCGCCGCGTGTAAAGACCGTCGCCATGTAGAGACGCCGTCTATCGCCGAACGATGCCGGGTTATTGTTACCGTGTATACCGCCGTCGGTCGAATTTTAATACGAAGCGCGCAACCGTATAGTACGAGGTACGTGAATAGCGTCGTAAATAATACAGCCGGGTTACCGTCTTTAGCGCAACCGACCAGTATGAGCCACCGTGATCAGCTCTTGAAACATACTCTTGCCCTCCAGACCATTTATGTGCTAATATTGTTGTATATCTTAGGTTTTAAGTTAGTTTTAGGCCATGTCTTTGTATAAAAGAATGGAATACAGGATACAGGATGTTTTATAACCGTTTGTTTTATTACCTAGTCCCATTTTTACCATTACATGTAACAATTGGCAGCCGGCAGCCAGCACTAATACACGCAATTGACCCCTGGCTTGCCGTTTCTCCACTGTAACAAGCTGCCCGGTGCATAAAGTGGGCCCTCGACCACATTAAATTCTGAGGGTGGCGCCCGAGAACCGACCACCGAGTGGATGTTTTGACCTTCAGGCAGTCAAACCGTTGATCAGCTGATACCCCTGCGCTGAGCGTTTGACCGATGACTGTCTGCACGAGAAATATCTACTAACCGATGTTCCGCTCCGTGAACGAAGAAGAGCCGTAGAGCACGACCTGCTCCTCCTGCTCCAAGCCTACGAAACACCCGTCACACGTTTAAATAATTGCATGCGATGACATTTTGAGAGCGTGTGACTTACTTTGGTAAAATTTTTCTCTCCCCTACCAACCTCCTCTCTTTTTTCTAACTAGATTAAAAATATAAAAAATTTAACTTACAGTTATAAAGGCTTTATAGTAAGGTAACTGACGAAAAAAATGCATAGCTCCCAAACATGACAAAATCATATAAAATGTCTTTAATAAAATTTGTATGGATACGTAAAAGGCTGCTGAAAATCCATAGTACTAAAATAAAAAAAAAATGTTCTCATTAGTACAGTACAGAGCGCCTCATTATACAGGGTGAGTCAACGATTGCATGAAGTAGGTTTGTGCCTTTTCGGTGAAATTAACAAAGAAACTATATTTATTGTTTGATACAGTTTATTTTTACGCAGATTTTAAAAATATTTAGGACTCTACAGGGTGAGCCAAAAAACTAGGACAGCATAAAGTTGTATTTTTTTAAATAGAACACCCTATATACGAATCATATTTTCGATTTAGCTTATAATTTTAAATCTTTTTTATTAAGGGTTTACTATAACAAAACTTTATAGTTTCTGAGATAATTAAGTTTAAAGAAAAAAAGTCACATTTTCAAGCATCAATTCAATCCTAAATAACGTTTTCAATTTTGTGACAAATATATTCAAATTTGGAATTTACCAAGGCCAAGGACAAGTTAACATAATGTTTACCTAATATTTGCAATAAAAGCTACAGGGAGTTGAACACATCGGCTCAAATTTGAACAAGTTTAAATGAATAAATATCTTTTTTAAATGGTACACCCTGTATATTTTCATTTTATTTAATAGAGTAATAAAAACCCTAAAAGTTTTGTTCAATATATCCTATACCTATTTATAATAGTTTTTGAGATATTTCAATTTTTCTTATTTTCCATACCTTTTTACAGAAATAGTCTTCATTATCATAGTAGCCATGGCAAAAACAATGTAAAAGAACATTTTTCTGTGTGTCAAATTTATAACCGCAATCGCTTCTTTTGGTTTTTATGTAGTGTAGTTTGGTTTTTTTTGCATTCATCTTATATTGTAAAATGAATTTTCCAAAGAATGAGTTAATAGATATGATTTATACAATAGGAGAGGCTCAAAAAAATTGCCTTCTTGCTCAAAGAATTTACAAAATGAAGTATCCTGATCGACGCCAGCCTAATACCCATACTTTTCAAAACTTAATACAAAGATTTGATTCTTCTGGTACTGTTGATTATCCAAAACGTAAAGTGGTCAACAAACCAGTAACTAATGAAGAAAAAGAACTACAAGTATTGTTAAATGTTCAGGAAAATCCTTATATTGGTAGCCGTCAGTTAGCTACATTATGTGAAACATCACAATCCACCGCTAATCGTACTACCAAGAAATATAGGTATCATCCATATCACATGGAATTACACCAAGAATTGCATGGACAGGATTTTGAAAGTCGTGTAAACTTTTGTCGTACAATAAATGCGGAGATTCAATTAAATCCAAATTTATTATGCAAGGTAATGTTTAGTGATGAAGCTGCTTTTAGAAGTAACGGTGCCGTAAATAGACGCAACATGCATTATTATGCCACAGAAAACGCATTTTGAATTAGAGAGGTGTAACATCAAAACCACTGGTCATTAAATGTTTGGTGTGGTATTCATCATAATCGAATTATTGGACCCCACTTTTTTAATGAACCACCAAATGGCCATAGTCACCTGAACTTTCTACAAGAAGAACTACCCCAACTGCTTCAAGGTCTCGATAGGGATGAGCTCGACAGTATGAGGTTCCAGCACGATGGTGCGCCTCCGCATTACCATCGTGAAGTTCGTGCGTTTTTGGACCAACGATATCCGCAAAAATGGATTGGACGTGGGGATTTCATTGAGTGGCCACCAAGGTCTTGCGACATCACCCCATTAGATTTCTTCCTATGGGGTTGTATTAAAAATAAGGTGTATGTTAATCCACCAACAACAGTGGAAGATATACGAAACAGGATTAGGGATACCTGTAGAACAATAACGCCACTAATTTTGTCCAAGGTCCGAGAAAATCTGCAAAAAAGACTAAATTTGTGCATTGCACAAGAGGGTCGTTTATTCGAACACTTAATAAAAAGAAATAATTAATCTCAGTATTTAATAGGTAATTTTTTTGTTTCAATTTAGTATAAAAGTAAATATGTATTTGCCTTGTCGTTATTGTTGTGTTAATTTTTTCACATTATGTTTAATTAAACTATTGCCGTTGTAATATAACGAATAAAGTATTTCATCATATTTAACCCCATTCTGTTTGTTTCTGTAGTTTATTTTTATTATTTTACATGGCTACTATGATAATGAAGACTATTTCTGTAAAAAAGTATGGAAAATAAAAAAAACTGAAATATCTCAAAAACTATTATAAATAAGTATAGGATATATTGAACAAAACTTTTAGGGTTTTTATTACTCTATTAAATAACATGAAAATATACAGGGTGTATCATTTAAAAAAAAAAAGGTATTTATTCATTTAAACTTGTTCAAATTTGAGCCGATGTGTTCAACACCCTGTAGCTTTTATTGCAAATATTAGGTAAAAATTATGTTAACTTTTCCTTGGCCTTGCTAAATTTCAAATTTGAATATATTTGTCACAAAATTGAAAACTTTATTTAGGATTGAATTGATGCTTGAAAATGTGACTTTTTTTCTTTAAACTTAATTATCTCAGAAACTATAAAGTTTTGTTATAGTAAACCCTTAATAAAAAAGATTTAAAATTATAAGCTAAATCGAAAATACGATTCGTATATTGGGTGTTCTATTTAAAAAAATACAACTTTATGCTGTCCTACTTTTTTGGCTCACCCTGTAGAGTCTTAAATATTTTTAAAATCTGCGTAAAAGAAACTGTATCAAACAATAAATATAGTTTCTTTGGTAATTTCACCGAAAAGGCACAAACCTACTTCATCCAATCGTTGACTCACCCTGTACAAGGGTGACCTTTTATATTTCGGAAATAGCAAACACTAACAAATACTTATCATTAAAAAATTTTAAAAATATTTTTGCACTATGATCAGTAGAGGCTTTTTAAGCTAAAAGCGTTGTTGTAAATATCCTATAAAATATTTTATAAACCAGCCGTTATGAATTCTGGAACGCAATAAAGTCGAGGGTTCGTTAAACAAAAGTGAAAATAATTAATACTAGAACAAAGCAGAAGAAGCTTGGAAGAGTGATTCGAAGAAGAAATGTAATAAAAAGAGACCGAGTATAGTTGGTTGCAGTATATCGTTTGTAGATGGATCCTAAGTAAGAGGCACATTTACTCAAATTGTGCGACGAAATATCTACGGATGGAGAACTTTTCAGCTAGGAAAGTAAAGATAACCATGATCCTGGAAAGGACATGGAAATCTATTCTTCAGAGTCAGAATACCAACAAAATGTTTCACAAAATATTATTATTATTATTAAATATGATTTATTTTCCAAGATCTATACAATCCTATTAACAAAGCTAACTAAAACTAAACTAATCTAACCAACAATGCTAATAATTAATTATGGTTTTAAAATCCGACCAGATGTGGCTAAGCATCTAATAGAATGTATGTATAATTCAAAATATTATCATAAAAAGGCAAATGTTGGTATCCAATATCAAACTTATTAAAAAATAACACACAAAAATCCAATAAAAGGCCAATAAAATAAAGCAAAACCCTGAACACTAAAAGCTGTCGGCATAATACTCCTCCAAACTACACTTCAAATTCCTCCGGATCAATGAATGAAACATCAATCGATATTGCAAACCAAGGTGAATATATATATATATATATATATATATTTATATATATATATATATATATATATATATATATATATATATATATATTCCTTCATAAATGATAGAACTCTTAGCGTTAATTTAGGGATCGGGAGCCGTAAATTAAATTTTAGGCCCTGTCTTGTATTGTACGGAATACATTGATATGATTCTATGTTACCCTCGCCACCATACCTGCAATGAACCAGACATGAAACCTCCAAAATAAACAAACTTACAACAGTTAAAAATTTTTGCTGTACAAACAATGGCCTACAAAGGTCCCTATATCTGGCTCCACACAAGTACCTGAGCACCCTTTTCTGAATTACAAGTACAGAATTCAAGAGTTGCTGGCTGCAAAAACCCCAAAACGCCACACCATATCTCAGATGAGACTCAAACAATGTATGATAAGTTATCCTCGCAGATGCACCACCAAGCTCAGCAGACACCGCTCTAACCGCAAAACAGTCCGAAGCCAGATTTTTATTTAGCTCCAATATGTAATGCTCAAATTTAAGCCTAGAATCAATAAACATTCTAAGAAATTTTGTACTACTTTTATTTTCTATTAATTGGTTGTCTAAGGAAAGATTCCTGAATGCAAAACCGAATGTTAATATGTTAGTTTCTTCTTCTTCCTCTTGTTATAGTCTTACAGCCTGTTTTTTCCAACTCAATCATTCATCTCATTTGATGTTGAAATCCAGGACTCTCTCCATCTTTTTGGTGGTCTG